>SJYX01018910.1:15632-41322 GCA_006410675.1 Oreotragus oreotragus
TTGGGGGCAGGAGGAGAAGGGGACGACAGAGGATGAGATGGCTGGATGGCATCACTGACTCGATGGACGAGTCTGAGTGAACTCTGGGAGCTGGTCAGGGACAGGGAGGCCTGGCGTGCTGTGATTCATGGGGTCGCAAAGAGTCG
Source organism: Oreotragus oreotragus (assembly GCA_006410675.1). Classification (NCBI taxonomy): domain Eukaryota; kingdom Metazoa; phylum Chordata; class Mammalia; order Artiodactyla; family Bovidae; genus Oreotragus; species Oreotragus oreotragus. Next base: position 15,779 of record SJYX01018910.1, read on the forward strand.
GACATGACTGAGTGACTGAACTGAACTGAACTGAATGTTTGTCATCTGTGTTTCTGGTAATCATCCAGACTCATTGAAATGGTTAGTTTCCCTTTGCACATTAACTAGGCATAATTTCCAAATTCCATGGAATTTGCATAGTGACTTCCACATGCCCGTTGTCCTCTGGGCAACTTAGAAACACTGATTGTTTCCTACAGGGAATGCTGTGAATGTTACATGCGGTTCCTGATCTGCTTGTTCTGTTTACTGAGGTATTGCTTACATGAGGAACACTCAATGTACCTCTGTTTTTCTTTTGTTGTTGTGGTAGTTTAGTCACTCAGTTGCGTCTGACTCTTTGCGACCCCATGGACTGCAGCCTGCCAAGCTCTTCTCTCCATGGGAGTCTCCAGGCAAGAATACTGCAGTGGGTCGCCATTTCCTTCTCCAGGGGATCTTCCCGACCCAGGGATCAAGCCTGTATCTCCTGCATTACAGGCAGATTCTTTACCTCTGAGCCACCTGGGAAGCTCTTTCTTGTACGGGATTGCATTTTTCTGAGCTGTTTTGTGAGGATAGGAGGGGTTAGGCATGCTTGAAATTTTGGCAAAATGAGAAAACTGTTTACGATAAGTGACTTGAAATTTTCTCCTCTGTTATTCAGAATTTATGAAGTTTAAGGTACTTTCTGGGTCTCCTCATCCTCCTTTATTTTTTCATTATAACTGTCACTTATTTAGTATCTAATATGTGCTGAGTGTTTTATACATGTAATCTCATGTAATCCCCATAAAGACTCTCTGAAGTATCTCATTCTACTGACTCAAAAGCACATACGTAAAGGGATGATTTCACCTCTTTCTCAAGATCACACAGCTAGCTGGACTCATCCTTGTCCTATCTGCCTGTATCAACGCCATGATTTAATCACACTCCTCTGTCAAGCCCCTTGTCCACCCCAACTCTAGCCACTCAGGACTGTAATGCTGAACTTTTTAGTGTCTATTTTTAAGGCAATCATTTTCAAAGTTAAAGGTTTTAGTTAAATATAGGGTTTCTTTAAGATTTACTTCCAAAATGTACACTTAGCAATAGAGTCTTTAATATTTTAATAACATTATCAACATGTGTTCTTAACATCATAAACTCTCAGAGTAAAACATGGTATTAAAGGGCATTTAGTTTGATGTTGGAATTTCCTCTATAACATCTCTGCAATCAAGCTTCACCTCTTTTTGAACAAAGTGTTCCTACTGTCTGCCCCAGCATCCCATCCCCTCCTCGGACACTTGAAGCTTTGAGATTTAATGTCTGGTCACTGAGCAAAAATGTTGGTGTTAGACAGGGGAGGCACTGGCCCAGGGAAGTCACATGTAATCAATTCCTGGATACAGGATGTACTTCAGGAACAAGGGCTAGTATTGAAAAACTTCTTTTGTCTTGCCCTCACTTGTTTAGATTACTGACCTCCAAAATAGGAAAATGTAAACTTGCATGAGAGTTTGTCATTCTACCACTTGCCTTCTTTCCTCAGTGGAAAACGTCTACCTTGAATGGTAGGATTTTTAAAAACTCAGCTTTATAATCACAACACATCGATGCATCTTTATTGATGCCCAGTGAAGACAGTAAACTGTCCTTATGCATTTTCAGACATTGTGTTAAGTGTTTAGGGCCTTCTTTTGTTTAATCTCATGAAAAGGAAATACCACCTACGGATATGATGAGGACTAAATGAGATAAGACAGAAAAAGCACTTAAACCCAGCCTGTCTGGACCCCCTGTAATCCTTGGTGAATGTACTGTGATTATCATCAGTTACTTTCTTACTCTTACAGGAGAGGCTGGAGTAGGCTGGTAATGGATAATCACCCTCAATATCAACTCACATTTTTTACTTGACACCATTTTCAACCTGCTGTGAAACTCTATCCAGACCCTAAAGTGACCCNACAGGAGAGGCTGGAGTAGGCTGGTAATGGATAATCACCCTCAATATCAACTCACATTTTTTACTTGACACCATTTTCAACCTGCTGTGAAACTCTATCCAGACCCTAAAGTGACCCTATATCTACTCTGCTGCCAATTTCAACATGAAGTGTTCCACTTTTCACCGCTGATCAAGTCTGTTTGGGACAAAGGCTGATCTGAGGTCTGATCACAGTGAAAGAGATTCTATTGCCAATAATAAACAGTGAGCCTGGCCAGCCGTGATCAGAGACTTGACCTTAAAGTGTTGACACGACAGCTGGCAGATTTGAATACTGGGAATGAGCAGGTCACAACAGCTCCAGCAGGCCTCTGGACAAACATATAGACAATGACATGCATTTCAGTAATTAGAGTCCAGACAAGGTATTGCAGGGAAGCCAAGGGACCAGCCCACAACACTTAGCATTCTTAACTTGTTTACCCAGAAACTAGAGGAAGGAGAAGTCAGTGACTAGTAAAACAAATGTTTCATGAACAAGCTTACTCTTGGGTACTACTTCTGTTTCTGAATCCTAGAATTTCCACCCACCACTGACCTTGATTTGTAATAATGCATCCATAAGTCTCATTTCCAGCAAGAGAAACTAGAGGAGGGTGCTCTCTGTTTTCTTTTAACATGGTGACAAGTNGAACAAGCTTACTCTTGGGTACTACTTCTGTTTCTGAATCCTAGAATTTCCACCCACCACTGACCTTGATTTGTAATAATGCATCCATAAGTCTCATTTCCAGCAAGAGAAACTAGAGGAGGGTGCTCTCTGTTTTCTTTTAACATGGTGACAAGTATATCTGGGAGCAGGAAGTAACCTTTCAAATTAATTAATTATAACGTATGACACTGAAAATGCCAAATAAGAACATCAAAAAGTTCGTTATTACTTTCCAGATTCCAATCAACTGTGTATTTGTAAAAGTGCTCTGAGTTAACAGAATTTTGAGTGGAAAAGGGTTTGAAACTTACCTAACAGATAACCTTTCATAATGGTTTAGCAATTCCAAGATTATCTAAGTCAGACTGCATGGCCTCAAGATCATAGTGAATTAATAACTTCTTATACAGAATTTGCCAGAAATCAGGAGGAAATTAGACATATAAGCAGAGATTTGTGAAAGTTGGGAATGACAGGAAAAGGAAAATTCAATTTCTTACTATGTATATCAGGCACTTCATTAAAAACTTAACCTTGTTTGCTTTTTAAAAATCAAGACAATACATGTTCAAAATTTTAAAACACTATAAGTCTCATTTCCAGCAAGAGAAACTAGAGGAGGGTGCTCTCTGTTTTCTTTTAACATGGTGACAAGAATATCTGGGAGCAGGAAGTAACCTTTCAAATTAATTAATTATAAGGTATGACACTGAAAATGCCAAATAAGAACATCAAAAAGTTCATTATTACTTTCCAGATTCCAATCAACTGTGTATTTGTAAAAGTGCTCTGAGTTAACAAAATTTTGAGTGGAAAAGGGTTTGAAACTTACCCAACAGATAACCTTTCATGATGGTTTAGCAATTCCAAGATTATCTAGGTCAGACTGCATGTCCTCAAGATCATAGTGAATTAATAACTTCTTATACAGAATTTGCCAGAAATCAGGAGGAAATTAGACATGTAAGCAGAGATTTGTGAAAGTTGGGAATGACAGGAAAAGGAAAATTTAATTTCTTACTATGTATATCAGGCAATTCATTAAAAACTTAACCTTGTTTGCTTTTTAAAAATCAAGACAATACATGTTCAAAATTTTAAAACACAGATACAATAACAAAACTTTTACTACCAACTTCTCTCTCCCTCAGTCCCAAATCCATTCCCACTTTCAACCATTTTAGAAGTATCTTTTATTTCCATATTAATACATACACTGGACTTCCCTGGTGGCTCAGACGGTAAAGCGTCTGTCTACAGTGCAGGAGACCTGGGTTCAATCCCTGGGTTGGGAAGATCCCCTGGAGAAGGAAATGGCAGTCCACTCCAGTACTATTGCCTGGAAAATCCCATGGACAGAGGAGCCTGGTAGGCTACAGTCCATGGGGTCGCAAAGAGTCGGACACGACTGAGCGACGTCACTCACTCACTCACAATACATTTATAATGCTTTTTGATTATTTTAAAAACTTTTAGACATTGCCTACTGAATAATGATTTTTTGTATGGAAAATGAGGATTCTCTCTCTTAGCTCAACCCCTTCCTCCATAGACCTAATATGATTCTGTTCAAATTTTATTAAACCAAGAACATGAGGACAGGTCAAAAGACTGAAAAAAAAGGGAGGGGGGGAATTGAATGGAATGATGATTTTTTTTTTTAACTTGGCTACTCATTTTTGCTTAAAATTACTGTGTAAGCAGTAAATTAGAAATTCAAAATATATACCTAAGCATCAAGCTACCATTCTATGGACAACTGGTCTTCCAGGTCTCTCTTTGTTTCTCTCTGACGTACAGACTGAGTTCAAGGTTTCAATAGTCGACACAGTGTCCAGACTCCTCCAGGTCAGATGAAGCAGGACATGGAGGTCATAGCTGTTGAGCTTGCCTTTGGTGATGGTGGTGGGCACTGGGGCTATGTCAACACTCTGCGTGTGCATGCATGCTAAGTCACTTCAGTCATGTCTGACTCTCTGGGACCCTAAGGATGGAAGCCTGCCAGGCTCTTCTGTCCATGGAGATTCTCTAGGCAAGAATACTGGAGTGGGTTGCTGTGCCCTACTCCAGGGGATCTTCTTGACCCAGGGATCGAACCCATGCCTCTTATGTCTACCTGCATTTGCAGACAGATTCTTTTACGACTAGTGCCTCTTGGGAAGCTCCATGTCAGTACTCCAGGCCTACACAATTATTTTATATACATATATATATTGCTAGGTCTATAAAATAATTCTATTCAAAAAATATTTTTTAAATTTTGTCTAAAAATTCAAAATAATAAGTATTCATGTAAAGCTTAAAAACACTTTTATGATTATATAAATATTAAAAATAGTATGAGAATAATTATTCTTGGTACCTATTTCTGTAGTTTTATCATTTAAAGTTATACCTAGATCTAACATCAAGACACTGGAAAATTTATGAAGAGTGTAATTATTAGTGGTCTTATTATTTTAGTTTTTCTCCACAAAATTGCCTGCAGTCTTCCTTAAAGTTGCATTTTTTAGTGGTTAATAAGTTTGACATTTTGAAAACCTTAATTGACTTTTCTCTGTTGACCATAAATTTTTTACTGAGAAAATACTCTCTCTAAAGCTGCTGAGATATTTTGTAATTTCAGAGTAAATTCTGCTCAATGAAGGATAGTCTTAAGGGAGNTAATAAGTTTGACATTTTGAAAACCTTAATTGACTTTTCTCTGTTGACCATAAATTTTTTACTGAGAAAATACTCTCTCTAAAGCTGCTGAGATATTTTGTAATTTCAGAGTAAATTCTGCTCAATGAAGGATAGTCTTAAGGGAGTTTATTGAATTTTATAAATATTTTACTCTAACTATTTTAAACGTACTGCCTTCTACCCTTCATTCAGAGTGCTTCTTTTTTCAAATACTTTTAGGAATCCAGACACATCAAATACGTTTTCTCTATTTTTGCAATTATTTTAATCTTTTGCCACATTTAGATGCTGCACTGTCACAGGTCTTCTTAATTGTATTGCGTTCCATTCTGAAGAAGTCCATAAAGAGGTTCTTCTCACAAGGTGAAATATTTCAAAACACAACTACAGAATTTCAGACTTAAATTCTGTTCACCATGCTACCATCATCTAATTTGTTCAATTCCTTCCTTCCTTTTGTGGAAATAAATTATAATGTATTTTCATCTGCAGAGTTTATTTTTAAGAACTGTAATTACCAAAAGTTTCAAAAGTCAGTTGGAAGCTCCTTTGCTTTTTAAGATTTTGTTAAAAGTTTTCTATCTATCTCTGAACATAATTTAGAATTCTCATTTTCAGAACAGAAGCTTAATGCCGAGGCAGAATATTTACAATGGTACAAAAAGTTGTGTGTGTGTGTGAGTATGTGTGTGTGTGTGTGTGTGTATACATATACTAAAGTGAAGTGCTCAGTCCTGTCTGATTCTTTGCGACCCCACGGACTAGGTCCCCTAGGGGGGCAGAGTCAGACACGACTAAAGCGACGTAGCACAAAGTTACACTACAGTACTGCTAGTGTACATACAAATGAAACATTGTGCTAAGTCGCTTTAGCTGTGTCCCACACTGTCCCCCTAGGAACCACAGCCCACCAGGCTCCCCCATCCCTGGGATTCTCCAGGCAAGAATACTGGAGTGGGTTGCCATTCCTTTCTCCAGGGGATCTTCCTGACCCAGGTCTCGAACCTGTGTCTCTTATGTCTCCTTCATTGGCATGTGGGTNCTTGGAGAATTTTGAGCATTACTTTACTATGTGAGATGAGTGCAGTAGTTTGAGCATTCTTTGGCATTGCCTTTCTTTGGGATTTGAATGAAAACTGACTTTTTCCAATCCTGTGGCCACTGCTGAGTTTTCCAAATTTGCTGACGTATTAAGTGCAGCACTTTTACAGCATTATTTTTTAGGATTTGAAATAACTCACCTGGAATTCCATCACCTCCACTAGCTTTGTTCATAGTAATACTTCCAAAGGCCCACTTGACTCCACATTCCAGGATGTCTGGCTCTCGGTGAGTGATCATACCATCGTGATTATCTGGGTCATGAAGATCTTTTTGTACAGTTCTTCTGTGTATTCTTGCCACCTCTTCTTAATATCTTCTGCTTCTGTTCGGTCCATACCATTTCTGTCCTTTACTGAGCCTATCTTTGCATGAAATGTTCCCTCGGTATCTCTGATTTTCTTGAAGAGATCTCTAGTCTTTCCCATTCTATTATTTTCCTCTATTTCTTTGCACTGATCACTGAGGAAGGCTTTCTTATCTCTCCTTGCTATACTTTGGAATGACTACTTGCTATTTACTTCATATTTATTTTAGACTGTGGAAGTGATGCTGCACAAAAAGCACATTTAAGGAATTTTCTTATTCGAGTTTAAAATGGGTCGTAAAGCAGTGGAGACAACTCACAGTATCAACAATGCATTTGGTCCAGGAATTGCTAACAAACATACAGTGCAGTAGTGGTTCAAGAATTTTTGCAAAAGGAGATGAGAGCCTTGAAGATGAGGAGGAGCATAGTGGCCTGTGATTGGAAGTTGACAGTGACTGATTGAGTGCAATCATCAGAGCTGGAGCTGATCCTCTTACAGCTACACAAGAAGATACTGAGGAACTCAACGCTGACTATTCTACAGTCACTCAGCATTGTAGGCAAATTGGAAAGGTGAAAAAGCTTGATAAGCGGATGCTCCATAAACTGACTGAAAATTAAAAAAAAAAAACCTGTAATTTTGAAGTGTCATCTTTTCTCATACACAACAACAATGAACCATTTCTGGATTGGATTGTGATGCGCGACGAAAGTGGACTGTATATGACAACTGGAAACAACAAGCTCAGTGGTTGGACTGAGAAGAAGCTCCAACGCACTTTTCAAAGCCAAACCTGCACCAAAAAAAAGGCCATGGTAACTGTTTGGTGGTCTGCTGCCTGTCTGATCCACTACAGTTTTCTGAATCCAGGCAAAAGTATTACATCTGAGAATTATGCTCAGCAATCAAGGAGATGCCCTGAAAAATGGAATACCTGCAGCCAGCATTGGTCAACGGAATGGACCCAATTCTCTACCGTAACGCCCAACCACACATCACACAACCAAGGCTTCAAAAGGTGAATGAATTGGGCTACAAAGTTCTGCCTCATCCTCCACATTCACCTGACCTCTCACCAACCAACTACCACTTCTTCAAGCATCTTGAGAACTTTTTTGCCAGGAAAATGCTTCCACAGCCACCAGCAGGATGCAGAAAATGCTTTCTAAGTGTCCACAGAATCCCAAAGCATGCATTTTTATGCTACAGGAGTAAGCAAACTTATTTCTTGTCAGCAAAAATGTGTTGATTGTAATGGTTCCTATGTTAATTAATAAAGATGTGCTGGGGCCTAGCTATATTATTTAAAATTCACAGTCAAAAATAGCAATTACTTTGGCACCAACCTAATGGAAACAGTAGATGGCGGTTGTCAGGGTCTGGCAGTGAGGGAAATGAGATGCTGGTCAAAGGTCACAAGCTTACTTTTGGGAAAATTTTCCTAATATTATTCTCCACACTTTTAGTTAGATGTTTTAATTCAGCTGGCATGCTTTAAATTTCCATTATTCATTCTTATCCTAATCGTTTCATTTTATTAAATATTTTATCCCTCTGGGGATACTAAGTATAACATTTTGTTGTTTTTTTTTTAAATTTTTTTTTCTATTTAGTATTATTTATTTATTATTATTATTTTTTTTTGGTATTTATTTTTTTACACAAACTCCCAAACATGAACCCCCCTCCCTAAGTATAATATTTTGAAGTTTCTACTTTCTGTATGATTTTCTTTTTTGTTGTTGTTTGGTTTTGTTCCTTACATTTTTTCTTATATTCTGGAGGTATTTGTTATTTCTCTGAATCTGAGGCATTCAATAGCTACCCTGATGTACAATGTGTGTGACAGAGGCTTTTAACTGGTCAACTTTACACCATAGATTAATCTGCCTTTTCTCTTTTATCCCTGTATTTCTTCCTCTTTTCTTTTTAAGTCTTTATTGAATCTGTCACCACATTGTTTCTGTTTTATGTTTTGATTTTTTTGGCCATGAGGCATGTAGGATCTTGAAATTGTATCCCCTGCTTTGGAGAGAGAAGTCTTAACCACTGGACCAGTAGGGAAGTCCTTGTATTTTCCCCTCTTTCCTTCCTTTTCCTTCCTTCCCTTCCTTCTTTTGTTTATTATGCAAATACTTAAATATATTCTCCCTGTAAGATATAAATAGCTGCCCATACTCCTCTGGCCCACAAGTTTGATCCTAAAACTTGTTCTGATTTTACTTTCCATGAATTGAGGAAACTTTAATGAGGTAAGAACTTCACATGGCTTAAAATATATAATGTGTGTCACAGACAGAGAATGAAGTGCTCTGCTTAATAAAATACTATGATTCACAGTTAGTCAAATATAAGCCATGAAAGGAGTACCAATTTCAAAATATCTAGACAAAAATACAATACAATGAACAGTATTTTTATAGAGAGAATCATTTACTATTTTCTTGATTATCCAAGAGATTGTTTAGGATCATGGAGGTCTGTATATTTTCATTCTGAATACAGTTATAGATGTGTCAATATAATAATAATAATAGTCAATAAAGTACTTTTGAATTCTAATGAATAATAGAATTTCCTTTAGCAAAGTTATTAGAATCTCATGCATTCTGGTGATTCCAATTATCTATATCAGGGCCAGTAAATGTATTTGATAAAGGGATAGGTAGTAAATAATGTTGGCTTTGTGGGCATAACAGTTTGTTGAAACCACTTGACATTTATACTGCAAAGCAGCTGCAGATAATATGTAAATAAATGAGAGTAGCTGCATTCCAATAAAATTTTACTTAAAAAATTGGTGGAAGGCCAGATATACTATAAGGCTAATTTGGGCCAGAAGAGTCTTACACTTTGTAAGGCTGTAGATAGCTGATTTCTGATCTATTTGCATACAGGTTCCAATCCAAATTTCTACTACATTTTAACAGTTCCCTGCAAACATATTTCTAACACTAGTACCTAAAATCAGAAATATCAAAAATAAAACTCAGAATGTCCATATAGATCATACGACTACACCACCACATCTTTTTCCCTTATAATTTCCCTTCCCTTGTTTTCATTTTCATTTTCCTCACTCATTCATTTTGGCTGGCCTGGCTCTTCGTTGCTTTGCCCAGGCTTTCTCTAGCTGCGGTGAGCAGGGGCTAATCTCACCGCGGTGTGCGGGCCTCCTCATTGCAGTGGCCTCTGGGCATGTAGGCTTCAGTAGTTGTAGCACGTGGGCTCAGCAGTTGAAGCTCACAGGCTTTAGAGCGTGGGTTCCATAGTTGTGGCACACGGGCATAGCCTCTCTGCGGCATGTGGAATCTTCCTGGACAAGGAATCGAATCTGTGCCCTCTGCATTGACAGGTGGCTTCTTATCTACGCGCCACCAGGGAAGTCCCTTCTGTTCTTTATTCCCCAAAATGTATTCTTCTTCCTTGCTCTCCAGCTCTTTTAATTAGTTCTTAGTTCTGTTCTTCCTACTTTCATGATGTATTTCACATCTCTCTCTTTCTCTTTTAACTACATTTCCTTTATCACTGTTTTTCATTAAAAGTGTTCAGGTTTTCATTAACTTGTCTAGATTCTCACTGTATGTGCTCTCTCTACTTCCATGTTGTATCCTTTCTAGTTCCATATATCCACAGCTGCCACTTTAATCTTCCCATAGCAAAGGGCTGATCACTCCACTTCCTAGCTTGGGAGCCACCACCACCTCCTTATTAACCAAAAATAAAGGCCCACATTCAAATCTTTCATGATCTGGACCTACTCAACTTGACCAAATATCATTTCTTACGAGCTCAATTTCAGCTAAAATAGACAACTTGCTTTACCTTTCATGCAAACACTGTACGTTCCATTCTTCCCATCCTATACTTTTGCTTGTGCTAAATGCTTGTTTCTTGGTCTAGTATTGCGGTGGCCATATGTAGACATGAGACATGCAGTTGCTGAGTTAATGTTTCACATGCTCAGTAGCCATATGTGGCCAGTATCTACCATGTTATACAGGGAAGATACAGAACATTTTCATCATTACAGAAAGTTCTGTTGAATGGTGCTGGCCTAGAATATGCTGTTCACCTTGCCTCACATTTAATCCTATATGATCTTTACTGCCTAGGTCAAATAACACCTTGTTTGACACACACACCCGCCTTTTTTCTGGTCATGCCTTGTAGCATGTGGGATCTTAGTTCCCCAACTAGGGACTGAACCCACACCACTTGCATTAGAAGCATGGAGTCTTGGCTGCTGGACCACCAGGGAAGTCCCCCACCCCTTTATGTGATAGCATTTTATATGTGTTGGTGTTGTGGCACTTACCACTTTCCATCTAGATATACAGTGACTTAAATATGTGTTATGTGCTAGACCATTTGCTCATTCTTTTGTTTCCTTGTTAATACCTAATCCAATGTCATGTGCATAGTAGGTGTTTGAAAAGGATTTGTTGACAGGTCTCATTGAAACATTCTCTAAAGCTTTGTAAAAATGGAAATATTTCCATAACAAAGAGTAATAACCCTGCTTCACAAACTTACCAGCTAGAATTGGCATAAAACTTGAGACATGGAAACTATATTTGTAGAAATGATGTTCTATATTAGAAAGCCTAATGATAAATCAACATGACTTTCATAAATTGTGATTGATTTTCATTGGCTTGGGGAGGCAACATAGCACAATGAAAAGAAGATGGATGTGAGTACCAGATTGCCCTATATTAGAATCCTGTTTCCATCGATTACTGACTCAGCATGGCCAAGTCACTTAATTTCTCAGCCTTATCGAGATGGTAATAGCTACCTGCATTAGTTGAAACTTTTTGATAGCAAGTGACAGAAAAAGAAATCAAGCTAGCTTTATCAGAAAAAAATATTAACGGACTCATGCAACTAAAAAAGCCCAGTGTCTTACATTAACATTAACAACATTACATTAGCTTACATGAACATTACTGGATCCGCGTTCTCAAATAATGATACAGCTTCATTTGTAGGGAGGCTCTTGCTGCTGAGTAATGAGATGGCCACTATAAGATTAAAGTATCACATGTTCTTTACAACTCAGGATCCAAGAGGAAGAAAAGCTCCTGAAAATGTCTCAGGAGGTACTCTCATTGGTCTGTCTTCTGTTAAGAACATTTTTGAATCATCTGTGGCTAACAGAAGGAGAGTCAGGCCAAGTCTCGGTCAAATGACCAAACTGAGGCCTGTGGCAAGGAAAACAGGCTCACCGGATAACATGGATGGTGCAGGATTGCTACAGAATGGAGGCGGGTTCTCCAAAAGGAGGAACACTAGACAAACAAAAGTGGTCATGCCCTCTAATTCAGGGGTGTTGTATTACACAGCTGCTGCAGGCCCGCTCTTCATTGTATTCTCCGTGAATAGTGTCTATTAGATCTGGACAAAGTATAAAGTCTCTCTCCCTTATAGGTTTGTAGTGAGGATTAAATGGTATAATATAGATTAAATGACCAGCAACTGATACTCAAAAAGTCTTTTCTCTTTATTCTTTTGCACCTCCCGACCCCCCACTTAAACCAAGGGAAAGCCAATCAGTTAATTCAATAATGATGAAGGTCTTAATTAAAGCCCTCCAGATTTACTAGCACTTGCTCTGAAATAAAAGAGAAACAAATTTTCTTTTCTTTTAATATTTGCACCTCAAAGAGAAATCTTCAGTCAATTCAGAGGGCTATGATTCTAGTAAGATTAAGTAAGTTACATATGTTCTTTATATTATTAAGTGCCTCCACAAATTCCATATTAACTCAAAGTTGCTTACTAAATATCTTAGAATCCAAGTATTATGTTAGGTAGAACTCTGGTCTCCATTCACCTTTAATCAGATAATGTTCCTATTTGTAGTTTAACATTCAACAGATTAACATGGATCAATTTAACAGTTTAATATTAAAACTGGCCCATTTTTGCTAATGCAGAAACTTTTAAATTATAACATAAAGAAGGCAGGAGATGTTGGTTCTACCCCTGGGTTGGGAAGATCGCCTGGAGTAGGAAATGGCACTCCACTCCAGTATTCTTGCCTGGAAAAATCCAAGGACAGAGGAGCCTGGAGGACTACAGTCCATGGGGCCGCAAAGTCAGACACAACTGAGTGACTCAGCAACACAAAGAAATAAGTAACAGAGAGAAATTTTTCTCTCTCAGATAAGTCCAGAAGTATGACATTTAGAGGTTAGAATGATAGTTCCATGGTTATCATTAGATACCCAAGTTTCTTACAGCTTTCTATTCTCATATCTTTAGAATGTGGCCCCATCTTCATGTCCTCAAGAAGGCTGTCAGAGCTCCAGCCATCATATCCACTATTCATTAAGACTAGAGGGAAAGAGCCAAAGGGTATATACCAGAGGATTTATTCCTCTTTGAAGAGTTTGTTTGGACACATCATATTGTGTCTTCTTTTGGCTATGTTAGGTAAAATGAAAACTAGGTAATTCAGTTTTTATTGATTTAAGTTGGGCATATTGTTGTCTCCAATAAAAATTGGAGCTTTGTTAATAAGAAAAAAAGAGCATGGCTTTTGGACTAGTAACTAGCAGGTTCTATAACATACAAATTATCATTGTCTCCAATATTTTGTTTGAATAAAAGATTTTAAACCTTAAAGGAAAAAATGTAAAAACCACTGATGTACTCAAACTCTTAGAACAGCCACATGTGCTTAATTTAACTGAATGATACTCAAAAAAGGCAGGATGACTGGGATAGTCACACCTTAGGTTCAAAAGCCTTAAACTTAACTCTGTTCATTATGGATATTTTGAATAATAAATAATCCTGGTGTATACATTTCACCACTTCCTTTAGAAGCCTTTGAAAATTGAACTGTAGCCTTATGTATATGTTCCTACTTGTCACTTTCTTCTCATTCTGTCCCTGTACCCATTTGGATCAAGAGATAGTTGAAACATGAGTCAAATAGAAAATGCATGATATGTACAATTCCACATCTTGGAACTTCCATCAAAGCCCAGGCTACCTTCTGGGGCTCCCTAGGCCCATGCTCTGGTCTGTCCGTAACCATGGGGTAGCGATTATGTTAGCAAAGCAAATGGCTCATTCATGTGGTTGGGAACCAGAGTGAACATTTGGAAAACACTCACATATTTAAATAGACTAAAATGGCTTCTGCTCAAGACACCAAGCTGGTTTGCCCATGACATCAGCTTGCTTTGAAGAGCAGAGGGAATCATTTTTACAAGCACTTATTCAAATTGAAAAAATCATGTTTTGCTTTGATTTTAGCACAGTCTCAAGGGTTTATTGCATGAACTTCTTTCTTCACTGCCTATTTGAATTTGACATGTTCTTTAAGAGCCAATGTCAGTCCTCAAGCCCTTGCAAGTTCTGCTTCTAAAATGTGGTTCCATTCAGTGGTGGCACAGGTCATATACTTGGCATGCATCACATATTGCTTTGTTGCATTAGTGGCCTTTTCTTGTTTGCGTCTCCAGTCTCCCTAACTGAATTTAAGGCCTCTTAGGTCTAGGGGATCATATAATGTATTATCCAAATTGAGACACTTTTGAGACTAAAAAGAGATATTATTAATAATTATAGTTCAGTTCCAGCATGAACCTGAACTGTTCAAGCAAATTATAATGTGTGGTCACTCTTAAGGTTAGAAGCCATTATTTACTGTTTCTTTCTTATCACTCACAGGACCTAGTGTAATTCTTGTGTAAGCAGACATTAAAGTCTTAAAAATAAATACCTTAGTGAGGCAGCAAAGAATTTCTTCTAAAACAGCTGTGAAATAGATGGAAGATGGGGACAGGACCCTATGCGTAGGAGATTTAATGGCCCAATACAGGAAGTAACCACAGAGCAAGAAGCCTTTAAATAATCAGAGAAAGACTGTTCACAGGAGAAACCAGCCTAGAATTTATATTTTTAACACCAAAATGCACCTCCATTGCAAGAATAGAGAAGGGAAAGTGTTTTTAAGGGCCATTTTTGTAGAATGTGTTCTTGTTTCAGAAACATCACACTTCCTAAGCATCACATGAATACCCGCATCAGTCTGAGGAGGAGGAAATATGAACAGAATCAGAGAAATACAGACCCTCAACCAAGACACTATGACTACTCTGCAGTTTCCTTTATTGATAAAAAGCTTCATGTTGTCTAGTGTGGTCCAGCCAAGGATGAGAACAAAACAGATCTTCCTCAATGGAGAAGGAAATCTGAACCACAGGCTCTCTTCAGTTCAGTTCAGTTCAGTCGCTCAGTCGTGTCCGACTCTTTGCGACCCCATGAATCGCAGCACGCCAGGCCTCCCTGTCCGTCACCATCTCCGGGAGTTCACTCAGACTCACATCCATCGAGTCCATGATGCCATCCAGCCATCTCATCCTCGATCGTCCCCTTCTCCTCCTGCCCCAATCCCTCCCAGCATCAGAGTCTTTTCCAATGAGTCAACTCTTCGCATGAGATGGCCAAAGTACTGGAGTTTCAGCTTTAGCATCATTCCTTCCAAAGAAATCCCAGGGTTGATCTCCTTCAGAATGGACTGGTTGGATCTCCTTGCAGTCCAAGGGACTCTCAAGAGTCTTCTCCAACACCACAGTTCAAAAGCGGTATATTTCATATATCCTCAACATTTTGGATAACTCTCGTCACTGCTCTTGAAAGTGACATAGAGTGGTCCAGTGGTTAAGAATACATCTTGCAATGTGAGGGGCATGGGTTTGCTCCCTTGTTGGGGAACGGAGATCCCACATGCCGTGGAGCAACTAACCCACACACTGCAGCTTCTGAACCCCCACCCTGTAGAGTCCACACACCCCAGAGCCCACGCACCGCAACTAGAGAGTCTGTGCCCCACGAGAAAAGATCCTTAGTTGAGAAAACTAAGCAACACTGGCATTATGGCATCAGCAATCAGATTGAAAGCATGGTTCCAGCAAAGATTCATCCCAACACATACTGGACATTAGAAATATGATGTGGAGGGAAACAGGGTTTTGAGGCAAGCCACCTCCATATATTGTACCTCTTTCTCTTTTCTTCAAATAATAACCCATCTAAAAATTTGGGACAATAATAGTACCTCTGTCTGCAGAGCCTTTGGGATCGTGAAATGAGATAATACATGTGGAAGTGTTACAAATTCCAGATCTCTTTAAGGATACACATTCTCTTTTCCACTGCCTATTTGAATCGACTCTTTCAATTCCATCTCTCTCAAGTAGCCTAAGGCTAGGCCACCAAAACGCAAACATATAGTTACAAGGTTTAAAAGAAAAAAAAATCAGCAAAACAACCGGTTGTTACGTGATCCTTGACAACAGTTGGGCAGACTTCTCCTCCAAATTAAATAAAGTGTTTTGGCAGCCTGTAAATGTAGCCTAATATATAGCAAGGGAAGAGAGCTATTTTCCTTAGGGAGAGTGTAATTTTAACAGAAGTTCAACTTACACATTTGAGATCTGTATTTTGAATGTTTCTGTTAAATGTAAAATGAATATCATTAGTTATGAGATATCTTGCCCTTGGCTACAGTATGCATTAAGCCACAGCATAATATCATCCACAAGCTACTCCTACTCTGTGGTGTATTTCAGGACTTCCTGTGCTGTAGTCTCTTAAAGCAAATACTGTCTCTAGTTTCAGAACCTAACAGTTGTTCCTTCAGAGTGGTTAGGAGTGGGTGCCACACATCTGGGGCCTTCAAATAGTCTAGCCAGACATATAAATTCCTTATGAACAGGATCTACATCTTTTGATACATGGGTCCTTGACATGTAAACAAAACCTGGGACAGTGAAATAAATGTGTATAGAATAAATAACAGAAGAGGCATATCTCTGATGAAATATTCCAGAGATGTCATGTCCAGAAAATGATCATTTTGAGCCATTTTAGAGCCCCATGTTACCTGGAACCTCCATTTCCCCTCTGTTTATCCTCCAGAAGTGGTCACTGTGATTACTGATTGGTGACGGTGCAGTTGTCAGTGGACATGCCCTTTCTGGAATCTCCTAACTTTGTGACAATTATCTCAGTGGATAAAATACTAAGTTCTGCAAGGTCACTAGAGAAAGGGTGAGCATAGGGCCCAGGGTGAGCATGTGGCCCACAGCCCACGTCAACAGAGAGCTGTTTTTTAATAATTCATGTTATCTAGTATGTTCATACATTGAAAACCAAAAAGAAGTTGTGCTTCCTCTTACGCGGTTTTCCTGAGTTCTTCTGTAACCTGGAAGAGCTAACTTAAGGAAAAGTGAAGAACAGGGTATACACGATTTCTTCTGTTTGTGAAGCCTAACACAGGAAATAATGCTATGTCTGTTTCTAGAATATGGAGAGAGGTTCACAGCCCAGTGACAAATCTGCAGCTTGATAATGATTTCGATCAGGCCTATAGTGCCATTGGTCTGGGAGCTAACTAAAGGAAGGGATGGGCTTACTTGTTTTCTGTCTAACACTTTGCATTTCTCTAAAGCACATCTGCAAACAGTGAGTGATCAATAAATGTTGACTAGTTGTGTGTGTGTGTGTTTTAACTCATTTTAAAGGGCTAAGGAAAAAACACTTTTAACTTGTTTCTTAACCAGTTAAATAGTAGGTTGAAAAAAAGAGACAGAATGCATTTCAGTTAATTGTACATCTTTCCTGAGTAAAAAATCATATGCCAAGTACTACATCCTGGAGGGGGTGTAAAAAATACAAGCAAAGTATAGCTCCTGTTTCCATGAAACCATAGCTAAATGGCTCACTGGAAACTCAAAAAGAAAAAGATGTAAGGAGTAACATTTCTACCAATATGATGCATTCATTAGCATTGGACATTACAAAACATGTTTTGCCATAACGGTGAAGAACCTATTTGATACCCAAAGTCCAAAGTGAATCTGTTTGATATCATATACATGTAACAACAATTGATTTCCAATAACTGACTTCTCAAATTATCAACATCTTAATAGTCCCAGAGAAACTGTCCAGTTTCAATTGT
Organism: Oreotragus oreotragus; assembly: GCA_006410675.1. Classification (NCBI taxonomy): domain Eukaryota; kingdom Metazoa; phylum Chordata; class Mammalia; order Artiodactyla; family Bovidae; genus Oreotragus; species Oreotragus oreotragus. The sequence goes on from SJYX01018910.1 coordinate 33,490, forward strand.
CTCAATTTAATAAGTTGGTAAATGATTGAATTGTTTTTCACCTTATGGTGGGATTTGTGGACATAGCCTATAAGAGCCCAACTCTATCTTCTTTATAGTCCAAAATGACTATACAGGTGTATATGTACATACATGAATGCATATATATATATTTATATACATATGTGTACATGTATATCTAAAACTCACATCTCATACATTCTCTCATTGCTAAAATGAGCACAGATCTATTGGTGGAGCCCAACTGTATCTTCTCTAACAGTTCAAAATGATTATACAGGTGTGTATGCATACATGAGTGCATATGTACATATATATATATGTATATACATATGTATACACTTCCCAGGTGGCTTTAGTGGTATAGAACCCGCCTGCTAACACAAGAGATGTTACAGACTCGGGTTTGATCCCTGAGTCAGGAAGATCCCCTGGAGGGAGGGCACGGCAACCCACTCCAGTATTCTTGTTTGGAGAATCCCATGGACAGAGGAGCCTGGCGGGCTGCAGTCCATTGGGTCGCACAAACTCAAACACAACTGAAGTGACTTAGCATGCACATCTAAGACTTACACCACGTTTGCTCTCGCATTGTTAAACCGAGCACAGATCTATTAGTGAAGCTTTTCACTCAGACTACAATAGCCAGCTGTCTTTAGAAAGCGTTACTGAGTCTTTGCCATGCAGACCAGAAAAGGAATATCTGAAAGTGTAATGAGCCCGTAAGCGCTCAGATATTCATTGCACATCGTGATGATTACATCTGAGAATCTGTTCCTGCTTTATTCAATTTTTTTCTTAAGAAATAGTCTTATCTTTAGGAATACGTGGAAGCAAGATGACTAGTTTCTAACAGACGGCATTAAAACTGTTGTGAGTACAAGGCAGAAACACAACAGTAAAGTCGCAAACTGAGAAGAGGAATCAAATCGAGGCAGAAAAGTGTAAGATTTGAGAATAAATTATGCATAGGACAAACTGGTAATCATTTTGAGAAGGAGACGCAGATTTAAATAATCAAATTTTTTTAAAAAGTGATCGGTGGAGACCGTCAAGTGTAGTGTTGAACAAGACAGACTCCACTTCCAGTGCTGAGTTTGAATCTTCAACCTCCCTTCCACTTACAAATCATGTAACCTTGAACAAGAAGTTAAGCTTTCTCAGCCTCATTCCTCTCTCTTCTTTGCAAACAATACATACTTAGCGAAAACAATGGTTCATGACAGCAGTAGCATTCATTGAGCACTTTACTATGTGTCAGGCGCTATAGTAAGAATGTCACATGAGTAAGTTGATTAACTCTCATATTAGTCCAATGAGGCAAGTGCTGTTATTGTTTTCCTAGTTAACATTTGAGAAAACTGAAGCTAGACTAGATTAGGTGACTTGCCCAAAGAGAGAAAGCTGAGATCTGAACCGAGCAGAATGATTCTAAAGCCTGTGGTTTAAGAACTGTGATATCATATTGCCATATAAAGTGCTTATCATACCTTGGCACAGAGTAAGGCTTCAATAAAGTCAGTCAAAAGAGATACATTCAAAGTTAACTGAGGAAGAAAACCAAATAACCTGCCAGAAGGAAACCGACTTGGCCCTGTATTCCAAATATGTGCTGTGGTATTATGTATGGAGATGTGAGATGATGCTGAAATAGCTGACAGAGCCCAATTCAACATCAAATGATGAGCTTATTGGGAATAAGCTCAAATGAGCCTAAACTGTTCATCACAATCTCAGGCTTAATTAGTTGATACATCCTGTCCAAAGCACATGCATCCCCGCTTCCTTCCATTTCACATGTCTCCTTTCCTTCCATATCTATTTTAATGGTGGCGACTTGGGTCTAAGAACATTAGTACTGGCTTGGCTGTTAGCCTTTATCTTTGCCGCTGATTCATAGTCACTCTGACCTCGTCCATTTGCGGCAAATGTGAACACCTCGTTAGAGTTGACCTTGAATCCAATTCAAACGGCAGAGATTTGGACACCCTGAAAATCCCCTTCTCTGTCTTTCACAAGTATTCAAAGAGTCGAACACCACCGAGCGATTTCCCCTCACTCCTTTTCTGCAAATCAGGGAATGGACCATGCCTGCCTCCTCCTTCTCCTTGTCCCTTCTCCTGACACAAGCTGAGGCGGGGGCGGGGTGGGGGGCAGGGTGCTTGCTCCATGCAACCACCCTTCTTGGCGGCCACGGCCCTCAGGAAACCTATCATCCTAAATAACTGTCATATTCTCATGCACTCAGTCACAGGGAAGAATTTCAATCTCCCTCTTCTCTCCCCTTGGAGAGGAGGTTGAGGTCATGGGACTGAAAGGGTCCTGTCTTGTCTCCCAACAAGAGGGGTCTGTGCAGCTGCTGCGTCACAGCAGACGGAAGGCGTGTGGCAGCTGAGGCTCTTCCAGCCACTTCCTGTGTCTGGCTTTGATTTCTTAGAGGGCAGATGCACATATTCCAGAGTCTCTCCCTGATTGAGGGGCGAGCAGCAATAGCAACTGCGACCAGAAATCTGAAGCAACCCTTTTCTGAAGCTCCTTCGCTTTGCCCCAGGTCCTCTTTTCTGTTATCTTCTTCTAGTCCTCTCTCTCCTTCCACCCAGAGCAGCATGTGGCTGAGTTCTAGCAGTAGTAGCCACTCAGCTGTGTCTGACTCTTTGCGACCTCATGGACTGCATAGCCCACCCGGCTCCTCTGTCCATGGGATTGCCCAGGCGAGCACACTGGAATGGGTTCCCATTTCCTTCTCCAGTGGCCGAGTTCTACTGAGCGCTGAGTAATCACTGGTCTTAATTATAAACAGCCTTAGCTGAGAGAAAGGATTTCGTTAATGCTAGGAAAGCCAAGCCCAGGAAGCAAAATGGGTGTAGGTAGTGAGATGGAACCCAAAGCAATTTCCCAATAAAGAACAGAAAAAACCTGTAACCAAGATTCAATTCATCCTCCAAGTCATAGCTCTCTGTGACCTGACACTTGCCTACTGTTCCAGCTCATTTTTCCCTTATATTTCCTTTCAAACTGTATACTACAGTAACAGTTTTGATTTTACCTCCAATATCGAGAGTCATTTCCTGCTTCTGAGTCTTTGTGGAACCTCCCCTCTGCATGAAACACCTCACTGTCTTCCTGTGTGCGTGTGTTAGTCGCTCAGTCCGTGTCCCATTCTTTGTGATTCCAAGGACTGTAGCCCACCAGGCTCCTCTGTTAATGGGGTTTTCCAGGCAAGAGTACTGGAGTGGGCTGCCATTTCCTTCTCCAGGGGCTCTTCCAAATGCAGGGACTGAACCTGGGTCTCCTGCATTGCAGGCAGACTCTTTTCTGACTGAGCCCCAGGGAAGACCCGCTGTCTTCCTGGAACTATCTTGTTTGACTTTTAAACCCTGGCATCGACACTGCTTTATCCACACCCATTGATTGATTTAATTGGCTTGGGTTGTGGCCTGAGCCTTGGGAGTTTAAGGACTCTCCAGGTGATACTAATATGCACCAGAGTTTTGAGACTCACTGCTCTCGGTCAGTGGTTTTCAAATGTGAGCAAGGATCAGGATCCGATAGAGGGTTTGTTCAAGTAGAGATTGCAGGGTTTACTCTCTGAATTTAGAATTCAGTAGTTCCGAGGCCTGAGAATTTACATTTCTCATAAGTTTCCAGATGATGCTGATTCTTCTGGGCCTGGGACCATGTTTTGAGAATCAGTGCTCTATGTATGGGCTTCCCCGGTGGCACGGGGGTAGAGAATCCACCTGCAATGCAGGAACCGCAAGAGAAGTGGGTTTGATCCCTGGGTGGGGAAGATCCCCTGGAGGAGGGCCTGCGATCCACTCCAGTTATGCTTGGCTGGAGAATCCCATGGGCAGAGGACCCTGGCGGGCTACAGTCTGTAAGGTCGTAAAGAGTCAGACATGACTGAAGTGATTTAGCACACACACATGCTCTGTTTAAACTCTCTAACTTGCATAGGTTCCTACATTGCACTTATATTACTTAAACTGCGCTTAATTGCAGTTGCCACTCTGCATTGTTATCAATGTACCCATAAGTCTATTCCTGTCATCATAAGGTAAAAATACTAGATTTTTTTTAAAATCTCTGCCCAGCACTTCACCTGGTATATGGTAGGTTCTCAATAAATGATATCTGAATGTGATGTCTAATTATCAGAGACAGAAAGTGACATACTAAATTTATGCTAGTAGTTTTTGGGTACTGGATCTAACAAATGTCCCATGCATCTGAGTTTAAATATAGAAGGCAGTTTTCTTAGCTTCTATGAATTACGTCTGGGATTTTGGTGATAGGATTGGTTTGGCAAAGTACTCCTCATGAAAAGCCTTATGCAAAAGCAGATTATATTACACTACACCAACAACACCTCTTTTAAAATTGACATTTAATGAGTATCTCTATCAGTATAGGCCTTTTAAGGGCTCTCCATAAAATGTTACGAAAAATGAGAACATTTAAAATACAGGCAAACAATGAGTCCCATTCACACAGCTTCTTCACATTATTTCTCTAGTATCATAGATCTCTAACACGATCACTCACTCTCCTCCAGGGAAGTTGGCACAAGTTAGACATACTGATTGTCTGATTAAAAATATAGAATGTGGCAGTGAGGAATATGGGAGGAATCCATTCGTCCCTGTGCCTGCTACATAGACCTCATACTGAACACACACTGAACTACAAAGCAATGGAACCAGATAGTAAAATGTTATACTCAAGAAGATCAGACTTTGCTGCAGAACACTGATTTCACTGTTTCATAGAACCTTGTAAAATAAGCCCAAAGAGATATTTACAAAAGGCTTTCCTAATCCTTGCTAATTTCTTAAACACCTACTTTCAGAAAGAATAAATTTGCTCTCTATCCACTGCCCTGTAGAACATTAAAATTACAAAGTGTGTTGGCATAGATATTTCTGAACTCAGAACCCTGAACTGATGATACGGTATTTTTCATTTGTAACTATGCATATATCTGTGTGTGTGTTGGGGGGGGTGTGGGTCTTGCTTGCTGTACATTTTAGGTGTCTTCTACCTTGATGACCACCTAATTGTTCTAGAAAGGCAGTGCTGTCCTTGGTGGTAGAGAAGGTAATGCCATTTGACATCTGAATAGTATCCAAGTTGTTGTTCAGTCACTAAGTCATGTCTGAATCATTGTGATCCCATGGACTGCAGCAAGCCAGGCCTCCCTGTCCCTCACCATCTCCCAGAGTTTGCTCAAACTCATGTCCATTGAATTGGTGATGCCATCCAACCATCTCGTCCTCTGTCTCCCTCTTCCCTTCCTGTCCTCAATCTTCCCAGCATCAGGGTCTTTTCCAGTGAGCAAGCTCTTTGCATCAGGTGCTCAAAGTATTGGACCTTCAGCTTCACCATCAGTCCTTCCAATGAATATTCAGGGTTGATTTCTTTTAGGATTGACTGGTTTAATTTCCTTGCAGTCCAAGGGACTCTCAAGAGTCTTCTCCAGCACCACAGTTCAAAAGCATCAATTTTTTGGCACTCAGCCTTCTTTAGGGTCCAGCTCTCACATCCATACACGACTACTGGAAAAAACATAGCTTTGACTACATGGATCTTTGTTGACAAAGTGACGTTTCTGCTTTTTAATATGATCTCCAGGTCTGTCATAGCTTTTCTTCCAGGGAACAAGCATCCTTTAATTTCATGGCTGCAGTCACTGTCCACAGTGATTTTGGGGCCCAGGAAAATAAAATCTGTCACTGTTTCCACTTTTTCCCCATCTATTTGCCATGAAGTGATGGAACTGGATGCCATGATCTTAGTATTCTGAATGCTGAGTTTTAAGCCAACTTTTTCATTTTCCTCTTTATTTGAAAAAATGTTGAAATGAGTCAGTGAAGGACACAAGATGAGAAATTTGTCCTTTAATCTCTGAAAATTTTAAACCAGAAAATTTGTCTGGTCAATCTCTCTTAACTGGAGCTCTGTGTCCCTGGTCACCTTTACTCATTATCTATCACTGCATCCTTATTCTAAGAATATCAAAATACCTGGATATTGGCTTTCTGAATTAAGTACATTACAACTGAATTCAACTGTTAGCAAGCAGTCAAACATGAGCAAATCAGGAATGAAACATTCTGTAGGCTGTCCCTCCCTACCTTTTTTTGTAAAAAAAAAAAAAAGAATAATAATAAAGGACAAATTTGCCTAAAATTTATGAGCAGTGCACTTGGAGTTCAGAGTGACTATGTTGAGGATCTAAAGTCCATTATGTGGGCAGGCAGAAACAGATTCCGTGGCTGGTTTTTGTTGTTCTCTGTTCTGTCTTTGGCTAGTTGGTTGGTTTTCAAATTGGCATCACTGCCTTCATTTTCTATTTTAGTCTCAACAATCTTGGATGAGAAGACTTATAAACCACCAGATCCCAACCTTGCTCTCACTTCAGGAGTATGAATGGAGTAAAGTACAACTCAAGCATACAGCCTACTTGATAATATCTTCTTGATTCTATCACCTATCATAATAAGAGTCTATCTTTTTAATGAAAAATTTGTTAAAACTATACATGGTTTTTATACACTTGAATGTCTAAAAACTATCAAGGATGACTGAATTTAATTAAAAATATTTACATGTCTAAAGAGTCAGTTGATGGGCTTCCAAAGGTGAGTAATTAAATAAAATAAAGGTGAGTAATTAAATAAAAGCATGTGTATGTGCAGGCTAAGTCGCTTCAATCATGTCCCACTCTTTGAATCCTCTGGACTATAGCCTGCCAGGCTCCTCTGTCATGGAATTCTGCAGGCAAGTATACTGGAGTGGGTTGCCATGCCCTTCTCTCCAGGGGATCTTCCCAACTTAGGGGTCAAACGCAGGTCTTTTTCATCTCCTGCCCTGATAGGCAGGTTCTTTACCCCTAGCACCACCTCAGTTCAGTTCAGTTCAGTCGCTCAGTCGTGTCCAACTCTTTGCGACCCCATGAATCGCAGCATGCCAGGCCTCCCTGTCCATCACCAACTCCCGGAGTTCACTCAAACTCACGTCCTTTGAGTCGGTGATGCCATCCAGCCATCTCATCCTCTGTCGACCCCTTTTCTTCCTGCCCCCAATCCCTCCCAGCATCAGAGTCTTTTCCAATGAGTCAACACTTCGCATGAGGTGGCCAAAGTATTGGAGTTTCAGCTTTAGCATCAGTCCTTCCAAAGAACACCCAGGACTGATCACCTTTAGAATGGACTGGTTGGATCTCCTTGCAGTCCAAGGGACTCTCAGGAGTCTTCTCCAACTCCACAGTTCAAAGCATCAATTCTTTGGTGCTCAGCTTTCTTCATAGTCCAGCTCTAACATCCATACATGACCACTGGAGAAACCATAGCCTTGACTAGACGGACCTTTGTTGGAAAAGTAATGTCTCTGCTTTTCAATATGCTATCTAGGTTAGTTATAACTTTCCTTTCAAGGAGTAAGCGTCTTTTAATTTCATGGCTGCAATCACCATCTGCAGTGATTTTGGAGCCCCCAAAAATAAAGTCTGACACTATTTCCACTGTTTCCCCATCTATTTCCCATGAAGTGATGGGACCAGATGCCATGATCTCAGTTTTCTGAATGTTGAGCTTTAAGCCAACTTTTTCACTCTCCTCTTTCACTTTCATCAAGAGGCTTTTTAGTTCCTCTTCACTTTCTGCCATAAAGGTGGTGTTGTTTGCATATCTGAGGTTATTGATATTTCTCCCGGCAATCTTGATTTCATCTTGTGTTTCTTCCAGCCCAGCGTTTCCCATGATGTACTCTGCATAGAGGTTAAATAAGCAGGGTGACAATATACAGACTTGACATACTCCTTTTCCTATTTGG
>SJYX01018910.1:42447-53413 GCA_006410675.1 Oreotragus oreotragus
CATACATGACTACTGGAAAAACCATAGCCTTGACTAGATGGACCTTTGTTGGCAAAGTAATGTCTCTGCTTTTTAATATGCTGTTTAGGTTAGTCATAGCTTTTCTTCCAAGAAGCAAGTATCTTTTAATTTCATGGCTACAATCACCATCTGCAGTGATTTTGGAGCCCTCCAAAATAAACTCTGTCATTGTTTCCATTGTTTTCCCATCTATTTCCCATGAAGTGATGGGACCAGATGCCATGATCTTAGTTTTTGAATGTTGAGTTTTAAGCCAACCTTTCCACTCCCCTCTTTCACTTTCATCAAGAGACTCTTTAGTTCTTCTTCACTTTCTGCCATTAAGGGTGGTGTCATCTGCACATTTGAGGTTATTGATATTTCTCCCGCCAATCTTGATTCCAGCTTATGCTTCATCCAGCCCAGCTTTTCTCATGATGTATTCTGCATATAGGTTAAATAAGCAGGGTGATAATATACAGCCTTGACATGCTCTTTTCCCAATTTGGAACCAGTCTGTTGTTCCATGTCCGGTTCTAACTGTTGCTTCTTAATCTGCATACAGATTTTTCAAGAGGCAGGTCAGGTGGTCTGATATTTTTATCTCTTTAAGAATTTTCCACAGTTTGTTGTGATCCACACAGTCAAAGGCTTTGGCATAGTAAATAAAGCAAAAGTAGATGTTTTTCTGGAACTGTCTTGCTTTTTCAATGATCCAGTGGATGTTGGCAATTTGATCTATGGTTCCTCTGTGTTTTCTAAATCCAGCTTGTATATGTAGAAGTTCACGGTTCACTTATTGTTGAAGACTGGCTTGGAGAATTTTGAACAGTACTTTACTAGCGTGTGATTTGAGTGTAATTGTACGATAGTTTGAGCATTCTTTGGCATTGGCACTGCTTTTCTTAGGGACTGAAAATTGACCTTTTCCAGTCCTGTGGCCACTGCTGTGTTTCCAGATTTGCTGACATATTGAGTGCAGCTCTTTCACAGCATCATCTTTTAGGATTTGAAATTGCTCAATTGGTATTTCATCACCTTCACTAGCTGTGTTTGTAGTGATGCTTCCTAAGGCCCACTTGACTTCACATTCCAGAATGTCTGGCTCTATTTGAGTGATCACACCATCATGGTTATCTGGGTCATGAAGATCTTTTTTATATAGTTCTTCTGTGTATTCTTGCCAGCTCTTCCTAATATCTTCTGCTTCTGTTAGCATACATAATATAAGCATACATAATAAAAAAAANAGTGATGCTTCCTAAGGCCCACTTGACTTCACATTCCAGAATGTCTGGCTCTATTTGAGTGATCACACCATCATGGTTATCTGGGTCATGAAGATCTTTTTTATATAGTTCTTCTGTGTATTCTTGCCAGCTCTTCCTAATATCTTCTGCTTCTGTTAGCATACATAATATAAGCATACATAATAAAAAAAACCATTGCATATTTATTTCATGAAATTCACATTTTTGCTTTTCTTTCAGCAACTTTATTAATTATATTTTTCTTCTCAAAATTTTCATAGAGTTTGATTCCATTAATAATAGTGATCTAAGGCATTACAAATGAGAGTGTAATTATGTCCAAAGCATGCCAAATTTGAATATATTTTAATAAAAAATACAGAATAAAGCAAACTTAAAATGTAAAAAAGTATTTTTCATGTGCTTTCAAAAGTCACTTTTCTCTCAAACATCAAAGTATTAAAATTAAAAGACAAACACAAGTTATAACTATGAAGTATCAAAATATAAATCAAAATTATGAAATAAAATTTGTTTTATTTTCTTTAAAAAGTTACACAAGATTATTAAATGCTTTTATAAAACAAACACAACTCTACATTTAGCTGCCAATGTAAGGAACCAATATCTTGATTCATAGAGGAAGAATTTGACAAGTTAAACAATTGGTTTTTATTTTTTTTATCTGGGTGCTCCTGCCAGCCAAATTAGCTCCATGTCTTTCTAAACAGTTTCTGACTTCCACTTGAGCAGCAGCACAATCCACAAACCTTTATGGCATATGGATGCAATTGTCGTTTCTTCTGAGGACATAAGTCAACAGACTTGGAGAAGTATTTTCCTAGGGCTCCAATGGTGTTAGCAAAAGAATGGTGTCTTGGGTTTCAGGCATGTGGTTGCTGGCCCTGAGTGCAGGATTCCAAGTCACAGAGGCTCCCAGGTATTCTTTCATCAATGTAGTTTGACATGCAGGGTGCTCTAAAGCCCAGAATTCATGCGGACTTTTACTCTCATATCCTTCTGCTTAGCTGAGGCCTTGAGAGATTCTCACTGAGATTCTCACAATGGACTGCTTACAGATCAATTTTCTTCTAGAGTCAAAATTTTCCTTTTGCCTCATGAACCTGAATATTTATTGGAAGGACTGATGCTGAAGCTCCAATACTTTAGCCACCTGATGCAAAGAGCTGACTCACTGGAAAAGACCCTNAGAGATTCTCACTGAGATTCTCACAATGGACTGCTTACAGATCAATTTTCTTCTAGAGTCAAAATTTTCCTTTTGCCTCATGAACCTGAATATTTATTGGAAGGACTGATGCTGAAGCTCCAATACTTTAGCCACCTGATGCAAAGAGCTGACTCACTGGAAAAGACCCTGATGCTGCAAAAGATTGAGGGCAACAGGAAAAGAGGGCAACAGAGGGTGAGATGGTTGGGTGGCATCATTGAGTCAATGGACATGAGTTTGAGCAAACTCTGAGAGATAGTGAAGGACAGGGAAGCCTGGCATGCTGTAGTTCCTGGGGCTGCAAAGAGTAGGACACAACTTAGCAACTAAACAACAACATGAACATACTAACGGAGATAAAGTAAGAATCCTGACTGATTACTCTTTCCTTACCTCAAACCTAAACTCTGAGGTCAGTTGTGACTAGAGGAGGTAAAGCAAAAAAAAAAAAACAAAAAACCCATGTTCCAGTGTACATGTGACCAATGAATCATTCATCCCTTCACCCAAAATACATCACACAAAATTGAAACTGCCTAACTTGACTGCAACAGTAGTGGCCTGATTCCAATACTGACAGGTAAGCAGAATTCAAGACAGAAATATCGCTTCATGATTAGTACTTATTATCAGTACACAGCTGGGCTCAGCCACAAAGCATAAAATAGTAGTCAATATTAATTGAGCATTCATTATGCTAATCACTGACACAATGGACATGAGTCTGAGCAAACTCCAGGAGACAGTGAAGGACAGGGAAGCCTGGCATGCTGTCCTCCACGGGGTCACAAAGAGTCGGACACGACTTAGTCACTGAACAACAGCAACTTTGCTAAGAGCTTCATGTGGATTTTTTCATGCGACTCTCCCCACTGTCTTAGAGTTACATAATGCTCTGAAGCGCGCTTTAAAGATGGAAGGACTGAGGCTTTAGAGGAGTTGAGAGGCTTGCCTAAAGTCTCACAGCAAGGAAGTAGTGGCAATGGGAATTAAGCTCAAGCTGTGCAACCCCAACGCCTGTAAACCTGAACACTCACTATTCCACTCTGCTTGCCTGTGTCTTACTGGCCTTGAGCAGAGGGACGGGAGGGTCCTGAACCAATCCAGAATAACAAGTCCAGGGGACACAGTGACCTTGTGTTTATTTGGGCCACTGTCACTTCCAAGGAGTTATGGGAGTGGACTCAAGTGGAAGTCAAGTTATCAATGGAGGGAGCTGGCGGGTGGACACTGCACCAGAGGATAGGATCTGGGGTGCTACCTTCATTGGACTCCCTGGATTGGAAGGACAGAACGCCAGTCTAAGGGAAGACAAATACAAATAATACCATCTGCACATCCCTCTGGTCATTTAATTATTGTAATGAATAATAATACAAGTATTATTCTTCCCATTTTCCAAGTAGAAAAAGAGATTATAATATGCCCAAGATCAAACAATGATAAGAGATGGAAGTGAGAGGAAGACTAGATTAGCTTGACTCTGGATTGGTGGTTCTTTCTATTAAGTATATCACATTGCCTCTCACTCTGGACCCAACTAAAGGACTAGGCAGGAAAAGAGAAACACAAAGTCCCATCCTAATACTCAGCCCTTACTCATGTTGACTGATGTCTGTAAATGCCCTGCAGGTTATGGGGAAAGGCATATGCAGATGGCAGGACTGGCAACCAGGACTAATTAATTCTGGAGTCCACCCACGGGTGGGGCTCACAGCTCCGTACTTTCAACCTAGACAAAACTGACTCACAAGGTTTGAGTTGGAGTCTCAGGACAAGGACTTCAACGATGGGGCAGATTAAGGACACATGTTCTGAATTCTGTGTTGTTGACAGGGTCTGTCCTGGGACACTTGGCCTACTTGCGCTTCCAAGAGTGAGATCATTGTGATTTTTTTTTTCTCCCAACCTGGAAAGCCCTTGAAGCTATGCCCCAGGGTGCCTGTCCATGAACAGACCTTACAAAGTACTTGGGATTCAGGGTCCTAGGAGAAGAAAAGGATACCATGTAGCCAAAATGGCAAAGGTATAATAGAATTCCATCTACTGTAAATAAAAACTTCCTTCAAGTCAAAAAAAGAAAGTTGGGTATTATGATGGATTTTTAATTAGGGAATTACCAGGAGCAGGTAAAGAAAAGTAAAAGCAGGTAGTGATGAAAAGGGTGCTTAAGGAATATTATAAGCACATGGCTTTAGATACATAAAGGGGAAAAAGTACGAGAACTGGCAACTATAAGCAAAACTCAGTGAAATGTTTGCTTCAGTTCCTGACTGGCCCACAGCTGTCTGAAATAGTCTCTTTTTAAACCAGGCTTCCTCTTTGTCTAGAGGTAATCTGTCCCTCTGTGTCCTTTTTAATTTTTTTTTCTCAAGGTTCATATGCATAAATCATATTTCCATATGAGAATAATTAGAAAATGAATATTTAAAATGATACAATACCAAGAAAAATCATCAAATACACAGGAATAAATGCTATGAAGGAAGACTTTTACACAGAAAACTATACTGCTATATTTAAAATGGATAACCAACAAGAAGCTACTATAGCACATGGAACTCTGCTCAATGTTATCTGGTAGCCTGGATAGGACGGGAGTTTAGAGGATAATAAACACATGTATATATGTATGGCTGAGTCCCTTTGCAGTCCACCTTAAGTTATCACAATATTGTTAATTGGTTCTACGCCAATACAAAATAAAAAGTTTTTAAAAAGTTATAAAAAAGAATATAGTTTTCTTTTTAATTTCAACATCAATTGTCACCATCGTAGCTAAAGTCATAAATACTCCCTGATTTAATTCTGCACAGTCACAGGCTCCAAAAAGGGAATGTGTGTGTGAGGAGAGGGAATAATTATTTTCTGTTGGAGGTTGACTAATTTGGTGGTTAATAAGAAGACCGTGAGGCTTTGAACATTTTAGATTAGAGAACACAGAACTTGAATCACAGTCACATGTCATTTCCACCAACATACACAGAGGATCTACTACATGTCAGACACTTCGGAAAGTCTCAAACTAGATAAGACACAGTCCTTGGGCTCAGGAAGCTCAAATGTAATGTTAGAGATGGAGGTAAACAACTGGCAATCAAGTCAAACAGAGCAAAATAAGAGTCAGGTCACAGGTACAAAGGGTGATCTGTGAGAGCAGAGAGAGAGACACTGCTGAGAGGCGGGAGTGTTGTCAGTCTTGGAAGTAGGGAAGGTCATTCCAGGATGCAGGAAGAATGAGCCTGTAGAGCTGTTCAAAACATTTCAGTCTGAGAAGGAAGAGGAGAACCAGGGGAGGGTGAGTCGTTACAGTCAGTAAGTGTGCTCAAATACCCCTGTCTGCCAGCGGGGCACCTCTTAACTCTATCTCCTTCCAGCATTTGTCAAATTCTCCCCTTGGTATATTTCTTCTCTCTGTCCTCTTCTCTCCTCTCAGCTAAAACTGATTTCACTGAGACATTCTGATGCTCAAGAGATATAAATAAACTTTTCCCCAGATGCTTGAGGCACCAAGTAATGGTCATGATATTGGCCAAAATGCGAAACTCCAGTACTTTGGCCACCTCATGAGAAGAGTTGACTCACTGGAAAAGACTCTGATGCTGGGAGGGATTGGGGGCAGGAGGAGAAGGGGACGACCAAGGATGAGACGGCTGGATGGCATCACGGACTCGACGGACGTGAGTCTGAGTGAACTCCGGGAGATGGTGATGGACAGGAAGGCCTGGCGTGCTGCAATTCATGGGGTCGCAAAGAGTCGGACATGACTGAGCGACTGAACTGAACTGAAGGTACACACGTGTGGGACCCAGACTTGAAGGTGGCCTTTCATTAGTCCCACATCCCCACCTTCCTCAAGGGCATTCACACCCTTGCGTCCTCCCCCTCCCCCCAGTCTGCACTGGTGTTGATCTGTGCGACCTATGGAACAGTCCATGTGAATCACTAGGGGATCATCATGCAATTCAGATTCTGGCTTAGAGGTTTGAGGTAAGGCCTGAGGACCTGCATTTCTAAGAGTAGCTTCCAGGTGATGTTGAAGCTGCAGGTCCCTGGACTGCACTTTGGGTAGTAAGGCTAGAGTTTAAAAGGTAGCATTTATCCTAAAATTGATGTACAAGCAAAATGCCTTGGTTAACATGATTTGGGTGCCCATGTCGAGCTGGGGATTTGGGTTTATTTTACGGCAGAAGTCTGACCCTTGCTGAAACCTGGTCACCTGGTCAACTTTCTTTTTGTTCTTATTGTTGCAATCTTGGGTGATCCATAGATTTATTTTTTTAATTAAATAATTTTGTCTGATGCTTGGTCTGAAACCTGATCAATTTTCTTCTTCTTTTTTTTTAATCTTTGCCATCTTGGGTCAGTCTTAGACTTATTTTTTCTAATTAACTAATTAACTTTAATTACAATGGCATGATGGCTTTTGCCACACATCAGCGTGAATCAGCCACAGGTATGCATGTGCTCCCCACTCCCATTCTGAACCGGCCCCGGCCCTCCTACCTCCCCACCCTCCGGCCAACTGTCAGCACAAGCTTTCTCTTGTTTTCCGCTTTCAGCATGCTAATAAGTAAGTAAAGTCACTCAGTCGTGTCCGACTCTTTGTGACCCCGTGGACTGCAGCCCACCAAGCTCCTCAGTCCATGGGATTCTCCAAGCAAGAATACTGGAGTGGGTTGCCATTTCCTTCTCCAGGGGATCTTCCCGACCCAGGGATCGAACCCAGGTCTCCCGCATTGGAGGCAGACGCTTTAACCTCTGAGCTAATAACTCCTGCTAAGTTGCTTTGTGACTGAACTTGTAAATTGATCTTAGCCTTGCTGGGATTCTTACCTTCTCTCTTAAGTCCAGGAGAGCAGTAGTTACCATTTACTACACTCCCACTAACATGTCACATACTTGATATCATTTCTTATCTCAGATTAGCTAAAAATATAGTTATCATTTCCACTTCTCAGCTGAAGAAGGCAAGGCTCAATGAGTGTTATAAAGTTTGCCAAAGTCTCAAAGCTGGTAGAAGTGCTAGGAAACACTCCAGATTGTTTGTCTCCCACACTCCCGTTCTTTCCACTTCAGTTCATGTGGTTGCTGCCAGTTCACATGTTGTGCCCAGCACACCAGACTATGGACCTGCTCAGCCCAAGGCCAGACCTCTATTCTGGTGCATACCTCAAGTGTGTACTTACCAGTCCAAAGGAGCCAATGGGGGTAGTTTCAAAGACATGGTACAAAGTGATGCATTTACTTACTGAGTTGCAAAGAACTTGGACAGTCTTTTGTAACTCATTCTTGGTGGAATCTGAATTACTGAGCATGTTCCATGGGTGAGGCAGTCCTAGGTATCAGTGACAGGAAGAAGAAAAGAATGAGAGGAAATGGATACAAGTCCAGTTGGGCATAACAGACTGTAGACATCGCTAGGAGTGTGAGCGTACAAGTCAAACAGGAAAAGGGATCAGTTTACTGGGAGCACTGAGTGATGTTGTCCTAGATATTTATTGGTCTTCCAGGGTAAAATATGAGGGGTAATATAATCCCTGCCTTTTTATCAGCACTGAACAATAGCTAGTAATTATAGCAAATGTCGCTAGTGGTAAAGAATTTGCCTGCCAATGCAAGGGATGCGAGAGACACGAGTTTGATCCCTGGGTCAGGAAGATCCCCTGGAGTAGGAAACGGCAACCCATTCCAATATTCTTGCCTGGAAAATTCCATGGACAGAGGAGCCTGGTGGGCTATAGTCTATGGAGTTGCGAAGAGTCAGACATGACTGAGTGACTGAACACACACACACACAGCAAATGTGTATTGAACACAGCTCTGTGCCAGGCACTGTCAATCACTTTACCTACTTCACTTCACTTCACTCTCACAATACTGTATGAAGTAGGCACTATTATTATCCCTACCTCACAGGTGAGAAATCAGAGAATCAGGGATATTTAAGCAATTTGCCTAAATACTGCCACGGCTAGTAACTGGAAAGCTAGAATAAAAATTCAGGTCTGTTTAACTGAAGAATCCAAGTAAAGACTATCTATTTGAGAAAAAAAAGCCTATCTGGGAGCAGAGTTGAGGAAAGGTAAAATGGGAAGCCCATAAAGGAATATTATTCAACCATAAAAAGGAGGGAAATCCTGTCATTTGCAACACCATGGATAAAACTAGAGCATATTATGCTAAGTGAAATAAGCCATATAGAGGAAGACAAATATTGTATCATTATCACTTATATGTGAAATCTAAAAAAAAGTCAAACTCACAGAAACATAGTATAGTAGAATGATAGTTGCTAGGGGTTGGCATGGGGTGGGGGAATGGGAAGATATTGGTCACAGGATACAAATTTATAGTTATCAGATGACTATGTTCTTAGTATCTAAAGTACAATATGGTGATCATAGTTAATAATACTATAATGTACACTGGAAACTTGCTAAGAGAGTAGATTTTAAGCATTCTCACCAAAAATAAAAAAAAAGAAAAAAAGTAACTATATAAGGTGATGGATATGTTAATTAACTTGATTGTGACAATCATTTCACAATGTATACTTATATCAAATCATCCTGTTGTACACTTTAAATATATACAATTTTGTCAATTATACCTCAATAAAGCTGGAAAAATTAAAATAATCAATACTTTAAACATTCAAGACCTTTAATGGTAGATTATCTTCAAGAGAATAAGTGCTCCCCAAAGTGTAGGATTTTGCTGGGAAATGCAGGGCTCTTGCCTGAAGATGCTCTGACACTTGGGAAGAGAGAAAGAGAAGGCGGGCTTGGCTTATTGTCCCAGCCTGTGGGGTGTGAAGAAGCACTCACAAGTATTCTTCTCCTCTTGGAAAGATGGAAGCTGGGCAGAGCCGCAGGACAGGCAGGCAGGCAAAGGTATAGCAACCTCCATTCCAGGTATCCTCCAGGGAGCTGCAGAGGGTAAAGAAAATTTCTGTAAGGATTTCCCTTTGAGATAAAAATGGGAGAATAAAGAGAAAAAAAACAGACTTAGGAGGGAGCATAAATCCAGTTAAGGCCGCCTACAAACACAATGGTAATCACATACCTAGCCCTTCACAGTTTTCAAAGCCTTTTCTCTTACAAGAGCCTGGATATGAAGCTGAGTGGAAGAAGCAATGATTTGGGGTCAACGAACTTGGGTTTGAATCCCGGCTTTTCCACTCACTGTGTTACTAACTCTCCAAGCTGCAGTTCCAATGTCTCAATAACAGGGTTTTGTTGTGGACAGAGTGAGATCATGTAGGTAAAGTTCCCCAAACATAGTATGCACTTGAGAAACAGTAGCAATCGCCACCTTTTGTAAACTTCCCTCAAGAAAACACCATAGAGGTAATTGTTGATGAACTAACTCCAACCTGCAGATAAGAACACTGAGACTCAGGCCAAGTGGTTTCCCAAGGTCACAGCTAGAAAGAGGACAATTTTCGGGCATCAAATACTGCCCTCTGTGCAGTTTTTTCTAGGCAAACTTGGGTTTGTAGGTGTATTTCTATGCAGGTCAGACACCCAAATAATGAAAATATTCAGAGAGGTCTTTCCTTTCATATCAGCCTTTGATCTTAACAAAAATTGCTATATTATTTTCAAATGAAATACCTTGTAAAATCCTTTTCCTTCAGAAACCTGTGTTCAAACCTCACACTTCAATGAAATAATTGCTTTATCCCTTCAAATTGTTGATTTATGTTTGAGTTCAGACACCTGGTAAGTAGGTGATGTTTCTGAAGTCATTATCAGTCACTGTGTGTTCCATAGCTAGATGAAAGGGTCATATCAGAGTCATATGACTTGTCTAAAATGCCCATGTCTTATCTTTATCTGACAGTATCCGAACATGCCAGACAGCACGGCACTGGCAGAACAGTTCTGAATTCTGCCACCTCTGCTGAAAACAGGTTAAGATGAGATTGAAGCAATCTGGCCTAAGTACCTAAGAATCATTACTACAGCAGCTCCTGTAACACAAGGAAACTGAATCTGGTGATCTTTATGGTCTCTTTTAGCTAAAAAATACTATACCATTTTATCTGACTTCTTCTCAACCCCATCCCAATTTTATTGTTGACCTCTACATTCTACATTCTACATCAGTGTTTCCCACTGAAAAAGAAAATCAAGATGAATCAAGACCCAGTCTGTCCAAAACACCCTGCTCTTCATATAAGATGATGATATTGCTACCCCAGGGACAGGGATAAAGCTTAAAATCCAAGATTCACTGGCACCATTTTTTAAAGACATAAGCCAGCCAAGTCATTCATCTGCCCATCCATCTGTCCTTCCATTTGATCATCTATTTATTTATTTACTCTTCAAATATTTATTAGCCGTCTCCTATAGTCCAGGCACAAATGCTAGATGTAGGGACTATGATCTATAATTGGACCTTGCTTCCATAAAGATTATAGTGGAAAATATTGAAAAAAGACAATTTCACAAACAATTGTGAGGATCAGTTCTTC
>SJYX01018912.1:0-14616 GCA_006410675.1 Oreotragus oreotragus
CCCAGGAATTGAACCTGGGTCTCCAGCATTCCAGGCAGATGCTTTAACCTCTGAGCCACCAGGGAAGCCTATTAGGTGATAAAATTCACTAAGATATACTAATGACCTTTAAAGTAGATTCATTTAAAGTGGCATAAATTTTCCTTAGGGTTAAAACAAAAAACCAGAAGCATCTTTTTCAAAGCATTCCTGGTTATATTATTTGAAGTTGCTGAAAGATATGTAAAACAAAACTTTTCTAAAGTTTCTTCAAGATGTGTTTTCTTGATTCAAAACTTTCTTAAGCTTCATTAAATTACTAACATTAATTAACAATGTCCAAGGAGTGAGGTCTATGGTCTAGAATCATTTATTCTCAGACCACAATGAACACTTGGCAGAAGCAGCAGTGTTGAACATGATTTTGGAAATACCAGAATATGATGAATGAAGTAAAATTACCCTTTCCTTATTATTATTATTATTTTTACTAGTTAAGGGACACATAAAGTTTGCTTTTCTCTGAAACATCTTTTGTTATAAGGTTAAAGATGTACTTAGAATGGGCAATGTGCTACCTTAGAGATAGAAGGAGATAATTAGAAATACTGTAAATCAAAGGAAAAATAACTTTAGAAGTTGAACTTAGAGAATAAGTTGTTATCCCTGTGGTGAATATCAACAAACAGGGAGGTGACATTCTCTCCTAGGAAAACTTATTTTGGATAAAAATCAGATATTAAACATAAGCAACTGTAAGAGGTCTGACCAATGTTAGTCAATAGACCCTAAAATTTGACATTCTTTCAAAAAGGATGTTTAGTAGTCAATTACATATTTAAAATGCAGTTCTCGCCTGTAGCAGATGAGAGAATATCAAAGAAAGAGAAGTGTTAGTGGGTATTGCTGTTTGTTTTTATAGTTGGGGACTTAAAGATTGCATTCCTATCTCATTTTTCCTCCATGCATTCAATGGACAAAAAGTAATATAACGGTAGTCATGCTTGATTCACCAATGCGCAAATGGCATTTAACTACTGTTTGCCAAAGGAAAAAAGAAAAAGAAAAGAGTGGGAAAACAAAAGAAAGCCTCAAGAGAGAAGCACACATATTAAAGGAGGTGGGGTGGTTCACCAGAACAGTCTCTTTAATCAGTGTAACAAAGACTGATTTTTTCATTCACATCAACAATTTAATTTGACTCATTTTAAGAAAGTATTATGTTGACTTTACCTTAACTTTTAAAGCAGTATTTAGAGATAATCCTAGTTCTGATATCATACAAAATTATGCTTCCATTTAAAAAAAAATCCTGATCAGAAAACTATGTAGCAAAAAGAACACATTTAGATTGAATGAGACTTTGCTCAAACGCATCATCTTTTGGAAAAAAGAAAGAAAAAAAAAAACCTCAACAAACCATAAACTCATCTCCTTAGTACATTTTACTGTATCATTCAACTTTAATTGATAGACTATAATAATTTTGAGGAAAAAAATGCAAAACCAAAAATGACTGGTGCTGTTCTCTTGGAATTACACTAGTCCATGCTGATGGTGTTTATTGGAAGGACTGATTCTGAGGCTGAAACTCCAGTACTTTGGCCACCTCATGCAAAGAGTTGACTCATTGGAAAATATCCTGATGCTGGGAGGGATTGGGAGCAAGAGTAGAAAGGTATGAGACAAAAGTACAGAAAAATGAAAATGAGAGAATGCATGTTAGGCCACTTTGAGACAGCATAAAAGAACTCTAAAAAAACAGGGGAGTGTTTTCCTAAACAAATCTTGCTACCTTTTTTTTCTTTCATGATTGGAGGAAGCTAAATGGACTGAATAGGACATGCTCACTAGAAAAATGGTATTCAAGTAATAATTGAATGTCTAAAATCCAATGCAATTTCAGAACTAAGAAGTATTTGAGAGATCTACTAGGGCAGTGATTCTCAAATCTTGGGTGCTTGTCAAAGTACATATTCTTAAACTCCACCCCTACAGATTTATTTATTCAGTATAAATTTACTGATGCCCACTATCTTCTAGGCTCTGGGTTTATAATGATACTTAAGCCAAAACAATTGCCCTTGTTAAATAAATGATAAAACAAGTGGTTCGCATATCATGCTTTGAGAAACATATTTTTGCCAACAATTTTGCTTTGGAAATTATCTTTATTTTGCTATTAATTTTTCATAGCACCCTTTACCTGGGTATTCAAATGGAATATGTATGGTAAAATAAAACAGGAGAGTTCATTTCCTAGAATGAATAAGTAAAACAGGTCAATTGCTCCCATTGTTGTCAAGATAACTGGGTTACTTCCAGCTGCTATGTCACTTTTTAAAAAATTAATAATAATTTTATTAATCTAAGACTCAATGTCACAATTTGTAAAATACTGATTAAAAAGAGTATGTACCATTTACGGGTTGATATAAAGATTTGGTGAGCTAACATCCATAGTGAATGGTATATGGCACTCAAGAGAATATCAATTTTTATAGTATATCAAGTACTGTGATTGTAAAGCCCCCACAGGTGGATCTCTCTTAGTCAAGTAGAACCATGGAAGGTCTGAGGTGGGACATTTATAGATCACAGTTGTGTTATTAGGGTATTTAAACAGTGCTCTGGAGAGCCAGATTTAAACTGCTGGAAGAACTCCTTCATTGCTTTTAGTTATTTTGCTAATAGGAATTCATGTGCAATTTTAGTAGAAAAAAGTGACTGTTAAGAAAAGCTTGGAAACCACTGGAAATCCCAATGCCTCATTCTAAAGCTGAGAAATTAAAAGGGGCTATGATTTTCTAAGCTCATATAGCAGAGTTAGTGGTAGAGCTGATATTGAAAGGCTTCTTTGAAATGAATGTTTGGAAATGGGAATATGAGTAATTGTGGCCTCAAACACTTTGCAGATTGAGACTGAGTAAATATTCATAAAAACAAAAGTAAAACAATTGTAATCTGACTTTCTGGAGGGGATGGTTCCTCTGTATTCACTTGAAACCATTTGAAATGTAGACATTCATTCTTTACAGGTGAAATGCATTTCCAAATACTATACAGTAAATTTTCATTTTGACTGTAAGTGTAGAGAAGAATAGAGCTTTAAAAGCAATTTAAAATTAAATTGTTTGGAACCATATGTTCCAATTATGATAAAATTCAGACTAATGCTTAACAGAAATTTATTTTTAAAAATAATGTGAAAAATATGAAATTTATTAAAAAAACACATTTTCCATGTTGCAAAATAAAGCATTCATATTTTCTATCTAATTATAACACTCAGAAAATGGTGTCCTGGCTAATGAGAAATCTTTTTCTTTTAATGTTTGGTATTAAAAGTCTGAACATGTAGTACGAATTGATAATGAACCTGACCTAATGTTTCTTTTATAACTTCACTGTCTAGGATAATTTTTCCTAACACTATTTCTTATTGTATAGTACTGTGGATACAAGAATAATAGGAGATTATAAACTACAAGTTTACAAAAAACCCGCCAAAATCTAAATCCCTGATATGAATTTATTGTGTTGTTATTTGACCTATTTTCCAAAAGAAAAAGGGATATATTCTCTACTGAGGTTCTTGTTATTCAATAATAATATTTCAAAATTAGTCATTGACTTTTATTCTGTTTCATAAAGACCAGTTATGGAATCATATCTTCATAGTTTCAAATTTGGTATCTAGAGACATTTGAATAATGTTAGAGATTAATGTAATCTGTTTTAAATTACATTTTATAATATAAACAAAAGTATTTTATGAAAGGAAAACCTTGTGTTTAACTACTAATTCCCTCTAGAATGGTATAAAATAAAATATAATGAGCAAGACATGAGAACCAATAATATTTACATATTTTAATATGCTTTGTGTTAATATTTAATATGTTTTTTCAGGGATTAATATCTTAAAACACATTTTTATATTCATATGCTGGATAATTCTCAATTTTCTGCTATTTACTCTCCATTGGTTCCGGTGTTTGAAATTCCCCCATGTTTTATGGGATTTAAAAGTTTTCATTTTCTATTTTTATTTAAAAATAAAATTGAATATCTTTAAGGTGACTATATTAATTACTTGTTCAAAAAACTTCAACATCAGACTGCTTGGGGAGCCAATCGAGAATTCGTTGGCACAGCAAGAATTCTTCTTAGGTAAAACAGATCATTTTGAACAGTCTCTTGGTAGCAAGCACTGATTGAGGAGTACAAATATTAATTTAAAAAATTCCACTATAAACAATTGCCAGTCACAATTTCATTTTAAAAGTAAGCTTACAAAATTTAATATAATTCTAAAATTTTAAGGGGCTAAAGTTCTTTGTCAAATATGAATGATGTAAATAAAATTTAGCAAGTAATGATAAATTTAACAACTTAATGATTATATTTATTTAATAGTATAACCTAGAACAAGAATGAGTTTATGTTTAAAATAGGTTTTATGACTTAAAGGAAGATTCATGTTTTCAGATTGCAATAGAGGAAGGTTTTACAGCTGGGACTCCTGAAGAAGAACTTCTCCATTCTGAATTCCCATATTGAGGCCAGACTGAATAATTACAGTTTTTATTATACCTTGCAACAATGAAATCGTAACATACATTTTTGATAACTCTCTTTTTGATTCCCTAAGAACAGCAAAGATTTATAGTTACATATGATGAATCTTATCCAAAAGGAAATTTATTGCACAATAATGTGGTTAGAATTTCATTTATAAAGCTTATTTTTTTTCTTCCCATATGATATAAATGATGACTAAAATTCTACTTCTGGATTTCAATAGGGGACTGAAATCTTTTTTTCTGGGTTTTTTAGAGTCAATGTTTTGATTCCTGTGGGTAATGAGGAAGATGCTTGGTACAATTCTCCATGCTAGGATGGGAGGGTCTCTGTCTAGAGATATTGTGCAAAAGTTGTTAACCAATTTAACCATGGAAAATCTTGAAATTTTAAAACCACAATTTGGGTTTTAGTCTGATTATTCAGTAGTCCCCATATCTGCTAATCTGTGGAAGGGAGGGGAGTAATTACGATTTCAACATCTTTACTTTTGTTTATAATTTCATATACTTAAACTTTAAATATGAATTGCTTTTCCTTTTTACACAAGTTATAAAAATAAGAGGCCCTGTTTACACAGTTTGCATTTTTATGAAATTTGCAGTTTGAAAAAAAAGCTTTTTAAAAAGTGGCAATTAATGCTTTTCTTTGAATATGCTGTAACTTTAGATTTTTTTTTTCTGAAATAGTTTCTGAATTTAATCCACTAAACATATGAAGATAGAATTTTTATTTAGCACTACAGTAAAACATACTAAGGACTGAAGAAAAGGAAGTTTTTTTTTCTGGTTCTGCTTAATTTTCTTTGTGCGTGGCACCCCCTTTATGACAGCTAACAATATTATATTTAAATTTTATATATTGACAAAATGCAATCTACTTCTGTAAGCATTGTGCCATTCAACAGTACTACTATTAAATTTACATACCACAGTTTAAATTACATCCATTTCAGGAATGGTAAAATGCTAAAACTCAAGTATCTAACTGCCTTACTGGAATGAGTACAATTTACAAATACAATAATTACATTTTAAAACCATTAACAATATTACACCTAGAAGTAAATACTGTAGGACTGGTCATCATGGTATCGGATCAGGGAAATCATTGCTGAAAGTCATTGACATTTCCAGCAGATATATCCCAAGTGCAGATTTTTGGTTTGTTTTCATCAAACCAAAATTAAAATCTGTTTCTCATACAACAATTCTCCATTATATGAATCTCCAAATCCTTGCATAACATTTTATTAGTTATCTGCCAAGTATTTTCCTGCAAAATAAAACAACATACAGGTTATCTGCTAGTTCCATAATGCAGTTATTATGTGGGTAACATTTTATTCCTGCTGCCTTACTTCTAGAAGCTAAATATTACATACTCAAGGGGTACAATACTAGCATAAAACACATAAAGTGTTTAAAGTTTTCAGTTTTCTAGACCAGCGTGTTGCCTTTTCACATTTCCATATATGAACACTTTACAGGGGTTTGGGTTTTGCCCAGAATAGGTTGGAATACTTGTTCCTGGATGTGAGAATCCAACTTCTTATAGTAGGAGTAATCATATAATTACTTTTCAATGTGGGCCATTTTTGAGAGTGAAAGGGGGCTAATTAATAATTATATCAATACTAAAACCATAAAACCCTGGATGTATCCCAGAAAATCCTTGACAAACAAATCACCTTAATATTGGGGAATCCCTACCAATAAACTCTCACGTGTGCCCCCAAAGGGGTCTCATGACCACATTTCAGCTCAAGGTAACTGGTTCTGATCTTTGGCCTAGACTTTTTAAAGTTGTTATTGAAATGAAAGATGGATACTCTTAGATCTCAGCTAAGCCTGAGTCTAAAATCTATGAAGATCTGCTGGAGAAAAAGCATTTTCAGGTAAGAGACAAAAAAGCATTTATCTTTCTTGTCAGTGTAACAGAATGGCATTTATCTTATTTGTCAATATAACAAAGTAGAATTTATAGCATTAACTTCAGTGTACACACATACATAATGGGAATGACAGGTCGGTAACATGTAAGAACTAGCCAGAGCCATGATAAGTAGGCAGGGCCGTCCTAATTTCTGCTTTCCCCAATTTATTGTCCTATTTTTACTTCATTCAACAATTGGTTTGCTTTCTGATTGCAATGGGTCATGGGGGTTGGGAGTGGAGAAGAAGAGAAGGAAGATGATCAGAAAATCATAACATGTTTCTTCTTAAGGAAGAATAGCTAAGGCAATATTGTTGTTTGCAAATGAGCACACAAGATACCCACTTACCTGCGGCAAACCTTTTCTTGATGAGTGAAAATCTGTACCCTGCTCCAACAAGTTCAATGTCACAGCCAGAAAGAGTGCTTCCTTCACTTGTAAACTGCACAACCAATGGGGAAGGTTTGCTTGGGCCTTCAGATAACTGAAATCTTGCCAATAAAGAACCTACCCCTACAAAAAGAGTATTATTGGTAACAGTTTAAAAGATAACAGTCAACACAACATTCTGGATATAATTTTGGAAATTGTATTCAAGGTTAAAGTGCAAAATCAATCTTCCTAGAACATAGTATATGCTTATTTCAGGGACAAAACAGTGATGAATAATATTTGTCATGAAATATTATTCATGACTTTTTAAATACATTAATAAAAATGTAATTCAGCCAAATGGTACTTCAAAATTTGGAAGCATGATACTTGGAAGGCAATGTATTTCCAGCTTATGATTAATATACAAAGAAAGTGAAAAATATCTAAACTATCAAGAGTGTGAGATCTGATACAGAATGAAAACATGTTTCATTAGAAGGTCTCTGTTTCATGTAAGGTCTGTTTGATGTGGGGTGTTTGATGGAAAAGAGGTAACAGAGGATTCATTGAAGAACTATTTTCTCTTATTGGTAAAAATAATAATACATAACAAAATTAACTGAAATACTTCGATTACTTTTAGTGTTAAGGGTATTTTGATTAATAGGTTTTTAAAATCTGACAGTTATGTGATTGCATTACCTCCATTTTCTGACTTCTGAGAAATATCAGGAATCTTCCACAATATTCTTTGTTGGTCAGCATTCCTAAAAATAAAATAGGTAAAAGACTTCTACATATGTAAGGGTTTTTGTTTAATGGATGTCATATTTTTCCAAAGTGTTAATTAATAAAAATGACCTTAAAATTTTTAGCTACAATTTAAGCATTATCTATCTATCCATCCATCATCCCTCCTCTTCCCCTCCCTCCTTTCATCTATCCACCCTTCCATCTATCCATCCTTTCATTCACCCATCCATCCACAAATCCTCTGCTTTCTCTTTTTTACCGTCACAGCACTGTCAGAGAGTTAAACATTTAGAGGGCAGTGCAGTTAAAAATTTAACACATCTAATGAAAAAATAGAAGGGAAGTGTTAGTCGATCAATTAACTCAGGTAATTTAAATTGAAGCTGTTATATAGTTGACATTCTTTTTTTAAAAATGTTCTACTTTTTGCTTCTAACAATCATATGAAATCACTGTAATATTTTTCCTTAGGAGAGTAGGCTCTATTTATATCCATTATTGATACTCAGTGTCTATTCTGTTTCTGTTCCCATACCTTCTCTAGCGTACCTTTTAATAATACAGAGACTGCAAAATGAAACTCAGACTCCCTTGTAATTAGGGTCCTAGATGCAGACTAAGGTCCACCAATCACGTGCACTAATTAAGATTTGGAGGAAAGAAGTGGGGCAGAGGCCATTTTTTTAATGCTTTTTGGGCTGTTTTCTGCTAGTCAGTAGCCTGAGATGATGTGGGGAATCTTCTTGCTCCAATCCAGTCTTGGTTTTGTAGTTGTTGAGAAGCAGTTTAGGCAGTGCCAGTAGGAGCTTTCTTATCCTTGGAGTCTCACGAGGGTGGTGGATTCTTGAATTCAGTGGCTCCACTGACAGCCTTCTAATTTCTCTCCTTCCTGGTTGCAGCAGAGGTAGCAACTCCTCTGGTGGGTCAGTTCTGCAGTGTTCTGGGAAATATTCTTGGAGATCCAGCTTAAACCTTGTTCTTCTTTTTGTGTATGAATGAAATCCCTGTGTTAAATCATTTTCTGCTTGAAATAGCTATAGCAGTTTCTGTTTTCTGCCCTGAGCCCTGACACCCTGGCCTACTGTGATCTCTTACTATAGGAAACACAAATGTTAAAATGTCTGTTAAGCCTTTGCAAGAAGGAGCCCTTTGGTGAAGAGGAAGGGGGCTAGTGGCTCCTTACCAGACTGCTGGTGGAAGCACCGCCTGGAGCTTAGTTACCCCTCCATCCACGGGGACCAAGAACTGCACGTTGTTGAGGGCCACGGCTGTTGTCATTGCATCTGTATTGTATTTGTAATCTATGCGCAGGTCAGTGCTTGCTGGTTCACATCGCCAGTTCACTGCCAAGTTCAGAGGTGTGGACTGAATGCCCTGGGCTGACACCTTGCCAAAGACAGAAAAGAGAACATTTAAGGCTTGACTATTAATCTGAAACAAAGCCAGAAGCTATGATTATGTTCTATGGGAATATTCATAGATATCAAAAGATCCTTGTGCTGCTCACAAGTGAGCAGTCAGTAAAAAAAAATTGTCACCATGATGGGTGAGATTTGGATGCTTCAAGTAAACAGTTACAGATTAAAAACATAAAATCAGTGATTAAAATCTTCATAGCACTTTAGAGTTTATAATTCATTTTATGTCAGTTAGGCAGATGGTATCACAATGCTTAGGAGCTGAGGCCAAGAAGGCAGATAGTCCTGGGTGTGAGTTCTTTCTTTTTAAAGTTGAAGTGCAGTTGTTTTACAATATTATATAAGTTATATATTATAGGTGCATAACATAGTATTCACAGTTTTAAAAAATTATATTCCATTTATAGTTACTAGAAAGTATTGGCTATATTCTCCATGTTGTACAATATATCCTTGTACCTTATTTTATACTTAACAGTTTGCACCTCTTAATCTCCTACCAATGCCCTTCCACTCGTGACCACTGGCTTTTTCTCTATATCTGTGAGTCTACTTCTTTTTTTGTTATATTCACTAGTTGGTTGNGGACAAAACAGTGATGAATAATATTTGTCATGAAATATTATTCATGACTTTTTAAATACAGCAATAAAAATGTAATTCAGCCAAATGGTACTTCAAAATTTGGAAGCATGATACTTGGAAGGCAATGTATTTCCAGCTTATGATTAATATACAAAGAAAGTGAAAAATATCTAAACTATCAGAGTGTGAGATCTGATACAGAATGAAAACATGTTTCATTAGAAGGTCTCTGCTTCATGTAAGGTCTGTTTGATGTGGGGTGTTTGATGGAAAAGAGGTAACAGAGGATTCATTGAAGAACTATTTTCTCTTATGGGTAAAAATAATAATACATAACAAAATTAACTGAAATACTTCTGTTACTTTTAGTGTTAAGGGTATTTTGATTAATAGGTTTTTAAAATCTGACAGTTATGTGATTGCATTACCTCCATTTTCTGACTTCTGAGAAATATCAGGAATCTTCCACAATATTCTTTGTTGGTCAGCATTCCTAAAAATAAAATAGGTAAAAGACTTCTACATATGTAAGGGTTTTTGTTTAATGGATGTCATATTTTTCCAAAGTGTTAATTAATAAAAATGACCTTAAAAATTTTAGCTACAATTTAAGCATTATCTATCTATCCATCCATCATCCCTCCTCTTCCCCTCCCTCCTTTCATCTATCCACCCTTCCATCTATCCATCCTTTCATTTACCCATCCATCCACAAATCCTCTGCTTTCTCTTTTTTACCGTCACAGCACTGTCAGAGAGTTAAACATTTAGAGGGCAGTGCAGTTAAAAATTTAACACATCTAATGAAAAAATAGAAGGGAAGTGTTAGTCAATCAATTAACTCAGGTAATTTAAATTGAAGCTGTTATATAGTTGACATTCTTTTTTTAAAAATGTTCTACTTTTTGCTTCTAACAATCATATGAAATCACTGTAATATTTTTCCTTAGGAGAGTAGGCTCTATTTATATCCATTATTGATACTCAGTGTCTATTCTGTTTCTGTTCCCATACCTTCTCTAGCGTACCTTTTAATAATACAGAGACTGCAAAATGAAACTCAGACTCCCTTGTAATTAGGGTCCTAGATGCAGACTAAGGTCCACCAATCACGTGCACTAATTAAGATTTGGAGGAAAGAAGTGGGGCAGAGGCCATTTTTTTAATGCTTTTTGGGCTGTTTTCTGCTAGTCAGTAGCCTGAGATGATGTGGGGAATCTTCTTGCTCCAATCCAGTCTTGGTTTTGTAGTTGTTGAGAAGCAGTTTAGGCAGTGCCAGTAGGAGCTTTCTTATCCTTGGAGTCTCACGAGGGTGGTGGATTCTTGAATTCAGTGGCTCCACTGACAGCCTTCTAATTTCTCTCCTTCCTGGTTGCAGCAGAGGTAGCAACTCCTCTGGTGGGTCAGTTCTGCAGTGTTCTGGGAAATATTCTTGGAGATCCAGCTTAAACCTTGTTCTTCTTTTTGTGTATGAATGAAATCCCTGTGTTAAATCATTTTCTGCTTGAAATAGCTATAGCAGTTTCTGTTTTCTGCCCTGAGCCCTGACACCCTGGCCTACTGTGATCTCTTACTATAGGAAACACAAATGTTAAAATGTCTGTTAAGCCTTTGCCAGAAGGAGCCCTTTGGTGAAGAGGAAGGGGGCTAGTGGCTCCTTACCAGACTGCTGGTGGAAGCACCGCCTGGAGCTTAGTTACCCCTCCATCCACGGGGACCAAGAACTGCACGTTGTTGAGGGCCACGGCTGTTGTCATTGCATCTGTATTGTATTTGTAATCTATGCGCAGGTCAGTGCTTGCTGGTTCACATCGCCAGTTCACTGCCAAGTTCAGAGGTGTGGACTGAATGCCCTGGGCTGACACCTTGCCAAAGACAGAAAAGAGAACATTTAAGGCTTGACTATTAATCTGAAACAAAGCCAGAAGCTATGATTATGTCCTATGGGAATATTCATAGATATCAAAAGATCCTTGTGCTGCTCACAAGTGAGCAGTCAGTAAAAAAAAATTGTCACCATGATGGGTGAGATTTGGATGCTTCAAGTAAACAGTTACAGATTAAAAACATAAAATCAATGATTAAAATCTTCATAGCACTTTAGAGTTTATAATTCATTTTATGTCAGTTAGGCAGATGGTATCACAATGCTTAGGAGCTGAGGCCAAGAAGGCAGATAGTCCTGGGTGTGAGTTCTTTCTTTTAAAGTTGAAGTGCAGTTGTTATACAATATTATATGTTATATATTATAGGTGCATAACATAGTATTCACAGTTTTAAAAAATTATATTCCATTTATAGTTACTAGAAAGTATTGGCTATATTCTCCATGTTGTACAATATATCCTTGTACCTTATTTTATACTTAACAGTTTGCACCTCTTAATCTCCTACCAATGCCCTTCCACTCGTGACCACTGGCTTTTTCTCTATATCTGTGAGTCTACTTCTTTTTTTGTTATACTCACTAGTTGGTTGAATTTTAAGACTCCACATATAAGTGATACAGTATTTGTCCTCTGTCTGACTTATTTCACTTAGAATAATGTCCTCCAAATCCATCCATGTTGCTGCAAATAGTGAAATTTCATTCTTTTTATGGCTAAATAGTATTCTATTGTATACATATTGATATACATATATCCCGCATCTTCTTTATCCATTCATCTATTGATAGAAACAGGCTGCTTCTGTACCTTGGCAAATTGTAGATAATGCTGCTATGAACACTGGGGTGCATGTATCTTTTCAAATAAGTGTTTTTGGTTTTTCAGATATATCTCAGTATGAGTTCTGCTTGTCACTTCCAAGCTGAGTGATCTTGGACCAGTCATTAAAAACCTCTCTGTGCCTCTGTTATTTCCTCATCTGCCAAATGAGAATGATAATAACTTTTTAAAATATTTACTTTTTAATTTTTTTGGCCACACCATGTTGTATGTAGGATCTTAGTACCCTCATGTGTGCATGCTAAGTTGCTTCAGTTGTGTCTGACTCTGTGCAGCCCTATGGACTCTAGCCTACTAGTTTCCTCTGTCCATGGGATTCGCCAGGCAAGAATACTAGAGTGGGTTGCCAGGCCCTCCTCCAGGGGATCTTCCCACCCAGGGATCAAACCCACATCTCTTACACCTCCTGCACTGGCAGGCTGGTTCTTCACCACTACTGCTTCCTGGGAAGCCCTTGAGTACCTTCACCAGGGATCAAACCCATGCTCCCTTCACTGGAAGGCTGGAGTCTTAATCACTGGACTCCTAGAGAAGTCCTGGGAATGAGAATAATACTTATACCTAGAGATGTTAGGATGATTGAAAAAGGTGTTTTATATGAAACCCTCAGCACAGTGCTTAATATATGATAAGGAATTAACATTTTAATACATGTAACCTATTAATATTCTTATCATATTTGCTCTTCACAAATAGCGAGTTAGACAAAGCAAGTTATGATTACTCTTGTTGGATTTGCCATTTTAAGGACTTAAACCCAGGTCTTCTAACTGGCAGTACTGCATTCTACGGTCTACTGTCAATTCTAGTTAGAAACAACTGTGAATTGACTAAGGAAGAGTCAGATTTGAAGAATCAGTAAAAAGTTATAAAACAATAATACCAACTTGAATCTTGGATCCACAGTGAAAATTTTGCAAGGTTATTATTTCTACCTTTTACAAGTATATGAGCACCGCAGGGGTTGCCTGGGTGATGTCTGTAGTCCTGAAGTTTTGTTCATGGAGTATGAGTTCTGATGATTTTGAAGACTATAAACAGCTTTTTATTGGCTTAGCAATGCCTGTACATATCATCATGGGGAAGGGTCCTGAAGACAGGCTGCACTTACAGAGCAGATATGGTGGATTTGGAAACAAAACCAGACATGGATCCTTTTTATAAAATGAAAGACATGGCTTTTGATGACATAATTTTAGTTAGATGGTCATTATAATAAAAGTTTTAAAACTTTGCAATAATCTCCATAATAAACCTTATAATAAAGTTTCTACACTTTATTTTTAGCAGCCCAGTCCTCTGCAAATGAACTCTTATTTAGAAGTCTGTTATTTAAGAGCTCAAAAGAAGAGCAGACTCACTCTCCCTTGCCATTTCTACACTCTTCTCCTCGGCAGGAGTTCTCAACTTCATAGTAGTTCCTCTGCCCGATGAGGGGCTTTATGGACATGTGATTGGTTCAGTTACTGGGGAGGGTGCTACTGGTAGCCAGAAAGTAAACTTGCTTTGATTTGAGAGTGATTCCACAAAGTGCTAATAATGCCTCCCACCTAATCCCCTGCACTGTTGAAAGACAATAACAACATTACAACTAAACCACAACAAAAGGGATTTCTCATTTAAAGCAAAATGGCAGACTTAGGGCTACTTCTGAAATATGTTAAGCTGTTAGTTCTCCATAGCTTAAAAAATACCTAGCTGAGAATCATTTTTATCATTATTTGCAGATGAGGAAACTGAGGCTCAGGGAGATTATGTGTCCAAGGTCAGTGGACAGTAGGCAAGCTGACTTAATTCCAGAATTTGGTCTCCTGCCTACATATTAATACTTTACATCACGTTCATATTGCAATAGGTGAATTCTGTCTACCTTCTAGGCTTTGTCATAATGATGTTTAAAGCTTAGACAATACTATTCTTACCAGAAAAATGTTACACCCATTTGTATTTTTGAGCAATGTACCAGCACATAGACACTTCATGTTCAATGGTTTCCTTACAACATGTGAGCCCATGGGGTGCATTTTCAGCCTATGGGGTGCATTATAATCACTTGGAGGTCTTGTACAAATATGTACACCTTGGTCACATCCTTGTCTAACTCAGTGAAACTAAGCCATGCCGTGTGGAGCCACCCAAGACAGACAGGTCATGGTGGAGAGGTCTGACAGAATGTCGTCCACTGGAGAAGGAAATGGCAAACCACTTCAGCATTCTTGCCTTGAGAATCCCATGAACAGTATGAAAAGGCAAAAAG
>SJYX01018913.1:2853-41564 GCA_006410675.1 Oreotragus oreotragus
ACCACAGTTCAAAAGCATCGATTCTTCAGCGCTCAGCTTTCTTCACAGTCCAACTTTCACATCCATACATGACCACAGGAAAAACCATAGCCCTGACTAGGCAGACCTTAGTCGACAAAGTAATGTCTCTGCTTTTGAATATACTATCCAGGTTGGTCATAGCTTTTCTTCCAAGGAGTAAGCGTCTTTTAATTTCATGGCTGCAGTCACCATCTGCAGTGATTTTTGCTCCTACTTTTAACCCCTGAGATTGTGTATCATCTTACCATTCAGAAAAATACCATTAACACAATTCAGTTAAGTTTTTCAGTTGTTGGATGGGGAGATACTTTTTCCTAGGCACAATTGTAGATCCTGGTGCACATATATAGATTGTGGCCCTTGCTTTCAGAGAAGCACTGAGATTTACTGCTAGCATTTAATGGAAGATGTATAAGAAAATAAATTTCAATTTAACAAATCTAAAAATAAATGGATAAAAATGCAGAGGTGGCACAAAAAATAATTAATGATTAATTCTTTTGACAGAAGATGTTTGAAGAATGCTACACATTCTCAGAGAA
The DNA here is from genome assembly GCA_006410675.1 of Oreotragus oreotragus. Taxonomy (NCBI): domain Eukaryota; kingdom Metazoa; phylum Chordata; class Mammalia; order Artiodactyla; family Bovidae; genus Oreotragus; species Oreotragus oreotragus. Next base: position 3,417 of record SJYX01018913.1, read on the forward strand.
AGTACTCAGCATTTGTGCTGGATTTTAAAGGAATGGTATGAGTCTAGGTGGGTGTAAAAAGATGAGGGAAAGGGACTTTTAGATACAGGAAAAAGCATATGAAAAGATATGATGCAAGAAAACAAGGGCAACAGAAAATAGGAATAACAAGTAGGTTGCTATTTGGGGCACCAAGATTGAAATGGAGAATGACAATAGAAGCAAAACTGAAGCAAAATAGGAGAGTATTATATGCCATGATAAAGAGCCTATGCCACTCCTAGAGGCAATGGGGAAAACCTGAAAATTTTTAAGTAGAAATATGAAATGATTTTGCTTTTCAGAATAATTATTCTGGCAACAGTAAAGATAATTTACTAGGAAGGAAAATACCAAGATAGTGAGACTAGGTAACAGAGTGGGTTAGTTTCCTTTTGAGTTTACAAACTTGTGTCTAAATAGTACTTGGAATGTATTAGGTACTCAGTAATATTTGTTGAGTGAACAAAAGTTTATTGTATGAATCAAAAGAAGTTGGTAAGTCTGAATAAAAACCACATAGAAATAGAGCCTGCAGTTTTGACACTTTAACTTGATTAATTTGCTTGCTTACTTAGTGTTTTATCTTAAGATTTTCACAAACTAATTAATAAAAACAACCCAACAGAAAAATAATCAAAAGGATATGAATGGCAAGCTCACACAAGGGAAATCTGAGTGCTGACTGTATAAAAATATGCTCAACTTCACTAGTAGCCAAAGAAATGCAAATACCTTTTAAATCCCCTGAGATGGAAAAATATTTAAAAGTCTAAGCAAAACCTAGCCTTGACCAGGATATCTGCTAGTCAAAGTATGAATTGGTGAAACCATTATAGAAAGCAGGTTGGCAAACAGTATTTAGTAAACCAGAAGATGCACATTGCACTTGACTCAGTATTTCCATTTCAGATATAAACCCTAGAGAAATACTCATACTTGTACAAAGAGATATGTTCAGCAATGTTCACTGCAGCACTATTGATTATACCAAAAATGTAAAAACACTGTCTTCAGGAGAATGAGTAAATTTTAATATTTTGTATACAACATGATATTCTGCAGTATAAATGAATAAACCAAAGTTGTATGAATAGAACTTGAATAATGGTCACAAACAAAATATTGACTGAAAAAGCCTGCAAAATGATATTATACTGTGATGCCATTTATATCAAGTTAATTATGCAAAATAATATTACTACATATATAGAGTAATAGATAAAAATATCAAATATAAGAGCCTGGTTATCTCTGAGGAGGAAAAACAAAATGGGATTAGGAAAGGTTATTAGGCATATTTTTCTTTAAAAAAAAAAGTTTGAAACAAAGCAAAATTAAAATTTAGTTATCTAGATGATGTGTAGACAAGTGTTTTTTTCTTTTTAAATTCTTTCTTGTATATTTGAAATATTTCTAATGAAAAAAGTACTCTGAGAATAGAGAATTTCAGAATTATCTTGTTTCAGTAATAAAATAATTTTTCTAACATTGAAATACTTTTAACAGTTTTTTTTTTTTCAGATTTGACTAATGAATTAGCTCAGAAACTGTTTGTTTCAGAAGAATCTTCAGCAACAATGGCCCATTCATTGCCCACAGCAGTTCCAGGATCTCCCAGAATTTACCCTGCAAGGACACCCAAGACACCAAGAACACCTCGATTACAAGATCCAAACAAAACACCAAGATTTTATCCTGTTAAAGAACCCAAAGCTATTGATGTAAAGGTACACAGAACACCAAAAATATAAAGCCTACATTTTGCATACTTCACCATTACAAATGAGACTTTTTTAGTTTCTATCACAATAAAAAAATTGTATTTTAAGTTGCAGGAATTCATTAAAAAAATGATATTTTACCTCAGTGATGTCTTCTCAGGTTAAGGAATAGCTTCTTTACAATGGATAGTGTTAATTAAAGATAATCAGAAGGTAAAATAAAGAATCATTTTAAGCTATGTTTTCTTTCATCCTTGTTTTGAAACCTTAGCCATGCTAAGTTTTGTAACTTGTATGTGAGATGTTTGAGTTTTGTGACTTCATATGATTTCATAATGTGTCATCCACAGTCTGAAAATGTTTGAGTTGGTTTATAGTCAGAGGGTTTTAATTTACTTGTGAGGTTCACACTACTGAAAGTAATTGCAATGTTTGACTTCTTTTTCCTTAGAGTCCAAGAAAGAGAAAAACAAGACATAGTACAAATCCCCCTGTAGAGTGTCATGTTGGTTGGGTAATGGACTCCAGAGATCACGGGCCAAGAACATCCTCTGTCAGGTACTGTATCTGTCAAACATTGCTTTGTTCTTGATTTTAAGTTCACTGGAAACAGTTACTAATTAGATATTTGGGAACATTTAAAAATTGATATATTAGCAAGTTAGAGAACAATGAAAATAGTAAAAAGAAGCCAAAGAAGAGGAAATAAATAAGTGGGACTGTTTTACAATAAGCATGTTAAGGAATAATTCAGTAGGATAATTATTTCTTTTTTCCCTTTTTGAAGTAATTTTCACAAATGTGTACTCTTAGATTAAAAATATTTAGGTCTATTAAAGTTATTATCTTTGGAAAGATTCCAAATATTTTGTGGCATAGTAGGTTCTTAGTGAGTTAATGTGCTAAACAATCTGTTCAAACTATGTAAAAGATATGGGAATAAAACACATTAATATTTTATAGTTTTTCCTTTGGGGGAAAATAATTTAGATCAGCTGGTTATTCTTTTAGCTTTAATTTTACAAAGACTATTATTTATCTGAAAAGAGATGACAGAGCAAACTTTTACTATGCCAGTTAAATACATTATAAAAATATGGTTATGCTATGTCCTGTACAGTGATTGCAAAGGTGAGTTACTATTGCTTTGTGTTTCTTGTAAACCTGTCTTGCATTTGTATAGATATTTTCAGAATAATTATCTAATCAACTTTCTAATTGGAATATGAGTTTTAGGAAAACAAATCTTTTTTGATTGGTTACTATAAGGGAAAAATTAGTTTTATTCAAAGAAAAACTAGAGAGTTTATCATGATCTGAAAATCTCCAAGTATTTCTTTTCAGGGATATTCATGTAGTACTTTTCATTTTGTTCTCATTAGATATATTTGCCTTAAAAGATAAAATGTCTATATGCTCTTCTTGCACATCTATTGTCTACTTATAGTTATTTTGTATTATAAGTCATTTTCAGAGTTTGTTTCTTTATTGGTTACTATAAGGGAAAAATTAGTTTTATTCAAAGAAAAACTAGAGAGTTTATCATGATCTGAAAATCTCCAAGTATTTCTTTTCAGGGATATTCATGTAGTACTTTTCATTTTGTTCTCATTAGATATATTTGCCTTAAAAGATAAAATGTCGTGTAAAAATAAATAAATAAAAAAAAAAAAAACCTAAGGAAATCCAAAAAAAAAATAAAAAAAAATAAAAAATAAAATGTCTATATGTTCTTCTTGCACGTCTATTGTCTACTTACAGTTATTTTGTATTCTAAGTCATTTTCAGAGTTTGTTTCTTTAATTATTATTTTTTATTGGAGGAGTATGTTTAGAGATAAGTAGATAATGATGAAAAATGTTGCACTGATATATAGCCAGAGAAGACGATATATATAGTCCCTGCCTTTACAGACCTTAATTCGGAGATGGCAGACAAGTATGTAATTACAATAATGAGGGGTGAATTTTTTTAATTGACTTACCTTGTAGAGTATTAGTTACAAGCAAAATTGAGTGGAAGGTACAGAGTTCCCTTATACCTTTTGCATCGCCTGCCTCCCTCACCATAACCTTCCCCACTATAAACATTTATATCTTTTTAAAAATTTTATTTATTTTTAATTGAAGGATTATTTAATTGCTTTAACATATCTTTGGACAAGTTACATTAAATGTAAGTATTGATTGGATTTAAATCTGTCATCTTATATTCTGTTTGTCTTATCTATTCTTTGTTCTTTTTTCCTACTTTATTTTGGATCAGCTTGGTTTTTGTAATGATTCTGTTTTATCTCTACTATTGGCTTGTTGTATTTCTCTCTCTTTTTTTAAACTAGTCTTCTAGGGTTTATAGTGTACATTGTAACATATAATCTCCTTTCAAATGATACATCATTACATGTATAGGATAAGAACTTTACTATAGTAAAGTTCTATCTCTTCCCATCCCTTGTTATTATTATTTTTTAGAAAATTAGGTTTTAAAACAATTAACAGGAAAAAGGAAGTTTTAAAAATATTCTCATTTTTACCATTTACAGTGCTCTTCATTTCTTAAATATTTCTTGTGCTGGTCTATTGGCAATGAATTCTGTTAGTTTTTATTTAACAAGAAATGTTTAATAAAAAAATATATTGAATTTAAAAGTAAAGCTGAAAGAAATTATTTAAAATATTTAAATATTCATTTAAAATAACAATGATAAATATTCTATATTAACATAAATAAACATTTTAATGAGATATAGTTCTCAAAACAAAAACTTCCTGAATAGAGTGGTATTTGTCTTAAAGTTTTACATATCTGTTTAATGTTTTGTTTTATATGAGATAACTGGATTCTCATATGTTTCTATATTCATCTTGTCATTTGTGGGTTTTTTTGTTGTTGTTGAAATAGAATAATAAAATCTGGGGAATGGAGACATGTTTTAATAGCCTTTTCACATAATTTAAATTTATTCTTTGATATTATCCAAAGTAGGTATTCTTTGATTTTATCCAAAGTTGAACAAGTGGTAGTTTTGAGAATATTAGTTGCAACGTGGAATCTGAAACCATATGCTAATGATTTTCTTATACTCACTGAAGTTTTCATACTCTGTTACATTAAAAGCCACTGGACTTCTTCCTCTTTGAATGGCTCTTTGTCATGCATGCTTTTGTAACATCATGAATCATTCAGTTCAGTTCAGTTCAGTTAAAGCTGGTTTCGTGGTGCTGCATTCTCTTCAACTTTTGCTTGTATGGAAAGCTTTTGATTTCTCCATTAAGTATGAAGGAGAGTCTTGCTGGGTAGAGTATTCTTATGATAGGTTCTTCCCTTTCATCACTTTAAACATGTCGTGCCATTCATTCTCTTCTGGCTTGTAGAGTTTATGTTAAGAAATCAGCTAATAATATGATGGGAGTTCCCTTGTGTGTTATTTGTTGTTTTCCCCTTGTTGCTTTAATATTTTATCTTTGTCTTTAATTTTTCTCAGTTTGATTACTATGTGTCTTGGTGTGTTCGTCCTTGTTTTTTTCCTGACTGGGACTCTCTGTGCTTCCTGGACTTGGTTGACTACTTCCTTTCCCATGTTTAGGAAGCTTTCAGCTATTATCTCTTCAAATATTTTCTCAGGTTCTTTCTCTCTCTCTCTTCTCCTTCTGGGACCCCTATAATGTGAATGTTGGTGCATTTAATGTTGCCCCAAAGGAGTCTTTATTCTGCCCTCCTGGCCATTTATCTGATCTTCTGCCTCAGTAATTCTTCTAAATGGCAACCCACTCCAGTACTCTTGCCTGGAGAATCCCATGGAGGGAGGAGCCTTGTAGGCTACTAGTCCATGGGGTCGCAAAGAGTCGGACACGACTGAACAACTTCATCATCATCATCAGTGTATTATTCACCTCTGTTTGTTTGTTCATTAGCTCTTGTAGGTCTTTGGTAAACATTTCTTTCATCTTCTCCGTTGTTTTCCCAAGATCCTGATCATCTTCACTATCATTATTCTGAATTATTTTTTGGGAAAGTTGTCTAGCTCCACTTCATTTAGTTGTTTTACTGGAGAGTTGTCTTGTCCCTTCATCTGGCACTTAAGTTTCTGCTTTTTCATCCTGTGTAACTTTCTGTAATGTGGTTTTTGTTCTAGCCACTGTGAGATTGTGGTTCTTCTGCTTCGTCTGTTTGCCCTCTGATAGAGGAGGCTAAGAAGCTGGTGTAAGCTTCTTGATGGGAGGGACCAGTGATAGGAAAAACTGGATCTTGCTCTGATGGGCAGGGCCTTGCTCAATAAAGTTTTAATCCAATTACTTGCTGATGAGTGGTGTTGTGCTCTCTCCTTGTTAATGGTTTGGCCTTAGGCAACCCACCCCTGGGGTCTACAAGGTTCTATGGTAGGGTCAATGGCGACCTCCAAGAGGCCTTACACTGACGGGGACCTTCCAGGACCACTGCTTCCACTGCTCCAGTCCCTGTGGTGAGCCACTGCTAACCCACATCTCCACAGAAGACTCCCCAACACTAACAGGTAGTTTTGGTTCAATCTCCTGTGAGGTCACTGCTCCTTTCTTCTGGGTCTTGATGCATGCAAGATTTTGTGCCCTCCAAGACTGATTCCCTATTTCCCCCAGTCCTGTGGAAGACCTATAATCAAATCCCGCTGGCCTTCAAGGTCAAATTCTCTGGGGATTCCCAGTACCTTTGTTGGGTCCCAAGGGTAGGAAGCCTGACATGGGGTTCAGAACCATCACAATAGTGGGAAATCTCTTTGGTATTATATTTCTCCAGTTTGTGGGTCACCCATCTGGTGGGTATGGGATTTGATTTTATCATGATTATGCCCCTACCATCTCATTGCAGCTTCTTCTTTGTCTTTGGATATGGTGTATCCCTTTTTGGTGGGTTTCAGCATCCTCCTGTCGATGGTTTTTCAACAGCTAGATGCAGTTTTGGTCATAGGAGGAGATGAGTGCACATCCTTCTACTCTACCATCTTGAACTGGAAGCAAAAAACTACTAGATCTTGAAAGTGAAATGGGAAAAGCTGGAATTACATCTGAGAACTTTAGCAAGCTGTTCTCAGCAATTGATATGCTGCTAGACAGAAAAACAACATGAATACGGTAAAACCAACCAACATAATCTAAATGACATTTACAAACCACTCCACTCAACGAGAGCAGAACAGACATCTTTTCAAGCACCTATAAGACAGTCACAAAAATAGACCATATACTTGGCCATAAAACAATCCTCAACAAATTTTTTAAAACTAATATTATATATAATGTGTTCTTTAAACAGAATGGAATCAAATGAGATATCAGTAAGAGAAAGACAAGAGAAAAATATCTAAAGGCTTAAAAGTGAAACAATACACTTCCAAATAATCCACGGGACAAGGAGAAAGTCTCAAAGAAATTCAAAAATACATATAACTAAATAAAATAAAAGCACATCATATTCAAATTTGTGGGATGCAGCTAAAATAGTGCTTACAGCAAAATTTGTAGTATTGGAAACATAGTGCCCATCAATGGAAAAATGGCTTAAAAAAAAAGAAAGACAGAATATATATACATATAATGGAATATTATTCAGCCGTGAGAGAGAAGGATATCCTGCCATTTGTGACAACATAGATGGAAATTGAGGGTGTGATGCTAAAAGAGATAAATCAGACAAAGAAAAATACATATTGTATGATATCACTTACATGCATAATCTAAGAAAAATCAAACTCATAAAAACAGGGAGTAAAATGATAGCTACCAGGGGACAGTGGGTGGGGGATAAGACAGTTGCTGTTTAAGGATACAAATTTGTAATGAATTAGTGCTATAAATAAGCCACGGAAATCTAATGCACAGTGTAGTGAACATAGACAACACTGTATATAATACAATTGTATAGCACAGGGAACTTTGCTCAGTATTATGAAAGTGAAAGTGAACGTTTCTCAGTCTTGTCTGACTCTTTGCAACCCCATGGACCACACAGTCCATGGAATTCTCCAGGTCAGAATATAGAAGAGGGTAGCCTTTCCTTCTCCAGGGGATCTTCCCAGCTCAAGTATTGAACCCAGGTCCCCCACATTGCAGGCAGATTCTTACCAGCTGAGCCACAAGGGAAGCCCAAGAATACTGGAGTGGGTAGCTTATTCCTTCTCCAGTGGATCTTCCTGACCCAGGAATCGAACTGGGGTGTGCTGCATTGCAGGTGGATTCTTTACCAACAAAGCTATCAGGGAAGCCTGGTCAATATTATGTAACAACCTAAATGGGAAAAGAATTTGAAAAAGAATAGATATATGTATATGTATAATGAATCATTTTGCTATACACCTGAAACCAACACAACCTTGTTAATCAACTAAGCTCCAATATAAAATAAAAGTTTTTAAAAATAAAATATATTTTATTATATTAAGAAAATGACCTGAGGCAAAAGACCTATATTCTGAAAAATATAAGGCACTGATGAAAGATATCAAAGATGACACTAATAGATGGAAAGATAGACCATGTCCTTGGGTTGGAATAATTAATATTTTCAAAGTTACTATGCTACTCAAGGCAACCTACAGATTCAATGCAATCCCTATCAAATTATCAATGACATTTTTCACAGAATTAGAGCAACAAAAAAATTTGATTTGTATGGAAACACAAAAGATCCTGAATACCCAAAGCAACCTTGATAAATTAAAATGGAACTGGGGGAATCAGGCTCCCTGAGTTCAGGTTATACTCTGAAGCTACAGTCATCAAAACAGATGGTACTGGCACAAAGACAGAAATATGGATCAATGGAGCAGAATGGAAAACCCAGAGATAAACCCATACACCTAAGGTCAATTAATCTACAACAAAGGAGAAAATAAAACTATATAATGGAGAAAAGGCAGTCTCTTCCACAAACATTGTTGGAAACACTAGACAGCTGCATTCAAAAAAATGAAATTAGAACATTCTTTAACATCATACACGAAAATAAACTTAAAATGGATTAAAGACCTCAGAGTAAGACTCAATAGTATAAAACTCTTAGAGGAAAACATAGGCAAAACACACTGTGACATAAATCACAGCAATATCTTTTTGATCTATCTCCTAGAGTAGTGGAAATAAAAACAAAAATAAACAAATGGGACCTAGTCAAACTAAAAAGCATTTGCACAGCAAAGGAAACCATACACAAAATGAAAAGACAATCCACAGAATGGGAGAGAATATTTGCAAATGATGTGAACAACAAGGGATTAATCTCCAAAATAAGCTCATGCAGCTCGATATTGAAAAAGCAAACAACCCAATCAAACAATGGGCCAAGGACCTAAAAAAATATTTCTCCAAAGAACACGGATCGATGGCCAACAAGCACATGAAAAGAAACTCATTGTCACTAATTATTCAGTTCAGTTCAGTTCAGTCGCTCAGTTGTGTCCGACTCTTTGCGACCCAATGATGGCCTCCCTGTCCATCACCAACTTCCGGAGTTCACTCAGACTCACATCCATTGAGTCAGTGATGCCATCCAGCCATCTCATCCTCTGTCGTCCCCTTCTCCTCCTGCCCCCAATCCCTCCCAGCATCAGAGTCTTTTTCAATGAGTCAACTCTTCTCATGAGGTAGCCAAAGTACTGGAGTTTCAGCTTTAGCATCATTCCTCCCAAAGAAATCCCAGGGCTGATCTCCTTCAGAATGGATTGACTGGATCTCCTTGCAGTCCAAGGGACTCTCAAAAGTCTTCTCCAACACCACAGTTCAAAAGCATCAATTCTTCGGCATTCAGCTTTCTTCACAGTCCAACTCTCACATCCATACATGACCACAGGAAAAACCATAGCCTTGACTAAACGGACCTTAGTCGGCAAAGTAATGTCTCTGCTTTTGAATATGCTAATTACTAGAGAAATGAAAATCAAAACTACAATATGGTACCACCTGACACTGGTCAGAATGGCCATCATTTAAAAGTCTATAAATAACAAATACTATGGCATGGCAACCCACTCCAATATTCTTGCCTGGAGAATCCCAGTGACGGGGAAGCTTGGTGGGCTGCCGTCTATGGGGTCACACAGAGTCGGACACGACTACAGCGACTTAGCAGCAGAAGAAGAAGTTGCGTAGACAGAAGGGAACCAACCCTCTTACACTGTTGGTGGGAATGTAAATTGGTGCAGCAACTATGGAGAACAGTATGGGGGTTCCTTTAAATGCTAAAAATAGAGCTACCATACTATAGCTCCTGAAGAAATCCCAGGAGCTGGAAAAAACCATGGTTCAAAAGGATATATGCATTGCAATGTTTATTGTAACACTGTTCACAATAGCCAAGACATGGAAGCAACCTAAATGTCTATGGATAGATGAGCGGATAAAGAAAATGCGGTACACAAACAACAAATGCTGGAGAGGGTGTGGAGAGAAGGGAACCTTCCTACAGTGTTGGTGGGAATATAAACTGGTATGACCCCATGGGGAATGGTATGGAGGTTCCTTAAAAAACTAAAAATAGAACTACTATATGTCCCTGCAATCTGACTCCTAGGCATATATCTGGAGAAAAACATAATCCAAAAGGTTACATGCACCACAATGATTATTGCAGCACTGTTTACAATAGCCAAGACATGGAAACAACCTAAATGTCCATCAACAGAGGCATGGATAAAAATTTGTTACATATATACAATAGAGTATTGCTGTTGTTGTTCAGTGGCTAAGTTGAGTCCAGCTTTTTGCTCTCTCCTGGGCTGCAGCACACCAAGCTTCCATGTCACTCTCTCCCAAAGTTGGCTCAGATTCAAGTCCATTGAGTCTGTGATGCTATCTAACCATTCAGTTCAGTTCAGTGCAGTCACTCAGTCGTGTCCGATTCTTTGTGATCTCATGAATCGCAGCACGCCAGGCCTCCCTGTCCATCACCATCTCCTGGAGTTCACTCAGACTCACATCCATCGAGTCAGTGGTGCCATCCAGCCATCTCATCCTCGGTCGTCCCCTTCTCCTCCTGCCCCCAATCCCTCCCAGCATCAGAGTCTTTTCCAATGAGTCAACTCTTCGCATGAGGTGGCCAAAGTACTGGAGTTTCAGCTCTAGCATCATTCCTACCAAAGAAATCCCAGGGTTGATCTCCTTCAGAATGGACTGGTTGGATCTCCTTGTAGTCCAAGGGACTCTAAGAGTCTTCTCCAACACCACAGTTCAAAAGCATCAATTCTTCGGTGCTCAGCCTTCTTCACAGTCCAACTCTCCCATCCATACATGAGCACTGGAAAAACCATAGCCTTGACTAGTGGACCTTTGTTGGCAAAGTAATGTCTGCTTTTGAATATGTTATCTAGGTTAGTCATAACTTTTCTTCCAAGGAGTAAGCGTCTTTTAATTTCATGGCTGCAGTCACCATCTGCAGTGATTTTGGAGCCCAAAAAAATAAAGTCTGACACTGTTTCCACTGTTTCCCCATCTATTTGCATGAAGTGATGGGACCAGATGCCATGATCTTCGTTTTCTGAATGTTGAGCTTTAAGCCAACTTTTTCACTCTCCTTTTTCACTTTCATTGGTCACCTGGAAAACTTGATTAACTTAGTTATGCAGACTTCTAAATGATGACATATCTCAAAATAAAATTTCAAAGTAATCACATTTTAAAAAGTCACCCCTGAGGAGGAGAAGGAGGAAAAGAGGAGGGGGAAGAGGAAGCAAGAAAAAAGAGAGGAGAAGAAAGAGAGAAGGAAACACCATGAATGTCCAACAATAGGGCATCAGTTACACATATTGCTCTCCAAAGATACAAAGAAGAACTCCGTAACCATTAAAAAGTTATTGCTGGCTAGCTTACAGTATTTTCTTAAGAGGACCCCTAGAGAAAATAAAACCAACACAAAATGAATGAGTATATCACACATGCCTGACACATAGCGTTAAATATGTGATGTAGAGAGGAAGGCCAGCTGGTGGGCAGGCACTGAGGGGTACACACAGTTCTGGATGTTTATTGAAACAAGGCCTCAAAACTGCAAGTGCAGAAGGAAGAGTCTCAAATCTCATGATAGAGGCCCCGTGAGGGCAGCAGCATCTATCAAAGGTGATGTTGAAACCCCTACCAGGTGGAAGAAGTTAACTGTGTGCTGCCCATAAGCATAGATACCCCATACCCATTGGAACCAAAACTAACTCCTGATACCTCCCCACCCACCAGTCAGCAGAATGAGAANAGGAAGAGTCTCAAATCTCATGATAGAGGCCCCGTGAGGGCAGCAGCATCTATCAAAGGTGATGTTGAAACCCCTACCAGGTGGAAGAAGTTAACTGTGTGCTGCCCATAAGCATAGATACCCCATACCCATTGGAACCAAAACTAACTCCTGATACCTCCCCACCCACCAGTCAGCAGAATGAGAACTAGCTGATCATGTACCCCACAATCCCCCACCCTCACCCTGTTTTTTGTTGTTGTTATTGTTGAAGTATAGTCAGTCTACAGTATTGTGGCAATCTCTGCTGTACGGCAGAGTGACTCAGTTACACATACATAAGTGCTGCTGTGCTGCGCACAGTTGGCGTGTGCTACTCTTTGCGACTCTGTGATCTGTAGCCTGTCAGATCCTCTGTCCCTGGAATTTCCCAGGCAAGAACACCGGAGTGGGTTGCCATTTCCTCCTCCAGGGGATCTTCCTGTCCCAGGGATTGTGTCTCCTGCATTGTCAGGGAGATTCTTTACCACTGAGTCACCTGGGAAGCCTGTTATACACTTTTTTTTTTTTTTTCATATTTTCCATTATGGTTTATCCCAAGCACTTGGATACAGTTCCCTGTGCTATACAATAGGACCTTGTTGTTTATCCGTTTTAAGTGTAATAGTGTGGATATACCAACCCCAAACTCCCAGACCATCCCTCTTGCTCCCTCCTTCTACCTTGGTAGCCACATATCTGATCTTGGTCTGCCTCACCCTGTCTTAAAAACCTTTCCCTAAAAGCCACTGGGGAGTTTGGGTCTTTGAAGCATTAACTTCCTGGATGCCTTGCTTGGTGCCTTAAAATAAACACACTAAGGAGACTAATGTTAGGCAGATAACAGGGTGGGAAGGAATAGGTAGGTATCAGTCTCACCACTTAAACAACAATTATATTTTCAGAAATTGTCTGTATTGACAGTTTTGGAACTCTACAGTCTTTTTAAACACTTAAAGCTTCCAGAGGAAAGCATGTTGGGTAAATTGTCAATATTGGTTGATGTCAGCCTTTTGTGTGGTAGCAGCTGTCTGTCTTCCACCACCCCCAGCCCTGTAACCGGCGTTTGGGAAGATGGCAACCCCCACTCTGGTATGGCTTGCTGGATCCAAAATAGGCAATGAGGACTTTGTCCTCCAAATATTGGAGTTTGTATTCCGACTGCTAACTGCCTCTGATCAACAAAGTTCAGACAAAGTCTGGTGGCCATTGTTTCATCCACACTGGCTGAATGTCTTTTTTTTTGTTTTTGTTTTGACATTCAAAAGCAACTAGGGAAATAGAAAACGGGAAATTTAGAAAACGATCACCCATGCCCAAGAAAAGATGTAGGCTTAGAAGAAGATCTAAGAGACTTTAAGCTTTCACCTCAGACTTACCTCAGCTAGAATTACCCTACAACAATTGAGAGAAAAAAAAAAAAAACAGCAGCAAACCGTTGGCAAGAGGGCAAATTTGATTTCCAGAGTTACCACAGTATAAGATTCAAATTTTCATTGTTAAACAACAAAAAAATCACAAGGCTTACAAAGAAATAAAGTATGGTCCATTTGAAGGAATGAAATTAATTGATGAAAAATGTACCTAATGAAGCTCTGATTCCCATTTTTCTTAATCAGAGTCTTTAAAACTACTGTTTTAAGGATACTCAAAGAGTTAAATAGATACAGACAAAGATAGCAAAGCAATGTATGAAGAAAACAAGATTACCGAAAAAGAGAAATTATGTAAAGGAACCAGAAAGGAATTCTGCAGCTGCAAATACAGTAACTAAAATGAAAAATACACAAGGGGGTTCAAAAATAGCTTTCATCAAGCAGAAAGAAAAGAATAAGCAGACTTAAAGATGAAACAGTTTAAATTATCAAATCTGAGGAACAGAAAGAATGAAGAAGTCAAGCAGTATCTAAGGGATCTGTCAGATATGTGAACTAGACCAGTACACACACTGTGGGAATCTCAGAAGGAAAAGAGAAGGGGGCAAGAAGAATATTTGAAAGAGTAGTGGCTCCCAACCTGATAGAATACATGAATCTACAGATCTGATAAGCTTAATGAAATTGAAGGTAGGATAAACCAGAAGAGACTAACTTCAAGACACTTTATAATGACACTATTGAAAACCAAAGACAAAGAGAAAATCCTGAAAGCAGCACAAGAGAAGATACTCGTCATATACAAGGGATCCTTAGTAAATGTATCAGCCAATTTCTCAGCAGAATCCTTGTAGGCCAAAAGCCAGTAAACTGATATATTCAAAGTACAGGGGAGAAAAAACCTGTCAACTAAGAATTCCTTATCTGGCAAAACTGCCCTTCAAACTTGAAAGATAGTCAGAGATAAAGCCTGAGGGAGGAAAAAAGAAACAAAAGATACATTGATTTAGAAAAAAGGAATAGAACTGTCTTTGCTCACAGATGACATGATTATGTAGAAAGTTATAAATAATCAATATACTCCTGGAACTAATAAGCAATTTTATCAGCATTACAGGTTACATGGTTAATATACATACAAATGTGAATCACTTCCCTATGTACTGGCAATGAACTGGTAGAATTTGAAATTAAGGGCAAAATACTATTTGCATTATCACCCTGCCCAAAATATGTACAAGATCTATATGAAGAAAAGTATAAAACTCTGATGAAAGGAATTAAAAAAAAAACTAAATAAATGGAGTTATATTCCATATTCATGGATAGAAAGAGTACTGTCAAGATGTCAGTTCTTCCCAACTAGATCTACATATTAAAAACAATTCCAATAAAAAAAATCCCAGGAAGTTATTTTGTGGATGTTAACAAATTGATTCTTAATTTTTTTGTGGAGAAGCAAAAGACCCAGAATAGCCAACATGATATTTAAGAAGAACAAAGTTAGAAAATTGATATTACCTGGCTTCAAGACTTACTGTAAAACCACAGTGATCAAAACAGTGTGGTATTGGTGAAAAACTTGATAAATATATGAATGGAACAAACTAGAGAGCCCAGAAGTAGATCCACATAAATAAAGTCAAATGTCTTTGACAAAGGAGCAAAGGCAATACAGTGGAGCAAAAATAATCTTTTTAACTAATGGTGCTTAGCACAATTGAACATTCATATGTAAACAAGTCTAAACATAGATCTTATGTGCTTCTCAGAAACTCAAAGTGGATCAGAGACCTCACAAAACTATAAAACTCCTTGAAGATAACAGGAGAAAATCTACGATCCTGGGTTGGATGTTGACTTTTTAGATACGATGCCAAAAGTGAAATTTGTGAAGGAAGAAATCAAGAAGCTGAACTTGATAAAAATGGAAAACTTTTGCTCTGTGAGTGACACTGCCAAGAGAATGAAAAGACATGCCACAAAGTGGCAGAAAGTATTTATAAAAGACACATCTGAGAAAGGACTATTGTCCATGATATACAATAAAACTCAACAATAAGGCTCTTAAAGAACTCTTAAAACTCAACAGTAAAACAAACAAAGAAAATTAAAAAGCACCTGTTAGAAAATGGGCCAAAGACCTAACAGGTACCTCACCAAATAAGATATACAAATGGCAAATAAGCACATGAAGATACTCCATCCACATCATATATTATCAGGGAATTGGAAAAGTGAGACAGCAATGAAATTGTACAACACACCTGTTAGAATGGCCAAATCCAGAACACTTGACAACACTAATAAATGTTGGTGAGAGTATGGATTAAGAGGAACTCTCATTCACTGGCAATATTTTGGGATCTAAAATGGTACAGCCATTTGGAAAATAGTTTGGAAACTTCTTACAAAACTAAACATACTCTTACATACCATCTAGCAGTCATCCTCCGTGGCATTTACCCAAAGGAGCTGAAAACATGTCCACATGAAAATCTGTGCATGGATATTTAAAGCAACTTTATTTATAATTGCCCAGATTTGGAAGCAGCCAGGATGTCTTTCAAGTGGATAAACTGTGATATACCCAGACAATGAGATAGTATTTGGTAGTAAAAGAGAAATGAGCTATGAAATCATGAAAGACATGGAAGAACCTTAAATGCATATTACTAAGTGAAAGAATTCAATCTGAAATGGCTACACACTGTAAAATTCCAACTATTTGACATTCTGGAAAAGGAAAACTATGGATAGAGAGACTGGTTTTTTCTAGGGGTTGAGGGGAAGGAGAGATGAATAGTTGGAACTTAGGGGATTTTTAGGCTGTGAAAATACTATGTATGACACTGTAATTATAGCTACTTCTTGTTATAAAGTATAGAATGCACAGCACCAAGAGTAAAGGCTAATGTAACTGTGAACTTTGGGTGATTATAATGTCAGTGTGGATTGGTCATTTGTAACAAATGTTACTATGGTGGTAGATGTGCTGGATGTTGATAGTGGAGGAGGCCATGGTCTGGGGAGCAGGGAGTATAGATGGTATAAGGGAAATCTCTATGCCTTCCATTCAATTTGCCATAATGCTAATGTTTCTTTAAAAGATAAAGTATTCATTTAAAAAAAAAAAAAAAAGCTGAAGGACTTTTACCACTAGATTTCCCCAGTAAGAAATGCTAAAGGTAGTCCTCAGTTTGAAATGAATGGACACTTGACAGTAACGTGAAGACATATGAAGAAAGAAGCAATTTTGGTAAGAGTTTTACTGTAATTTAACTTATAACTCCACTTTTTACTTTCTATGTTATTTAAAAGACAAATAACTTTAAAAAATTACTGCCTTGTTATATGGTATATAAAGATTTAATTTAATCAGTAACAGAAAGTAGGGAACAGATATGTATGAAGAGAGTTTTTATTAATTATAATCCTCATGAATACTACAAAGAAAATATATATAGATCATATATAAGAGGAAATGATAAGAGAGTCAAAATATTTTATTCAGAAGGAAAAGAAACAACACAAAAGTTAGACAGTAAGAGGAAGTGAGGGACAGCAAATCTATAAGGCATATAGAAAACTAATAACAAAATGGCAGGTCCCTCCTTACCAGCAGTTACTTTAAATATGAATAGACTTCATTTTCCAATCAGAAGACAGAGATTGGCAGAATGGTAAAAAACATGATCCCACTATATACATCTACTAGAGACTCATATTAAATTCAAAGACACAAATAGATTGAAAGTGAAAGGATGGTAAAAGATGCACATTTGGGGTAGCTGTTTTAATATCAGACAAACTATACTTTAAGAAAAATACAAGAGATAAGGACACTATATATTAATAGAAGGTTCAATATAGAAGACATAGCATTTATGTAACTAATAACAGCCCCTCAGGAGATATATGAAACAAAAATGGACAGAATTAAGAGGAGAAATAAACATTCTGTAAGCATAATTTGAGATTTCAATACCCTGCTTGCAATAATGCATAGATCAGCCAACCCAACATAAAATGATTAACAAAATAGAGTACATGAACAATATTATAAGGCAATTAGACCTAACACATTTAAGAATTTTTCACCTAACAATAGTGTGTGAATAGTGTGAAAAGTCGCTCAGCCGTGTCCGACTCTTTGTGACCCCATGGACTGTAGGACTTCTCCAGGCCAGAATACTAGAGTGGGTAGCCTTTCCCTTCTCCAGGGGATCTTCCCAACCCAGGGATCGAACCCAGGCCTCCTGCATTGCAGGCTAATTCCTTACCAGCTGAGCCACAAGGGAAGCCCAAGAATACTGGAGTGGGTAGCCTATCCCTTCTCCAGCAGGTCTTCCTGATCCAGGAATGGAACCAGGGTCTCCTGCATTGCAGGTGGATTCTTTACCAACTGATCTATCAGGGAAGGCTGTATCACCTAACAGTGGAAGAATACAAATTCTTTTTTCTTTTTTTTTAACTAAACTAACATTTATTGAGCTCCTACAGTGTATGTCCAGCCTTGTTTGTGCAAGGACATTTCATCAACAGTATTCCACAGCATCCTCACACCAACCCTGTGAGGTAGGTATAGTCTTCGATTTGTCCGATGAGGACTCAGGCTCAGAAAGGTTAGGTAGTTTGTTCAGTCACACAATTAGTAATGATAGAATTGAGGTTGAATCTCAGACTCCAGACATCTCTGTTCTCTCTGAAGCGCTGCCTCTTGGGAGGAAGGAGGGAGCAATAGCTTCTCCTGCCCTGAGAACCAAGATGTCCCCAGAGAAGGAGCCTGTCCTTGCCCACACCGACCCTTCTCCACCTGGGGAGGCTGCAGTCCACCGAACAGCTAAGACATAAATACAAAAATAGCAGGGACCAACCCCCTAGCAGTGAAGGTGTGCGGTTTCCTCACTGTGGGAAGGTCATCGCGCTGTTCACAGTTTCATCTTGGCCTCCTCATCCTCATCTCGGGGCTCCTCTTTTACTTTCACAGCAGGCATGTCCACCTCTATATCCTTTTCCTTGGGGCCAGCCAGCCGTGGTTTAACATCTGCTTCCTCATTCTCTTCTTAAAAAGCCAGCCCGAGTGAGCCAGCGGCAGTTGCACAGGCATATTTCGAATATCATTCCTAAGCCCAGGGTCATCGATGAAATCATGCTTCTCCAGCATGCGCAGGATCTGTTTTGTTTCTTCATCTGTTTCCCTCTTCTCCTTTTTGATGTTGATGATGTGAGAGGGCCCCACATCTGACATATCCACGGTCGTATCCCAGTTCCCCTTTTTCTTCATCATTTCGGAGGGGCCCTGCTTGAAGATGGAGTGGGACTGGATCACTTCTGGGCGCCCCTGGCCCCGTCCATAGCCCTCTCGCTGTCGATCTCTGTCCCTTTCACGCTTCTCTTTCTTGACGGTTACTTCTTCCTTGGGCTCTTCCTTGATCTTCCGACTGATGATATTTGGGGTGAAGGTTTTCTTCTTGACTCCCCCGAGGGTGAGGTCCCTGGAGCGGATGGAGGGAAGGCGGCCGGGGTGAAAGGAGGTGCCGGCCTTCGCCCAATAAGCCCCCGCACCCCAGAAAGGAGAAGTCGGGGCCCTCCCGGAGCGCTGGGCTCGCCCGCGGTATTTCCTTCCGACATGATGCCCACACGCCTCCCGATTTCACCTCCGGCACGACGCGCAGCGGGTTCCGAGTCTTGGCGCCGGGCGGAAGTCTACGTGGCAGGGCCAGGGTGCCGCCATCTTGTCGCGGGGCGGAAGTCAGAATACAAATTCTTAAGATCACCTGGGGCATTCACAACAGACTGTATGTTTGACCATAACAGAATTTCTAATAAATTTTAAAAGAGGGATCACACAAAGTATCTTCTCTGACAACAATGGGATGTTAAAAATCCCTAACAGAAGGAAGATGAAAATTCACACATACGTAGAAATTAAATAGCACATTCTTAAGTACCCCATGGGTCAAAGAAGAAATTATAGTGGAAATTAGAAAATACATTTGACGCTCCATATCCATGGATTTCTCATCCATGAAGGAAAAAAAAGAAGATGCAAGAAACTCAAATCAGAAATGAAAATGGAGGCATTATTACTGACATTGCAGAGATAAAAGGGATTCCAAGAGAATACTATGAGCAAGTTGTTATATGTCAACAAATTACATAACCTAGAATAAATTCCCTGAAACACATAAATTAATTACCTAAACTAATATAATAAAAAATTCAACCCACCTATAAGAAATAAAGAGATTGAATCAGTAATCAGAATCCTCTAACAAAATTCTGAATCAAATGGTTTCACTAGTGAATTCTGCCAAATATTTGAAGAAGAGTTAGCACTAACTCTCCTCAGACTCTTTCAAAAAACTGAAGAGAAGGGACTAGTTATTCTATTGAGGCCTGCATTACCCTAATACCAAAGCCAGATAAAGGCATCACAAGAAAATACAATTACATACCAGTATCCCTTATAAATATAAATGCATATGTCCTCAGAAAATATTAGCAAATTAAATCTAACAGTGTATTAAGAGGATTATTCACCTTGACAATTGGGATTTATCCCAGTAGTATAAGTGATTCAATATAATATAAGGAAACCAATACAATGCATCATATTAATAGAACCAAGGGAAAAAACTGTGTAATCATTTCAACTGACATAGAAAAGTTATTTGATACAATCCAATGTCCTTTCATGATTAAAAACTCTTAGAATGCAAAAATTAGAGGGAAAATTCCCCAACATGATAAAAGGTATTTATGAGAAACCATGGTGGGCCTCGGGGAAGGCAATGGCACCCCACCCCAGTACTCTTGCCTGGAAAATCCAATGGACGGAGTAGCCTGGTGGGCTGCAGTCCATGGGGTCGCTAACAGTCGGACAGACTGAGCGACTTCACTTTCACTTTTCTCTTTCATGCATTGGAGAAGGAAATGGCAACCCACTCCAGTATTCTTGCCTGGAGAATCCCNCCTGGAAAATCCAATGGACGGAGTAGCCTGGTGGGCTGCAGTCCATGGGGTCGCTAACAGTCGGACAGACTGAGCGACTTCACTTTCACTTTTCTCTTTCATGCATTGGAGAAGGAAATGGCAACCCACTCCAGTATTCTTGCCTGGAGAATCCCAGGGATGGGGGAGCCTGGTGGGCTGCCGTCTATGGGGTCACACAGAGTCGGACACAACTGAAGTGACTTAGCAGCAGCAGCAGCAGCATGGTGGGCCTTATACTCTGGTGAAAGACTAAAAGCTGTCATCCTAAAATGAGGAACAAGATAGGGATACATGCTTTTGTCACTGGTATTCATTGTTGTGCTGGAATTCCTGTGTACAGAATACATATAAATCAGTTGTCTTTCTATATGCAGCACTGAACAATTTGAAAAAAAAATTCAGAAAGCAATTCTATTTACATTAGCATCTTAAAAAAATAAATACTTAGGAATAATCTAACCAAGGAAACAAAAGACACACAATGAAAACTAAAAATGTTTAGTAGACCTAAATAAATGGAAAGACAGCCCATTTTCATGGATAGGAAGACTTAACATTGTTAAGACATTATTACAGTTCTAAGTGATCTATATATATTTGACACAGTCCCTACAAAAATAGAAAAAGCTTATCCTTAATTTTCTATACAATTGCAGGGAACCCTGGAAAGCCAAAATGACCTTTAAAAAAATAAAATCGAAGGACCAACGCTTGCCAACTTTGAAAGTTACTACAAAACAGTAATTAAAACAGTTTGATCTTGGCTTAAGGACAGACATGTAGACTAATGGAATTGAAAAAAGAATCTAGAAATAAACACTGTCATATATGGTCAGTTTATTTTCTACAGTGGTGCTGTTCAATGAAGGAGAGGATCATCTTTTTAACAAATGGTGCTGAGAAACTGGATATCCATTGTGTGAAAGGATGAGATCCATACTTTACACCAGATTAAAAAAAAATAATTGGAATGGATTGAAGACATACATAAACCTAAGAACTAAAACTATAAAACTCTTAGAAGAAAACATAGGGAAACATCTTTATGATGCTAGATTTGACAGTGGTTTCTTGAGCGTGACACAAAAGCACAGGCAATAAAAGAGAAAAATAGATAAATTTTACTTCATCATAATTATGCACTTTTGTATAAAAAAGAATACTATCAAAGTGGAAAGACAATCTACTCGATGTGCTGTGCTTAGTCACTCAGTCATGTCCAACTCTTTGTAACGTTATGGACCTTACATCTTTATGATGCTAGATTTGACAGTGGTTTCTTGAGCGTGACACAAAAGCACAGGCAATAAAAGAGAAAAATAGATAAATTTTACTTCATCATAATTATGCACTTTTGTATAAAAAAGAATACTATCAAAGTGGAAAGACAATCTACTCGATGTGCTGTGCTTAGTCACTCAGTCATGTCCAACTCTTTGTAACGTTATGGACCTTAGCCTGCCAGGCTCCTCTGTCCATGAGGATTCTCCAGGCAAGAATACTGGAGTGGGTTGCCATGCCCTCCTCCAGGGGATCTTCCCCACCAAGGGATCAAACCCAGGTCTCCTGCATTACAGACAGATTCTTTACCATCTGAGCCACCAGGGAAACCAACCTAGTGAATGAGAGAAAATATTTGCAAATTATGTATCTGATAAGGGGGTTAATAGTCTGAAAAAATCTTCAACAACTTCAACAGTAACCAAAACCCAATTCAAAAGTAGGGAAAGGATTTGAATAGATATTTCTCCATAGGAGATGTACAAATGGCCAATAAACCTGTGAAAAGGAGTGTAATATCATTAATAATTGGATAAATGCAAATCAAAAACCAGAATGAGATATCCCTTCAAACCCATTATGATGGTGTTATGGACTGAATTGTCTTTCCAAAATTATATGGTGAAACCCTAACCCTGCCGTGTGATTGTGTATGACCTCTAAGGAAATGAAACTTAAATGAAGTTGTAAGAATGGGGCTCTAAAAAGATAGGGCTAGTGACCTTAAGAAGAGGAAGAAACACCAGAGATCTCTCTCTTTCTGCATGTAGACAGAGAGAGGAAAGGCCTTGTGAGGACACCTTGAGAAGGTGGCTCTCTCTAAGCCAGAAAGAGAGACCTCCCGAGAAACCAAAACTTCTGACACTACGATCTTGGACTTCAGGCCTCTAGGACTGTGAAACAGAAATTTCTATTGTTTAAGCCACCCAGTCTGCAGTATCTTGTTATGGCAGTTGAGCTGACTAATACTGTATATAATTTTAAAAATTATGTAATTTAAAAAATTATAAAAGATGTATATAATTTAAAAAATTGAAAGTAAATATTTGTGTGGATGTGGAGAAATTAGAACCTTGTGCTTTGCACTTGGAAATATAAAATGCTGCAGCCATTGTGGAAAAAAGTTTGGCATTTTCTCAAAATGGTAAAACATAGAATTACCATAGAACCTAGCTATTTTACTCCCAAATCTATATCCAAAAGAAATGAAGTGTCAGTTGAATAGATATTTTTACGCCCATGTTTATTGAAGCAGTATTCATAATAGCCAGAGGGTGAAAACAATACATAGTCCATCAACATATGACTAGGTAACATAATAGGTATATACATACAATGGAATGTGGTTCAACCATAAAGTATAATGAAATTTTGATTTAAGCCTAGACATGGATGGACCTTGAGAACAAACATGCTTAGTGATATAAGGCAGACTCAGAAGGATGAATTTAGTATGCTTCCACTTATATGAGGTAACTAGAATAGTCAAATTTCAAAGACAAAGTAGAATAGAATTTATTGGGGGCTACAGGGAGAGGGAAAGTATTATTATTTAATGAATGGAGTTTTTGTTGGGGATGATGAAGTTTTTGGTAGAGATTGTAGTGATATAATAATATTATATGCTGATAAGCCACTATACTTAAGAATGATTAAAATTACAAATATCATATATATTTTACATCACACACAAAGTCTTAAAAAAAAAAACAAAAAACTGCCACTGATTTCATTAGGTAAGTGTTTAGGTATGAATGGAAACTACTAGGCTTATGGTAACAAAAATTTTCCAAAATCCTTATTTTTGCATGAAATTTGGATTTTTCCTCAACATTTTGTTGAGGAAACAAACAGATTCATGTGTTCATTTTCAAGGAAATGACTGAGCCAAAACAAAGTCTGAATAACTATAAGTTGTTGGTTAATCTTCTAATTAAAAATGGTATTCCATGAAAAAAATCAGCTAGTCCAGGTCACAACTTTTTTTCAGGAGTGCTTTGACTACAACTGTCATGGTACTGCTGTAACAAATATGCCATAGACTCAGGAGCTTAAACAGCAAGTGTTTATTTCTCACAGATTTGAGATTAAGGTGCCCACAGATCCTGTATCTGGTGAGGGCCTGCTTCCTAGTTTGCTCATGACCATCTTGTATCCTCACATAGCAGAAAGCCAAGAGAGTGGAAAGTACTCTTATATCTCCTCTTGTAAGGGCAGTAATCTCACTTATGAAGGCTCTGCCAAGATGACATATTTACTCCTAAAACCATCACATTGCGGGTTAGGAAGTCAACAAACAGTCCATAACAACAGCCATCATACTTTGATATGCTTCAAAAGTGTTTTCTCCTCCTGATTGTTATAACAAACACATAGAATGAAATTTACCATCTCAACCATTTTGAAGAGTACAGTTCAGCAGTGTTAAGTATATTCACATTGTTGTGAAACATCTCCAGAACATTCTCATTTTGCAAAACTAAAGCTTCTGTTCCATTTTGTCACACGCAGTAAGACATACTCAAGTGCTGAGATTTCATAAAGTTAATTTTGTTTACTTCATCAAGGATCTCTTAAGATAAAAATGGCAAAAGTATTACATAGCAGTGAATAATACAACCAGTAGTAAGTAAAGTTTGGTGCCAATGCTTCCGTTTGCATCAGCAGCTTTATACACCATTGCTTTAGTACCATCAGTACAAATGTGAACACAACGAAGTGGGCAAATAATGTCTAAAATTTTGAAAATAGTTTTGACCTTGCAGGCTTTCTGAAAGGTTCTTGGGAACCCCTCTAAGTATCTGCAGACCACATGTTGAGAACCAGTGATTTAAATCAGTTTTAGGGAGATCGCTTTGGTGACAGCATAGAGGAAGGAGGTTGGAAAACCCAGACGCCAGTTAGTTCAAGTGAAAGGAGGAAAACCTCAATTTGAATAATAGAGTGAAGATGAAAAGGAAAAGATGGATAAAGGTGAAATTTCAGAGGTGAAATTGATTTACAGAGATGTAGGTATGTCTTTGGTGATGGCGATGGCACCCCACTCCAGTACTCTTGCCTGGAAAATCCCATGGACAGAGGAGCCTGGTAGGCTGCAGTCCATGGGGTCGTGACGAGTCGGACATGACTGAGTGCCTTCACTTTCACTTTTCACTTTCATGCATTGGAGAAGGAAATGGCAACCCCCACCAGTGTTCTTGCCTGGAGAATCCCAGGGATGGGGGAGCCTGGTGGGCTGCCATCTATGGGGTAGCACAGAGTCGGACACAACTGAAGTGACTTAGCAGCAGCAGCAGCAGGTATATCTTTAGGATAATGAAAATATTGTCTGTGTGCTGGATTTTACTCCTCATTTCTACTTATTCAATTTATATTATTAACCTAATTACTCATAAAAATTGAAAATTTCTCCAGTACCATAAGAAAAAAAAAGTAAACTAAATTAACAGATCTGGAAAAGAGGAGTAAGCTAGCTGGCGAGTTATCTGCTTCTATTTACTGCAGTTTGAGGATTTATGACCATTTCCTTTATCAACTTCTGAATTAAACCATGTGTTGAACATGAATAGCTGTATATCATTAGTTTAGGAGAGTTTTAGGGGCTAATGCCTTCACTGTTCAGACTCTCAGTAACAAACAGTGCAAATTGTTTTAAACACTTGGTTCTCAATATTTCAGTTTGAAGGTTTTTTTCCTCCTCCTCAAACAGCAGTTCAAATGCTTCGCCTTCAGAAGGTGCACCACTATTAGGAAGTTATGGAGGTACTCCTCATTCATTCCCAAAGTTCCAGCACCCTTCCCATGAACTTTTGAAGGAAAACGGCTTTACCCAACAAGTGTACCACAAGTATCGTAGAAGATGCCTAAGTGGTAAGATGCTTTCCTTTGTATAGTCAGCTTTAAGATTAAAACATAATTGTAGCAAATTCAAGTTGTAACATTTAATATCAGGTTAAATATTCTTTTGTTTTGTTTTAATTACCTTAAATGTTTTTATATATTCTTTATTCATGTATTTTATAGTTTAGATACATTAGGGAATAAAGTTTACTATATTCTCATTACCATTGACAAATGCTTAAACTTGAGCAATGAGTCAGAAAAATGATTATTCTTTGTTTAGAAGAAACCCAAATAATGTTTTTGGGGATTAATGTATTTCAGCTTTCTTTATTTTATGCTATGTAAAATGTCTGCCATTTTGACTTTTTCCAGAGAGAAAACGTTTGGGAATTGGCCAGTCCCAAGAAATGAATACCCTCTTTCGTTTCTGGTCCTTTTTCCTCAGAGATCACTTCAATAAAAAAATGTATGAGGAATTTAGACAACTTGCTTGGGAAGATGCAAAAGAAAATTACAGGTCAAATATTTTCTCATATTTTTACACTTGGAGGGCATTTTTATTTTTTAAAGTTGATTTATTTTTGGCTGCACTGGGTCTTCATTGCTATGCATGGGCTTTCTCTACTTGCACCAAGTGCATGGGCTTCTCACTGCAGTAGCTTCTCTCTTTTCGGTGCACAGGCTCTGGTTCAAGTGGGCTCAGTAGTTGTGGCTCACAGACTTAGTTGTCCTGTGGCATGTGGGATCTTCCTGGCCAGGGATAGAACCCATGTCCCCTGCTTTGGCCAGCAGATTCTTAACCACTGGACCATCAGGGAAGTCCCTGAAGTAGTCTGATTTTGGATTCTGAAAATACCATGTGATAGCTAAGGAAAAGACTGTATTAGTTTTCTGTTGCTACATAGCAGAATACCCCAGAAATTAAAAGCTTAAAATAACAAACATTTATTAGGTAATAGTTTCTAAGGGTTAAGGCTCCAGGAACAACTTAACCGAGTATTTCTGGCTCAGTTCCCCTGTAGGATTGCAGTCAAGGTATTGAGTAGGGCTGCTGTCTCTGAAGAGATTAGAGGATCTTCTTCAAGCTCATTCACTTGGATATTGGCAAGAGGCTTAAGTATCTCACCACCTAGGCCTCCCCATAGGCATTTTGCCATATGATTTCACTCAAAGTGAATGATCTAAGAAAGAGGAGAACTTCCAAGATGGACGCATCAATGTGTTACATAACCTACACCTGAAAGTAACATCACTTCTGCCATACTATTGTGTTCACACAAACCAACCCTGGTATAATATAGGAGGGAGCTACACAGGTTTGTGTATATCAGGAGGTGGGACTGTTTGGAACTATCTTAGTGGCTGGTACAAAAGTCAAATGAAATTTGAGAGACATTTTTCTCTCTCTTGCTCTCACCATTACAGATTTCCCTTGGATGTGCATATATACATCCCCAAATTGATACATGGTTAGAGCCAAACCAATTGTTAAGATTCCTTGAGACAAGAAGTAAGGCCTCTCATGATACCTCCTGACTCACCTGTTCAATCTCATTTTTTCCTACTACAGTTGACCCTTCAACAATACTGATTTGTACCTGAATGGGTCCACTTATCTGCATGTTTTTTTCAATAGTAAATACTGTAGTACTCCATAATCTATATGTGATTGGATCTGTGAATTTCTCTTGTAAAGCTCAAACAAGAATCCATTCAAAACAAAGTCTGAATAACTATAAGTTGTTGGTTAATCTTCTAATTAAAAATGGTATTCCATGAAAAAAATCAGCTAGTCCAGGTCACAACTTTTTTTCAGGAGTGCTTTGACTACAACTGTCATGGTACTGCTGTAACAAATATGCCATAGACTCAGGAGCTTAAACAGCAAGTGTTTATTTCTCACAGATTTGAGATTAAGGTGCCCACAGATCCTGTATCTGGTGAGGGCCTGCTTCCTAGTTTGCTCATGACCATCTTGTATCCTCACATAGCAGAAAGCCAAGAGAGTGGAAAGTACTCTTATATCTCCTCTTGTAAGGGCAGTAATCTCACTTATGAAGGCTCTGCCAAGATGACATATTTACTCCTAAAACCATCACATTGCGGGTTAGGAAGTCAACAAACAGTCCATAACAACAGCCATCATACTTTGATATGCTTCAAAAGTGTTTTCTCCTCCTGATTGTTATAACAAACACATAGAATGAAATTTACCATCTCAACCATTTTGAAGAGTACAGTTCAGCAGTGTTAAGTATATTCACATTGTTGTGAAACATCTCCAGAACATTCTCATTTTGCAAAACTAAAGCTTCTGTTCCATTTTGTCACACGCAGTAAGACATACTCAAGTGCTGAGATTTCATAAAGTTAATTTTGTTTACTTCATCAAGGATCTCTTAAGATAAAAATGGCAAAAGTATTACATAGCAGTGAATAATACAACCAGTAGTAAGTAAAGTTTGGTGCCAATGCTTCCGTTTGCATCAGCAGCTTTATACACCATTGCTTTAGTACCATCAGTACAAATGTGAACACAACGAAGTGGGCAAATAATGTCTAAAATTTTGAAAATAGTTTTGACCTTGCAGGCTTTCTGAAAGGTTCTTGGGAACCCCTCTAAGTATCTGCAGACCACATGTTGAGAACCAGTGATTTAAATCAGTTTTAGGGAGATCGCTTTGGTGACAGCATAGAGGAAGGAGGTTGGAAAACCCAGACGCCAGTTAGTTCAAGTGAAAGGAGGAAAACCTCAATTTGAATAATAGAGTGAAGATGAAAAGGAAAAGATGGATAAAGGTGAAATTTCAGAGGTGAAATTGATTTACAGAGATGTAGGTATGTCTTTGGTGATGGCGATGGCACCCCACTCCAGTACTCTTGCCTGGAAAATCCCATGGACAGAGGAGCCTGGTAGGCTGCAGTCCATGGGGTCGTGACGAGTCGGACATGACTGAGTGCCTTCACTTTCACTTTTCACTTTCATGCATTGGAGAAGGAAATGGCAACCCCCACCAGTGTTCTTGCCTGGAGAATCCCAGGGACGGGGGAGCCTGGTGGGCTGCCATCTATGGGGTAGCACAGAGTCGGACACAACTGAAGTGACTTAGCAGCAGCAGCAGCAGGTATATCTTTAGGATAATGAAAATATTGTCTGTGTGCTGGATTTTACTCCTCATTTCTACTTATTCAATTTATATTATTAACCTAATTACTCATAAAAATTGAAAATTTCTCCAGTACCATAAGAAAAAAAAAGTAAACTAAATTAACAGATCTGGAAAAGAGGAGTAAGCTAGCTGGCGAGTTATCTGCTTCTATTTACTGCAGTTTGAGGATTTATGACCATTTCCTTTATCAACTTCTGAATTAAACCATGTGTTGAACATGAATAGCTGTATATCATTAGTTTAGGAGAGTTTTAGGGGCTAATGCCTTCACTGTTCAGACTCTCAGTAACAAACAGTGCAAATTGTTTTAAACACTTGGTTCTCAATATTTCAGTTTGAAGGTTTTTTTCCTCCTCCTCAAACAGCAGTTCAAATGCTTCGCCTTCAGAAGGTGCACCACTATTAGGAAGTTATGGAGGTACTCCTCATTCATTCCCAAAGTTCCAGCACCCTTCCCATGAACTTTTGAAGGAAAACGGCTTTACCCAACAAGTGTACCACAAGTATCGTAGAAGATGCCTAAGTGGTAAGATGCTTTCCTTTGTATAGTCAGCTTTAAGATTAAAACATAATTGTAGCAAATTCAAGTTGTAACATTTAATATCAGGTTAAATATTCTTTTGTTTTGTTTTAATTACCTTAAATGTTTTTATATATTCTTTATTCATGTATTTTATAGTTTAGATACATTAGGGAATAAAGTTTACTATATTCTCATTACCATTGACAAATGCTTAAACTTGAGCAATGAGTCAGAAAAATGATTATTCTTTGTTTAGAAGAAACCCAAATATGTTTTTGGGGATTAATGTATTTCAGCTTTCTTTATTTTATGCTATGTAAAATGTCTGCCATTTTGACTTTTTCCAGAGAGAAAACGTTTGGGAATTGGCCAGTCCCAAGAAATGAATACCCTCTTTCGTTTCTGGTCCTTTTTCCTCAGAGATCACTTCAATAAAAAAATGTATGAGGAATTTAGACAACTTGCTTGGGAAGATGCAAAAGAAAATTACAGGTCAAATATTTTCTCATATTTTTACACTTGGAGGGCATTTTTATTTTTTAAAGTTGATTTATTTTTGGCTGCACTGGGTCTTCATTGCTATGCATGGGCTTTCTCTACTTGCACCAAGTGCATGGGCTTCTCACTGCAGTAGCTTCTCTCTTTTCGATGCACAGGCTCTGGTTCAAGTGGGCTCAGTAGTTGTGGCTCACAGACTTAGTTGTCCTGTGGCATGTGGGATCTTCCTGGCCAGGGATAGAACCCATGTCCCCTGCTTTGGCCAGCAGATTCTTAACCACTGGACCATCAGGGAAGTCCCTGAAGTAGTCTGATTTTGGATTCTGAAAATACCATGTGATAGCTAAGGAAAAGACTGTATTAGTTTTCTGTTGCTACATAGCAGAATACCCCAGAAATTAAAAGCTTAAAATAACAAACATTTATTAGGTAATAGTTTCTAAGGGTTAAGGCTCCAGGAACAACTTAACCGAGTATTTCTGGCTCAGTTCCCCTGTAGGATTGCAGTCAAGGTATTGAGTAGGGCTGCTGTCTCTGAAGAGATTAGAGGATCTTCTTCAAGCTCATTCACTTGGATATTGGCAAGAGGCTTAAGTATCTCACCACCTAGGCCTCCCCATAGGCATTTTGCCATATGATTTCACTCAAAGTGAATGATCTAAGAAAGAGGAGAACTTCCAAGATGGACGCATCAATGTGTTACATAACCTACACCTGAAAGTAACATCACTTCTGCCATACTATTGTGTTCACACAAACCAACCCTGGTATAATATAGGAGGGAGCTACACAGGTTTGTGTATATCAGGAGGTGGGACTGTTTGAAACTATCTTAGTGGCTGGTACAAAAGTCAAATGAAATTTGAGAGACATTTTTCTCTCTCTTGCTCTCACCATTACAGATTTCCCTTGGATGTGCATATATACATCCCCAAATTGATACATGGTTAGAGCCAAACCAATTGTTAAGATTCCTTGAGACAAGAAGTAAGGCCTCTCATGATACCTCCTGACTCACCTGTTCAATCTCATTTTTTCCTACTACAGTTGACCCTTCAACAATACTGATTTGTACCTGAATGGGTCCACTTATCTGCATGTTTTTTTCAATAGTAAATACTGTAGTACTCCATAATCTATATGTGATTGGATCTGTGAATTTCTCTTGTAAAGCTCAAACAAGAATCCATTGTTAATCAATTTGTGATCTTCAAGAGAAATACAAGATGCTGCAAAAACTTTTCTGAAAAAAAAATTTTTTTTATACTTGCTCTGACTTGTGTAAAAATAAAGCCCGTTTAGTTTTCATCTAGAATCTTGATCAGGAATGATAGATAAATGGCATGTATATCTCATTACTGACATCTCTAATCAATCCCAGCATTATTTAATATTGTTCTCGAATTCAGATTTATAGTCTTTCTTCTCACACCTTTAATGGCTACTACCAGTTTATCTGAGTTGGCACAAAAGGCAAAATTTGCCATTTCTTTAAAAAAGTTTTTTTTTTAATTTTATATTGTTGTGTAAAAATAAAGCCCGTTTAGTTTTCATCTAGAATCTTGATCAGGAATGATAGATAAATGGCATGTATATCTCATTACTGACATCTCTAATCAATCCCAGCATTATTTAATATTGTTCTCGAATTCAGATTTATAGTCTTTCTTCTCACACCTTTAATGGCTACTACCAGTTTATCTGAGTTGGCACAAAAGGCAAAATTTGCCATTTCTTTAAAAAAATTTTTTTTTTAATTTTATATTGGGATATAGTTGATTTTTAGTGTTGTGTTTCAGGTGTACAGCAGAGTGATTCATTTATATATATATATATATCCATTTTTTTTTTCAGATTCTTTGCCCAGATAGGTTGAGTAGTTTCCTGTACTATACAATAGGTCCTTGCTAATTATCTGTTTTATATATAGTAGTGTGCATATGTCAATCTCAACCTCCTAATTGATCCCTGCCCCCACCTTTCCCCTTTGATAACCATAAGTTTGTTTTCAAGATCTGTGAGTCTGTTTCTGTCTTATAAATGAGTTTATTTGTATCATCTTTTTAGATGCCATATATAATATTAAATGGTATTTGTCTTCCTCTGTCTGACTTCACTTAGTATGATCATCTCTAGATTCATTCATGTTGCTACAAGTGGCATTATTTTATTATTTATTTATGGCTGAGTAGGTTCCACTGTATGTATGTACACATCTTCTTATCCATTCATCTGTTGATGAACATTTAGGTTGATTCCATATCTTGGCCATGGTAAATAGTGCTACTGTGAACATTGGGGTGCATGTATCTTTTCAAATTATAGTTTTCTCCAGATATATGCTCTGTAGTGAGATTGCTCGGTCATATTGTAGTTCTATTTTTCACTTTTCTCTGTACTATTCTTCATAGTGCCTGATCTAGATATTCTCATTCAAATTGTGGTATGCTACCCATTAATGGGTTGAAATCAATTTAGTGGTTTTAACTTACTTAAAAAAAATAGTAAATGCAGGGGACATGGGTTCATCCCTGGTCAGGGAACTAAGATCCCACATGTCGTGGGGCAACTAAGTCCGCATGCTGCAACTACTACAGATTCCACATGATGCAATGAGGAACCCATGTGGCACAACTAAGACCTGACTCAGTCAAATAAATTGTAGGTCAGTTGTTCAGTTATGTCGGACTCTTTGCAACCCCATGGACTGCAGCACACCAGACTTCCCTGTCCTTCACTATCTCCCAGAGTTTGCTCAAACTCATATCCATTGAGTCGGTGATACCATTCAACCATCTCATTCTCTGTCGCCCCCTTCTCCTCCTTCTATCAATCTTTCCCAGCATCAGGATCTTTTTTAATGAGTTGACTGTTCGCATCAGATGGCCAAAGTATTGGAGCTTCAACTTCAGCATCAGTCCTTGCCATGAATATTCAGGGTTGATTTCCTTTAAGACTGACAGGTTTGATTTCCTTTCTGCCTAAGGGACACTCGAGTCTTCTCCAGCACCACAATTCCAAAGCATTGATTCTTCAGTACTCAGCCTTCTTTATGGTCCAACTCGCACATCCATACATGACTACTGGAAAAACCATAGTTTTGGCTATACAGACTGTCAGCAGCAACCTAATGTCTCCGCTTTTCAATATGCTATCTAGGTTTGTCATAGCTTTCCTTCCAAGGAGCAAGCACCTTTTCATTTCATGACTATAGTCACTGTCCACAGTGATTGGAGCCCAAGAAAATAAATTCTATCACTGTTTCTATCTTTTCCCCATCTATATGCCATGAAGTGATGGGACCAGATGCTATGATCTTAGTTTTATGAATGTTGAGTTTTGAGAGGGTAACAGGCAGGAAGGCCAGGGGTCTCCAAATGGAGGAAATAGACTGCAAGGGTCAGACATATTTTCTCTCTCTCTTAAGTGGCAGGAGGAAACAAACTACAAGTGTCCAGATAGTTTCACCTTTTCTATGCAAATTTAAATAGGGTGGCCATGTGCAGCACAAACCTCCGCCAAGCACAGAGGCTCGGGCTATTGGCTCGCACACCACTACGCATGTGTATCAGCTACAAGGGTGGGTGCTGGAGTTGAGGCTTTCTATTAATACCACAGCCAAAGAGGAGGGTAATACTGTGCCTCTTTGTCAAGCCAAGCCCTCACCCAGCTTTATTAATCTTCAAGCAAGTTCCCCACCAGCCACTTTGCTGAAAATCCTGCCAACAGAGTTGCCTGCAGGTATTGACCACAAGCTCAAGGAATGCCTAGGACTCCTAGAATAGGCTTATTTTCCTGTGGAATGTGGAGAAGATGAAAGGAGAGTTAGGCCTGAATACAGAGATGAGGAGAAAGTGAGAAAGCAGTGATTGAGAAGAGAATTTCACATTGACTTCAACTCTTTGAATGGTTTTTCAGAGACTTCTTTTCTTAAAAAGTTTTTATTAATATTTATTGGAATGTAACCAATTAACAGTTGTGAAAGTCCTGCAGTCAATCCTGCTGGCCTTCAAAGTCAGATTTCCTGGGGGTTCCTAGTCCTTTGTCATTGTTGGGTTCCAGTGTCCTGTCGATGGTTATTAAACAGCTAGTTGCGATTTTGGTGGTCTCGCAGGAGATGAGTGCATGACTTGGTCTCATAGGAGAAGGTGAGTGCCTTCTTAAATCTGTTTCTAGAGAGACTTCTTTATTCTGTATAAATAAGGAGACTGAGCAGTGATGTATGTCATAAACCATCACAATATTGTTAATTATCCTCCAATTAAAAATAAATTAAAAAAAGGAAGACTGAGCAGGAATAAGGCTGAAGTGAAGCTTGAGGAATTGGGGTTGGGCACTGAAAAAATTTTGATTAAGCTATTATCTGAGGAAAAAAGAGAAATAATCAAAATAATTTTAGAAAGAGAGAGTCTCTGATGTTTGTGGATAAGTTTGGACCTACCTGCTTGGAAAGAGGAAGGATATGTTATATCTGGACGTATGTTTGTTTCATCATCTTCATCAAAATGCAATTTTTGAATAAGATCTGAATGGGTTTCCCTCTAGCCTTAGCTAGTGGTCTCTCCATTCATACTAAAAATTTAAGAGTTATGCTCCCATTAGAATGGCATCAAGGAAATAAAAAAAAATAACAGTTGCTGTTGAGAATGTGGTGAAAAAGGAACCTTTATGTACTGTTGGTGGAAATGTAAACTGGTCTAGTCACTATGGAAAGCAATAAAGAGATTCCTCAAAAAATTAAAAATAGATCTGCTGTGTGACCCAGCAGTTCCACTACTCGGTATATACCCAAAAGAAATGAAAACAGTATTTTGAAGAGAGAAGTGCACTCCCATGTTTATTGCTGTGTTCCCAATAGCCAAGTGGGCAAATAGATGGGGAAGCAATGGAAACAGTGACAGACTTTATTTTTGGGGGGGCTCTAAAATCACTGCAGATGGTGACTGCAGTCATGAAATTAAAAGATGCTTGCTCCTTGGAAGAAAAGTTATAACCAACCTAGACAACATGTTAAAAAGCAGAGACATTACTTTGCCTACAAAGGTCCATCTAGTTAAAGCTATGGTTTTTCCAGTACTCATGTATGGATGTGAGAACTGGACTATAAAGAAAGCTGACTGCCAAAGAATTGATGCTTTTGAACTGTGGTGTTGGAGAAGACTCTTGAGAGTCCCTTGGACTGCAAGGAGATCCAACCAGTCCATCCTAAAGGAGATCAGTCCTGAATATTCATTGGAAGGACTGATGCTGAAGCTAAAACTCCAAAACTTTGGCCACCTAATGTGAAGAACTGACTTATTTGAAAAGACCCTGATGCTGGAAAAGATTGAAGATGGGAGGAGAAGGGGACAACAGAGGATGAGATGGTTGGATGACATGAGTTTGGATAAACTCTGGGAGTTGGTGATGGACAGGGAAGCCTGGTGTGCTGCAGTCTGTGGGGTCTCAAAGAATTGGACACGACTGAGCGACTGAACTGAACTGAACTGGAGACAACCTAAATGCCCTTCAGAGAATGAATGGATAAAAAAGATGCAATATGTATATGCAATGAAATATTATTCAGTCATAAGAATATTATTCAGCCAGTTTCCAACAACACAAGAGAAGACTCTACACATGGACTTCACCAGATGGTCAACACCGAAATCAGATTGATTATATTCTTTGCAGGCAAAGGTGGAGAAGCTCTATACAGTCAGCAAAAACAAGACCGGGAGCTGACTGTGGCTCAGATCATGAACTCTTTATTGCAAAATTCAGACTTAAATTGAAGAAAGTAGGGAAAACCACTAGACCATTCAGATATGACCTGAATGAAATCCCTTATGATTATACAGTGCAAGTGACAAATAGATTCAAGGGATTAGATCCAGTAGACAGAGTGCCTGAAGAACTAAAGACAGAGGTTCATGGCATTTTACAGGAGGCAGTGATCAAGGCCATTACTGAGAAAAAGAAAGGCAAAATGGTTGTCTGACAAGGCCTTACAAATAGCTGAGAAAAGAGAAGGTAAAGGCAAAGGAGAAAAGGAAAGATATACCCATCTGAATGCAAAGTTCCAAATAACAGGTTCCAAATAAGAAAGCCTTCCTCAGTGGTCAGTGCAAAGAAATAGAGGAAAACAATAGAATGGGAAAGACTAGAGATCTCTTCAAGAAAATTAAAGATACCAAGGGAACATTTCATGGAAAGATGGGCTCAATAAAGGACAGAAATGGTATGGACCTAACAGAAGCAGAAGATATTAAGAAGAGGTGGCAAAAATACACAGAAGAACTATACAAAAAAGATCTTCATGACCCACATAACCACAATGCTGTGACCTAGAGCCAGACATCCTGGAATGTGAAGTCAAGTGAGCTTTAGGAAGCATCACTATAGGAACAAAGCTAGTGGAGCTGATGGAATTCCAGTTGAGCTATTTCAAATCCTAAAAGATGATGCTGTGAAAGTGCTACAGTCAATATGCCAGCAAATTTGGAAAACTCAGCAGTGGCCACAGAACTGGAAAATGTCCATTTTTATTCCAATCCCAAAGAAAGACAATGCCAAAAAATGTTCAAACTACCACACAGTTGCGCTCATCTCACATGCTAGCAAAGTAATGCTAAAAATTCTCCAAGCCAGGCTTCAACAGTACATGACCGAAGAACTTCCAGATGGTCAAGCTGGATTTAGAAAAGGCAGAGGAACTGGATATCAAATTGCCAACATCTGCTAGATCATTGAAAAAGCAAGATAGTTTCAGAAAAACATCTACTTTATTGACTACTCCATAGTTTTTGACTGTGTGGATCACAACAAACTGAAGAAAATCCTTTAAGTGATGGGAATGCCAGACCACCTCTCCTGCCTCCTGAGAAAATTGTATATAGGTCAAGAAGCAACAGTTAGAACTGGACATGGAACAATGGACTGGTTCCAAATGGGGAAAGGAGTATGTCAAGGCTGTATATTGTCACCCTGCTTGTTTAATTTATATGCAGAGTACGTAATGAGAAACACTGTGCTGAATGAAGCACAAGCTGGAATCAAGATTGCTGGGAGAAATATCAATAACCTTAGATACATAGATGAAACCACCCTTATGGCCAAAAGCAAAGAACTAAAGAGCCTCTTGATGAAAGTGAAAGAGGAGAGTGAAAAAGTTGGCTTAAAACTCAACATTCAGAAAACTAAGATCATGGTATCTGATCCCATCACTTCATGGCAAATAGATGGAGAAACAATGGAAACAGTGANTCACCCTTATGGCCAAAAGCAAAGAACTAAAGAGCCTCTTGATGAAAGTGAAAGAGGAGAGTGAAAAAGTTGGCTTAAAACTCAACATTCAGAAAACTAAGATCATGGTATCTGATCCCATCACTTCATGGCAAATAGATGGAGAAACAATGGAAACAGTGAGAACTTTATTTTTGGGGGCTCCAAAATCACTGCAGATGGTGACTGCAGCCATGAAGTTGAAAGATGCCTGCTCCTTGGAAGAAAAGTTATGACCAACCTAGACAGCATATAAAAAGCAGAGATATTACTTTGCTTACAAAGGTCCATCTAGTCAAAGTTATGGTTTTTGCAGTAGTCATGTATGGTTGTGAGAACTGGGCTATAAAGAAAGCCGAGCACCAAAGAATTGATGCTTTTGAACTGTGGTGTTGGAGAAGACTCTTGAGAGTCCTTTGGACTGCAAGGAGATCCAACCAGTCCATCCTAAAGGAGATCAGTCCTGAATATTCATTAGAAGGACTGATGCTGAAGCTGAAACTCCAATACTTTGGCCACCTGATGCAAAGAACCGACTCATTTGAAAGACCCTGGGAAAGATTGAAGGTGGGAGGAGAAGGAGATGACAGAGGATGAGATGGTTGGAATGCATCACTGATGCAANCTGAATATTCATTAGAAGGACTGATGCTGAAGCTGAAACTCCAATACTTTGGCCACCTGATGCAAAGAACCGACTCATTTGAAAGACCCTGGGAAAGATTGAAGGTGGGAGGAGAAGGAGATGACAGAGGATGAGATGGTTGGAATGCATCACTGATGCAATGGACATGAGCTTGAGTAGGCTCGACGGACATGAGTTTGAGTAGGCTCCGGGAGTTGGTGATGGACAGGGAACCCTGGTATGCCGCAGTCCATAGGGTTGCAAAGAATCAAACACAACTGAGCGACTGAATTGAACTGACCTGAACCAAATTTATTTATTTATTTATTTATTTATTGCATACAGGGCCCTCATTACCATCTTTCTAAATTCCATATATATGTGTTAGTATACTGTATTGGTGTTTTTCTTTCTGGCTTACTTCACTCTGTATAATTGGTTCCAGTTTCATCCATCTTATTAGAACTGATTCAAATGTATTCTTTTTAATGGCTGAGTAATACTCCATTGTGTATATATACCACAGCTTTCTTATCCATTCATCCGCTGATGGACATCTAGGTTGTTTCCATGTCCTGGCTATTATAAACAGTGCTGC
>SJYX01018913.1:44841-89216 GCA_006410675.1 Oreotragus oreotragus
TGAATATAGTAAAGTTGCAGGATATAAAATCAACACACAGAAATCCCTTGCATTCCTAT
The DNA here is from genome assembly GCA_006410675.1 of Oreotragus oreotragus. Taxonomy (NCBI): domain Eukaryota; kingdom Metazoa; phylum Chordata; class Mammalia; order Artiodactyla; family Bovidae; genus Oreotragus; species Oreotragus oreotragus. Next base: position 44,901 of record SJYX01018913.1, read on the forward strand.
ACACTAATAATGAGAAAGTAGAAAACGAAATTAAGGAAACAATTCCATTCACCATTGCAACGAAAAGAATAAAATACTTAGGAATATATCTACCTAAAGAAACTAAAGACTTATATATAGAAAACTATAAAACACTGATGAAAGAAATCAAAGAGGACACTAATAGATGGAGAAATATACCATGTTCATGGATTGGAAGAATCAATATAGTGAAAATGAATATATTACCCAAAGCAATCTACAGATTCAATGCAATCCCTATCAAGCTACCAGCGGTATTTTTCACAGAACTAGAACAAATAATTTCAAGATTTGTATGGAAATACAAAAAACCTCGAATAGCCAAAGCAATTTTGAGAAAGAAGAATGGAACTGGAGGAATCAACTTACCTGACTTCAGGCTCTACTACAAAGCCACAGTCATCAAGACAGTGTGGTACTGAACCAAATTTAAAAAGAGGTTTGTTTTAAAATTCTGTGTTGCTGTGAGGACACCTGGCTCCACCAGAACTTAACGTTTCTCAAACCTTGAGCTAGCTGATGAGATGTGTTTTTCTTTTGGAAATGTTTGTCTTAAGCTATGTTAATGAACTATGTATTGACCCTAGACTCTGTCTTCAAGTTGTTTCTACCTAAGATTCATGAACCTACTTGACAAACCAGTATGTTTTACTCATGCAAATGTTCTCTTAAGCTATGTTAATGAGACTGTATTTGCTTGGAAACCTGCCTTTCTTCAGGATTCATGTCAATCATTTTCTGGCTGGGGCAACTCACCTTGTGCCATTGTTATCTCAAAATGTATGTTGTGAGTGAGGGGCCTGGTTCCAGTCTCTGAGTTTTGAGACATTTCCTTTCTCTAATTAGCTAACTGCTAGTAGCTATGTAACATCTGGCTAAAAGACTGGCAGGAGGGGCACTCTTTATGCCCTCTTCTGATGTCTATGTCAGAAGCTTTCTCTGTCTCTTTTATACTTTAATAAAACTTTATCACACAAAAGCTCTGAGCGATCAAGCCTTGTCACTAGCCCCAGATGGAATTCCTCTCCGCAGGACACCAAGAATACTGGAGTCGTTCATGGCTTAACAACAACCTTTCAGTTTTAAACCAACCTTTTTACTCTCCTCTTTCACTCTCATCAAGAGGCTCTTTAATTTTTCTTTGCTTTCTGCCATTAGAGTGGTATCATCTGCATATCTGAGGTTGCTGATATTTCTTCTGGCAGTCTTGATTCCAGCTTGTGATTGATCCAGCCCGGCATTTTGCATGATGTACTCTACATAAACGGAGTGACTATATACAGCCTTCATGTGCTTCTTTCCTAGTTTTGAACCAGACCTTTGTTCAATGTCTGGTTCTAACTGTTGCTTCCTGACCTGCATGCAAGTTTCTCAGGAGGCAGATCAGGTTGTCTGGTATTCCCATCTCTTAAGAATTTTCCACAGTTTGTTGTGATCCACAGAGTCAAAGGCTTCAGTGTAGTCAATGAAGCAAAGTAGATGTTTTTCTGGAATTCTCTTGCTTTTTCTATGATCCAGCGGATGTTGGCAATTTGATCTCTGGTTCCTCTGCCTTTTCTAAATCTAGCTTGAATATCTGGAAGTTCTCTGCTCATGTAGTGTTGAAAACTATCTTGAAGGATTTTGAGCATTACCTTACTAGCATGTGAAATGAACACAATTGTGTGACATTTTGAACATTTTTTGGCATTGCTTTTCTTTGGGATTGGAATGAAAACTGACCTTTTTGAGGTCTATGGCCACTGCTGAGTTTCCCAAATTTGCTGGCATATTGAATGCAGCACTTTAACAGCATCATCTTTTAGGATTTTTAATAGCTCAGCTGGAATACCATCACCTCCACTGCCTTTGTAATAATGCTTACTAAGGTCCACTTGACTTCCACACTCCAGGATGTCTGGCTCTAGGTGAGTGACCACACCATCATGATTATTTGGATCTTCTGTGTATTCTTGTAACCTCTTCATAATCTCTTCTGCTTCTGTTAGGTCCTTGTCATTTCTCTCCTTTTTTGTGCCCATCTTTGCATGAACTGTTCCCTTGGTATCTTTAATTTTCTTGAAGAGATCTCTAGTCTTTCCCATTCTATTGTTTTCCTCCATTTCTTTGCACTGTTCATGTAAGGCTTCTTTTCTCTAGTTGCTTTCTCTGGAACTCTTCATTCAGTTGGGTATATCTTTCCCCTTTTCCTTTGCATTTTGCTTCTCTTCTTTTCTCAGCTATTTGTAATGTCTCCTCAGACAACCATTTTGCCTTCTTGCATTTCTTTTTCTTTGGGATGTTTTTGTCACTGCCTCCTATACAGTGTTATGAACTTACATCTGTAGTTCTTCAGGCACTCTGTCTACCATATCTAATTCCTTGAATCCATTTGTTACCTTCACTGTATAACCATAAGGGATTTGATTTAGGTCATACCTGAATGGTCTAGTGGTTTTCCTTACTTTCTTCAATTTAAGCCTCAATTTTCAGTGAGAAGCTCCTGAGCTGAGCTACAGCCAGATTCAGGTCTTGTTTTTCCTGACTCAATGGAGCTTTTCCATCTTCAGCTGCCAAGAATATAATCAATCTGACTTCAGTATTGACCATCTGGTGATGTCTGTGTGTAGTCTTCTCTTGTGTTGTTGAAAGGGGGTCTTTGCTATGACCAGTGCATTCTTTTGGCAAAGCTCTTAGCCTTTGACCTGCTTCATTTTGCACTCCATGGCCAAACTTGCTTGTTACTCCAGGTATCTCTTGACTCCTACTTTTGTATTCCAGTCCCCTATGATGAAAAGGACATCTTTTATTAGTTCTAGCTGTCTGACTTCAGCCTCTTCAGCATTAATGGCTGGGGCACAGATGTAAATTACTGTGATATTGAATGGTTTGCCTTGGAAATGAATAGAGATCATTCTGTCATTTTTGAGATACACCCAAATACTGCCAAGTAAATAAATAATTTTTATTTTACATAGAAAATATGAGACTTCACTGATGATAGTGAAGTTAATATGTTTTACAGTTCATTCAGTTCAGTTCAGTTCATTTCAGTCACTCAGTCGTGTCCAACTCTTTGCGACCCCATGAATCGCAGCACGCCAGGCCTCCCTGTTCATCACCATCTCCCGGAGTTCACTCAGACTCACGTCCATCGAGTCCATGATGCCATCCAGCCATGTCATCCTCGGTTGTCCCCTTCTCCTCCTGCCCCCAATCCCTCCCAGCATCAGAGTCTTTTCCAATGAGTCAACTCTTCGCATGAGGTGGCCAAAGTACTGGAGTTTCAGTTTTAGCATCATTCCTTCCAAAGAAATCTCAGGGTTGATCTCCCTCAGAATGGACTGATTGGATCTCCTTGCAGTCCAAGGGACTCTCAAGAGTCTTCTCCAACACCACAGTTCAAAAGCATCAATTCTTCGGCACTCAGCCTTCTTCACAGTGCAACTCTCACATCCATACATGACCACAGGAAAAACCATAGCCTTGACCAGACAGACCTTTGTTAGCAAAGTAATGTCTCTGCTTTTGAATATGCTATCTAGGTTGGTTATAACTTTTCTTCCAAGGAGTAAGCGTCTTTTAATTTCATGGCTGCAGTCTGCAAATTTTAAAATTATTTGCAAAACTTATATATGTTTGTATGTATACAAATATGNCTCAGCCTTCTTCACAGTGCAACTCTCACATCCATACATGACCACAGGAAAAACCATAGCCTTGACCAGACAGACCTTTGTTAGCAAAGTAATGTCTCTGCTTTTGAATATGCTATCTAGGTTGGTTATAACTTTTCTTCCAAGGAGTAAGCGTCTTTTAATTTCATGGCTGCAGTCTGCAAATTTTAAAATTATTTGCAAAACTTATATATGTTTGTATGTATACAAATATGTGTTGTATTGACTGTCACAAGGTAAAATATTTTTCGTACTGTTAGAACTAAGTTTTAAAGCCTTTGTTATAACTAGTCTCATCATATTTTGATATTTATGCAATTTCTATTTGTTCCTCAGGACTTTCTAGTAACTTTTCTACCCAAGTATAGATTGGCAGCTCTCCTTCTTTGTTCCTGTGCTATCCTGTATATAGATTTTTAAAACAGTGTTATAATTTTGATCTATTTCTGCAGTGTTCATGATGAGACTGCATTAGCTATTCGTTAGCAAGTATAGCTCAATGGTTAAGCACCTGAAGGCTTTCAAATCAAACCCATCAACTTACTGTGACCTTGGCAAGTTATAATCCCAGTAAGCTTTAGGTTCTTTATCTATAAAGTGGAGGAAACTATGGTAGATACCCTCATAGGGTTATTGTGAAGATTTAAAAAAGAAAACACAACATTTAAGGGGCTTAACATATTGCCTGATATGCTCAATAAATGATTATTCTTATTAATCAGTACTAAATATATCCATTAACTAACATTAGCATAAGATGATTTCAAGAAGGAAGGAGAGAAACAACATTTCATAGATATCTGCAGTGTGCCAGGTCTGGTTTTTTAATGCTTTACAAATATTATCTGACATTGAGAAGTAGGATATTATTACCCTCATTTTTAGGGATATGATTATAAACTAGAATTCAAACATAGTTCTTTCTGGTTCTCAACTTTTATGTTTTCCACTCATCTAAGCTGTCTCACGGTGATGGGTCAGTGAATAAATGACAGCTGAGAGGCTGGTCATATTCCCCTACTCTTTCCTCCAGCAGTTATGCTACATATTTGAGTTGCAGTATTAATGTCATGCTTTTGATCTTTGGAATTAGTTTTCTAAAAAAATTAGACTGGAAATCCAGATATTGTGGTAGTCAGTTGTCCTTTACCAATAATCTAAGAATCCTCATATTCCTCTAAAATATCATTCACTCAATATAACCTAAATTTTCTCAATTCTGCTTTCCATAAAGAAAGAAGCCTTGGCTTCATCCCAAGAGATTATTATTTCATTTGTTTGGAGTGGAGCCTGCATTTTTTAAAAAGCTCCCTAGGTGGTCCATATATGTAGTCAAGGTGAAGACCACTGGTATCAATATAATATGACTCCATAAGAAGAGTTTTAAGATAGTTTTTTCATTCTTAACTGTTGTTTCATGAGTCCTCAGTCAGACAAACTCAAGGAAAAGCATCACTTATGGCTACCAAAGGAAAGGACTCACGTTAGTGTGGTTGGTAAGCCCACATTTCTCTTGGTACCTTGCCAAGAAATTTGTTTATTCTTCCAGGCAGACTGTCACTCCATTTTAAATAAGCTGGTTACAAAAGACATGCATACACACGTCCTCTTGTGAATAAGAGCTAGGCAGTGTTATGTTACCAGGAATAAAGAAATGTTGCCTCTCCTCCACTGAGGTGCCCAGAATGATTTAGAGATTCTAAGTGAGGAAGTTTTTAAAGTTGTAACATGTTTTAGTTGAATGAGCTAGATGGCACCTTTACTGTTTTCCATCAACTTATCCATGTTCACTCTCATGGATTCTGCTCATCCCCGTTAGTTGCAGGTTGAGCCCATGTAGTTTCTTGATCCACAGTCCAAAACTTGTCTCAGGTTCTCTAGGTGGTTGTAAGAAGAAAGAAATTTACTTTCTGATTTATGTAGTGATACAATTCTTCTGACAAATTATCTTTTATTTAATGTGCTTTATAAACAGGAAGGCACTCTTAGAAGACAGTTTTAATTAGGTTTGTCCCTTTATAGTTGGGCCTTCCCTGGTGGCTCAGACGGTAAAGCGTCTGCCTGCCATGTGGGAGACCTGGGTTCCATCTGTGGGTTGGGAAGATCCACAGAAGAAGGAAATGGCAGCCCACTCCAGTACTGTTCCCTGGAAAATTCTGTAGACAGTGGAACCTGGTGGGCTACATGAGATTGCAAAGAGTCGGACACAACTGAACAACTTCACTTCACTTTATAGTTGATTGAGTCAACCATACCTAGGGTCTATGACCCAAGAATATGGTCTTTATTTTCCTAGAGTAGGAAATGCTTTTCCTAGAATAGGAAATTAAAAGCTCCTTCAAGAGCATTTAATACCATGTACTAAAACACCATTGCAAGCCTTGGCTTGGAAAAAAATCTAAAACTGCCAATTTGTCGCTAAATCTTTTGAAATACCATGGAGTTCTTCAGAAATAACAGGAAGAGATCCTCTGTCTCTTCAAAGAAGCCATGCTCTAGTTGTTCATGCGCTGCCTCTTATTTTGCACATCTCCAGTTTACCTCCATGAGATACTGTGTCCAAGTCAAGAAAAATAGGAAAACCAGCCATGGATTAAAAAACTACGTACAATTAAACATTCTTGTTTGGGATTATTTGTGCCTTGTTTGCTTATGTCAGTACTATTAAGTATTATTATTTGCATTGTCACAGTGAAAATTTTATTATAAACCATTTCCCCCTCCACTGCCACAGGTATGGATTAGAATGTCTGTTCAGGTTTTATAGTTATGGACTGGAAAAAAAATTCAGACAAGAAATTTTTAAGGATTTCCAAGAAGAAACCAAGAAAGACTACGAATCTGGTAAAAACAAAACAATAACCTTATTCAATTTGAAAATTGTAAATATGAATCTGTCAATAAATAGGGAGATCGTATCCTTTTTTGGGGGGTGGTACAGACTAATATGACTTTCAGGCCACTATTATGATTTGTTGTAAAGGATGGAGCACCATATAGTAAGAAGGTTTTTCATGTGAGATGTTGGAAAATAATCACTCCCAAGAGTTTCTTTATGGATTTGCATTTTGTCATTATTCCTTTGACTTAACATGACTACTCACTGATGTTCCATTATGTGAAAATTCTATGTAATATGTGCAAGTGTGCTTGGAATACAGGCTCTGGGCTAGATCCCTAAGTCTGAATTCCATTTCCACCCCTTAGTAGCTCTGTGGCCATGGTTAAGTTGCTTAATTTAACCTTGTTTAACTTGCTTAATTCAGTTGACTCAGTAATATTTACACAAGAGCACCTATATTACAGGGTGGTGTATAGTTCAAATTAGTTTAATATACAATAAACCACTTAAATAATACCTGTTATATAGCAAATGCTTAATAACTGTTAGCTGCCATTTTTCATTACAGTGTTAGCCTCAAGATCTAGATAAAGTGTATATTAGAAGACATGGCTTAATGCTGGTAGGATCATAGTCAATATGAATCATTTTTTAAGGATTCTATCTATTTTATTATATATATTCTTTGTTACTAGGTCAGCTGTATGGATTAGAAAAGTTTTGGGCTTATCTAAAATATTCTCAATCTAAAACACAATCTATTGACCCCAAACTTCAGGAATACCTCTGTAGCTTTAAGAAGCTGGAAGACTTCCGTGTTGATGTAAGTTTTAAGCTCTTTCACTGTATTACTTTTATTACTCTTATATTTGAGCTATTTGGGCTTATCAGTGACTTTCTTAACTTTAATTTTATAATTTTTATTTTTTAACTTTCATTTTGAAAAGTCAACTTTTTAGTTTTGAAATCAAACTTTAAAATAGGTGCAAACATGGGACTTCCCTGGTAATCCAGTGATTAAGACTCTACACTTCCAATGCGGGTAGCACAGGTTTGATCCCGGGTCAGGGAACTAAGATCCCACATACCATGAGGCCAAAAAGGGAAGAAGAAAAAAAAAAAAAACAGGTACAAAAATAGTATAGAGAATTCCCATATACTCAGTTTACCCAGAGAGATGTNACTCTACACTTCCAATGCGGGTAGCACAGGTTTGATCCCGGGTCAGGGAACTAAGATCCCACATACCATGAGGCCAAAAAGGGAAGAAGAAGAAAAAAAAAAAAAAAACAGGTACAAAAATAGTATAGAGAATTCCCATATACTCAGTTTACCCAGAGTCCCTAAATGTTAATATCTTACATAACCACAGTGGAGTTGTCAGTCACTTTAATCAATTTGATTTCAAGAGGAAAAGGAAACATTTTTTAGAGAATGGAATGCACATAAGATAAAGGAAAAGGGGAAAGAAGAGAAAAGAGAAAAAAGGAAAGAAGAATCAAAAGGAGCAGAAAAGAGAGAGGTGAAAGGTAAACTAGGTAATATAATTTGTCTTGCAGTTTTGTGTAAATAGATTTGATAACCCAGGGGTGCAGTTAATAGAAGTACCGACATCTCTGGAATTAAAGAGCTGTGTTTCCAGAGTGGTCCAGCTAGTTCTGTCACAAAGATGTCCTTGCTTTATAATATTATAATGACTTTGGCCCTATCTGAAGAGCATTCAAGAATTCAGACCTCTGCTTTTAAATACAGTAGAAGTTTGGAGAAGGAAAAGATTAGAGTTACAAATGCTTTGCACTTGATGAAAGTGGCATAAAGAACAAAATAGCCTCTTTGAAACGTTTTCCCAGAGTTATGGAACCCAGTGTATGTTTATGCTCTACCATATAGTTCAAGCCCTAAAACATAGGAGAAGCTTAATAAACATGTGTTGAATGAAAGAATTAACTGATAGGAAGGAAATTTAAGTTTAATACCTTAAATTTCTGTTAATTGTCCCTTATACTAATAAAATCTGCTAAAGTTTCCCTCTGTTAGAAAATTCTGACTTTAGATTTTGAAGGGAGAAGAAAATACTGTAAAATCATCACTATATTGTCTTTCATAATTTGCAGCCCCCTATTGGTGAGGAGTTTGGAAGAAAAAGACATTCATCTACTTCTGGTGAGGAGAGTAATCGTCATAGACTTCCATCTAATTCCTCTACAAAGCCACGAAGTGTTGCTAAGCCTACACCTGCTAATCAGCTTCAGGTTCCAATAAATTCTCCCAGAAGGAACACTTCACAGGAGTCCAGTGACAATTCACACCAGAACAATGCTGCCTCAGTCCCAACAAATGGTGAACTGCCCGAGAAATAGACTCTTAACAAAAGTTGTTTACCCTTGAAATCAACATTTACATCAGTGTTTGTTTTGGAAAATCTTCTGATGTTTAATTGTGATAATCAGAAAAAAGAAAAAGGAAGAAAAATGGTAGCATTTTTTCTAGCAGGATAAATTCTAAAAATGTTGCCTTGATTTCACCAAGGATAGTTTTGGTAACCTTTGTAGAGATCCTCTAGTAATATATTTTAGTCTCAGTATTTCTTTTTCAAAGCCATTGTTTACAAGAACAGCTTTCCTTAAATATATATAAAAACAAGGAATGCCTAACATTACAGCTCATACTTCTTAAAGAAGATATAGTATGTTATATTCATCTCTTCTGTAGAGCTCTCTTAAAGAATCCAATTACCCCATTATCAATTCATATTTGAACTTATCAAACACAAAGGAAGATTATATGTATGTTTTTTTAATTCAGAAAAAGAATGTGAAATACCACATTTGCTTTTCTTTTAGATGTATGGTTTAAAAAAAATTTTTTTTTTTGCAAAAGTAGAGATATATTGCAGTTATATTGAAGTATATGCACCTTGGATGTTGGGTTTTGCTTCCCCTCCCCAACCAAGTCATACTTCATGACTTCCATAGTTATTGTTGTGTTGATGTGGAGTGTTCTGAATTGACATTGGTCAATTACATATTAAGATTGATTTACTTTTTGTGACTATATAAACCTGCACAAGTAATTGAAATTGGAGTTGGGATTGGTTGGAATACTGTCCTAAGTTAATTAAATCTTGCACTGTTTTGAATGCATTTGCTCTTTGTACATCTGCAGGTCTGTATGACAACAAGTAGTCAGATTATCCTCAGTTTAAAAGGAATACCTGGTTTGTGTCTTTAGTTTTGCTTTATGCTTATAAGTGTTTTCAAAAACAAATTTACTTCTAATTTTTATTACTGTTGCAACTGATGTAAATGATAGTTTTTAGTTTTTGTGGGAATTAAAATAAAGCACTTATTCTGAATTATTTGAACTGAATTTTAATTTTTGTTTAGAATATAGTTGAAAAGCTGTAATTTTCAAATTCTAGTAGAAGACCATTGTATTTTGTGAATGAAGTTTCAGTGTTAAACTTATATCTATTTTTATTTAACATATATTTTCCTGTATTGGGAAGAAGCAACTAATTTAATACACTAAATTAATTTATTATTTTCTCTTTGATGTCTTGTTCTTATAGAATGACAGTATTGAAATACATATTTTCTTTGGATAAATGGACCAGTCTTTAATAAATAAGAGATTTTCATTACTTTATTTCCCATGAATAAGCAATAATCTGCAGTTGTATAATATTTAGTATTTGGGAAGTCATTTTCATATATTACTTCTAAGAAACTGTCAAATTTGAATATTCAGAAAATCTACTTAGATCTTGGGAAGAGAATCAAAAGTAATAGATTTAGATAATACAAAACAAATAGATTTAGATAATACATATTAAAATGTTTTCTTACATGCAATCAGAATGCATATACATTCTGGCTTTTCAGTGAGGACTTTCCAAACCATGCTTATTAGCTTTAAGTGCTCTCTTGAATTGATCTAAAAATCTTTCTCAATACCCTTTTTGTGTTAAACACTTAACATCTGAAACCTGTATTTAACGTTAAGATCACTTCCAGTCACCTAAATATGCAAATGTATATTTGAAATTTGTATATGAAAATTGTATATTTTATGTTAAAATACAATAATTAAGAGTTTTGTGATATGTAATAAATTAGTAGTTTTATCATATTATTTTGATTATAAAAACAATACATGTACACTGGGAAGTTTAGAAAAGCACAAAGATGAAAATAAAGTACTCTTTTAAAAAAGGAAAAAACAAAATCAGTATCATGCTATACATACAGCATTATCACCTGCTTTTACTTGTAGGGGTGAACATTTTCTGGTCATTAATATTTCTACACCATGACTTTTACAAGTTATATAGTATTGTAGCATGTGGATGTGTCATAGTTTATTTAGCTAAATCACATATGGTTGAAATGAATTGCCAGTCTATATTCAATGCAGGACGCAGGATGCTTGGGGCTGGTGTATGGGGATGATCTGGAGGGATGATGTGGGGTGGGAGGTGGGAGGGGGGGTTCATGTTTTGGGAGTTCGTGTAAAAAAATAAATACAAAAAAAAAAAGAAAGTTATGTGTTAACATAGATATCATTTTAGTTTCTAAACAGATTTTATTTTTTAAACTTGTTTTTGCCAGATTGGGACTTCACACTAACATTCTCTGATGCTTCCTCTTGCCATTATACTAAATGGTATTACCTCTTTCCTTTCTTGCTTAATCTTACTGTTCACCTAATTTCTTAGCTTTTATGAAGCTGCTTTTATTTTATTACATAGGAGACTGATCTAAGAGAGTAATACCTAATTTTATCACCACTAGATGGCAGAATGGAATAAGTCAGATCTGTAAGTCTTTTGACTGTGTGTGTGTGTGTGTGTGTGTGTGTGTGTGTAACTCTTACTCCATCTTGTGATTGTGTGTGTGCAACTCTCACTCCACTGTTACTCCATCTTGTGGTAATATGTAATTATATAAATTACTCTTGCATTCCTAATAGTCACATGTTAACAACTTGTGATTACCTTGTTACAGAGATGCCAAGCTGCTTAGTTATTAGTAAATAAATACAGATAAATTAAGGTTTGCTTATGATTAAAGATAAAAATGCTTTGGGTTTTTTGGTCATTTCATTAAAAATTTGTAGTACTTCATTAGCATTATTTGTGATTAACTCTTGAGATGTAAACAAAGCAAGAAAATTGTAAGAAGTATCTGTTTAATTTGTCTAGGTAACCTAAGCTGTGTAGTTAAATCCTTCCTGAAACACAAGAAACTTAAAACTAGGTGGTACTTTTATGACTTGAACTAAAAGTTATCATGCAGTTAGTTGAATGGCAGAGCAAGAATTTGAACTCAAGTAGTCTGGCCCAGACTTCAAGCTCTTCATCTTAACCAGACTGTTATTTAATAGCCTGAAATATTGAAACATATGAACCCTGACTCTAAAACTCAATGCTGTAATTCTTAATTATTATAAAATCAAGATTAGATTCTTGTGGTTAAGACTAATGTTGTTTTATCTTGGGCATCTTCTATAGTAACAAGTGGTCTAGTGGAATAATTATATATATATTAAATGAGTCATGAGTCATGGTTAATGACAATATCATTCATGTGTTTCAATATTTTCCTAGAATTAGGTAAGGTAAAATAAAAAGTAAACATTTTATTCAGAATATGATTAGAAATTTTGTATTACATTAGAGTTATTGTTGTCAACTACAGATACAAGACCCTATACTATTTAGAAATAAGTGTTCTAATTTTTAAGATGCTTGAAGGAAATATGCCACATGGTTAAATAACAGGAAGCACCTCTGGCTTTAAAACGTGTACTTAAAAATTTTTTTTTTCTGAATTATTTGCAATGAGCCTTTTTTAATTTTTAAAATTATTTAAAATTTTTCCAATTTTTGTTAATATTTCATCTTGTTTTGCATGCTGGTAGTGTGACTCCATGGACTTAGCCTGCCAAGCTCCTCTGTCCTCTGTTCATGGGATTTCCCCAGGCAAGAATACTGGAATGAGTTGCCAAGTCCTTCTCCAGGGAATAAGCTTGCTTTTAACATGTCCAATTAAAGACATGATTTGGTTAATAGACTGGTTTCTGCCAATACACTATACACATTTGCTTCAGATTAAAAAAAATCAGAATGTGCTGTTTTTTGTGTTGATTTTGTTTCTTCCAGGTAATAGATCTACAAAACTTGAATACCTTTCTCAGGGTATTTTAAGGTATGTTAGACCTTCATTACAGCATGAACATAATCATAGTACTGTAATGTTTTTAATGGTAAAAATTTCTGGTTTCTAGTTGAGTGTCCTTGAGTATAATCTGAGACTGACTTTTAATGAGTCAATAGAAGGGCTTTGAGAGGGAAGGTCTGTGAGACCCCCAAAACTTAATACGTAGGATTTTACATACTTTGGGGGGTAATAATGCATAGCTTTTATCAGATTTCTGTGAGGATTTATGATCCCAAATAAGTTTAGTAACCACTTCTCTAGAAACAACTTATTTGTTAGAAACATGAATCCTGGCTCCCCTCATTAAGTTACAGTCCATCTACAAAATTGCACTTACCTCATAGTGTTATAAAGATTAAATGTAAAGCATTTAATACAGTAACTAACATGCAATAAGCACTCAGTAACATTAGCTATTATTGGGATTAAGAGCTGGACTGGTTATCTTCACATTTGTAAAGATATTTTCTCCAGTAAACAGTGAATTTCATTTTAAATCTTCATGAGAAATTAATTTATTTAAAACATTTTAGTCAGTAGAAAAAAGTGAGATTCCTTGTCATTGTGTCGTTGTCCTAGGATAATAACATATGAATACTTTTCTGCCCTTCTCATCTCTATGTGAGAAGTAGAGTGCTTAGATGCTGCTAACTTTCTTCTGACTCTGAACAACTGACAAGGGTAGGAATTCCATGAAGCAGTCACCATGTCATAGATTTGATTATGGAAATGTCTCACTTTTAGTTCTTGCCTCTTTTTTTTAATTATTCAGTTAACAGTTTTGCTCATTGTGTTTTCCTAACCTCACCACAATCTGTTACTTCTGCCTCATCATAAATATCCAGTCCCTGAACAAGACATGAGAATCTGCCTTTCCATGGCCCATGCCTCTTCCAGACTCAGGCACACTCCGGTGACTGCCACACTGCCATTCATTGCCACTTACTTTCTTTTATAAGAGGCAGAATATACAGTGTAAGAGCAAGGGAGGCATCGAAATATCTCACAAGTTTATTAAAAACACACTTTTAGAGATTGCGTTGGGTCATCTAGGAACTATGGTGTAATGTAGCAGTTCTCAAGTTTGGGGTATGCCCAGGAGAACATAAATCCTTGCAGAGGAGTTTATATAGGCATAGATCATTTTAAAGGAATCAGTGTCCAGATTCTCAGGTTACATGAGTACTCTTTACTAAAATTGATTTATCCAATAATATGCTCGAGTTCCTAGTAGTCTTTTTTCCCATGTTATAAAAGAAAGCCATTGCCTTTACCCATCCAAAATATTACTCTAGATGTGAAGGCCATCACAGGCTGCATAAAGGTTGAACTCTAATGATTTGTTGGGCTCTCATAAACTCATAAGACTTGCTGAATTTCTCTGCTTTATAAATACTTCTGTTAAGGTTAACAGAAGGTTTTGTGTGTAATTTTGGTTGGTGTTCAATGTGTTATTTAATGAGAGTTAGAACATGTTTTTACTAAACCATACAAAATGTATACTATAATTACTGTCGGTCCTCATCTAATTTCACCTGATAAAATGTTTAAAATTTTCTACTTCCTATTTATGATACATCATTTTAAAAATAGTTGCCAAGCAGATTTGTTTTTAGCCGGCGAAAACCTTCTCTTTCATTAAATTTCATTAAAATGTTAGATCATGATTCTTCTGACGATAAGCATTTACCATAAAGCTTGTATTTATGGGGATTGTCGAGTTATTTACCCGGCTCATTTCTCCTTTCCGTGGTCACACTGCATGCTCACTCTCCTTCTGCTTTAGACTTGCCAGTATATCTGGTTCTGGACACTGAAAGTCAGAGGAGGTAGAGGCATTACTGTAAGACCCGCTTTAGTGCCATCTCCATGCTCAGTCTTTCCTTTTTTGACTGTGTGGAACCCGCATGTTCAAGACAGCAGAGCCTCCAAATGGAGGAGCCCGTGTCCCTATCTCCACTAATTTCTTATGAGACTCTATATTATAAAAAAGTAGTCTTCTATTATATTAAGCCATCAAGAGCTTGGAGTTACAGTCGTTAGTATTATCTTTACTGATAATGAAAAGTTTACTACCTATGTGTATATATTGTCTCAGTCATTATGTATTATTACTTGTAATAATGACTCTAATACAGAAGAAAAAAATTTTTTGTCAAAGCCACTTATGATCAGAAGAAAATAAATTTTAATTGTATACTTATTTTTGTTGTAGATAAATATCCGATGTTCAATAAGACATTCAAACACTAAAATGTACTAGGATAAAAATCTGGAGAAAATGGAATGGAAATACAAGTTCAAGGGGAAAAGAGAAAGGTATAAGTTTTCTAAATGTTAAAGAAGAGCTTGCTTATATACTTTTTGAAAATGGATTTAAATATTATATTTGGGTTTCGTTGACTTTACTTAAAAAGTGATATTTACAGTCCTTGCCATGTGGTGTCGCGCCCTCCCCTGGGACTGAGTCGGCGGGCCCTCCCCTCCCATCTGCACTCCCCGGGGCATTCCTTTGCTGATTTTTGAATGTGATTTTAAAGAGTGAAAAATTATACTATGTGTTTCTATAAAAAATAGTGCCTGAAAAAAAAGTGATATTTATAACTTTGTAAGACTGTAGTTATAATATGTAGTTATAATATGCTGAAAGTTATGACCTTTGCAGCTATTAAAATGAAAAGTTTTAAACAACTTAAAATTTGTGAGGGATACATACATTTATGAAAATTACCTTACAAGGTTTTCAAGGAAAATGTTTGCACACTGATGGGAGGGGGCAAAGTGCAGACTCTGGAGTTATGTAGCTCTGCATCCAAATTCTGATTCTGCTGGATCACTGGGCATGTTAGGTTAATCCACCTTTCCTTATTCTCCTCTAGTATTTAAATGAAAATACATGTAAAAATTCCACGGATGGAGGAGGAGCCTGGTGGGCTACAGTCCATGGGGTTGCAAAGAGTTGGATAGGATTGAGCAACTAAACAACAACAACATTTGGTACTAACCTGCTCTTGCTATTAAGAATCTTAATGAGGAAAGAGGGGTAAATTAGGAGTTTGGGAATTTATATCTAGTTTATATACACTATTGTATATAAATAGATAACAAGGACCTACTTGATAGCGCAGATAATTATATTAAATATCATGTAATAATCTATAATGAAAAGTAATCTGAAAAAGGATATATGTATATGTAGTAGCTACTGTATATTTATATGTAACTAGCCACTCCAGGTGAAAAACAATTTATCAAATCCCTTATATGTGAGAGTGAATTTATTGGATACAGGGTGAAAAGATTNGATAATTATATTAAATATCATGTAATAATCTATAATGAAAAGTAATCTGAAAAAGGATATATGTATATGTAGTAGCTACTGTATATTTATATGTAACTAGCCACTCCAGGTGAAAAACAATTTATCAAATCCCTTATATGTGAGAGTGAATTTATTGGATACAGGGTGAAAAGATTTTATTTTGGAAATGAGGGATAATTTTAGAGTGTGAAGCAAGGGAAGAAGCTCTGTTACATGACAAAATGGCACTGAAAGGGACCTTACTTGAGAGGATATTAAAGATGGCAGGGTTGTTTGTCAAAGAAAAATAAGAAGGAAACATAAATTTGCTTTAACTTACATTGGTGATTCTAGCCTACCATGCAATTAAAATAGCTCTTACATTTTAAAGTTACTCAAAAGATTGCTTTTAAGTTGGTGTAATTATTTTATATGTATCATAAATAGCATTTACTTTATGAATCTCCTCCCTTGTGTGTGACTTCTATTTTAAGTAGATCCCAAGTGATGCCAGAGAGTTAACTAGGTCAACTGCCACCTGTGTTTGTTTCTTTCACAAATCTTTTAAATCTCTGAGAGAATTCAAGAGGTTAAGTATGGCAGTTCCTTTACCTAATACCTCTGATCACAGTGTGAACCTATTGACTCAGCAGATGAATGTTAGTCATCATGGCTGGAACAGAAGCTGTGAAGGCTATTGAACTGGGAAGTTCATGCCTGGTGACAGGGCAAATGCAGTACCTGGTGTCAGCTGACCTTTCTATTAAAATTTGGATTTACCACTAGAGTTCTTGCATTTAGGGAAGGGATCATAGAAAATCAGAACCACATTATGAAAAATGTTAATGCTGGTAGGAGTATAAACTGGTACAAAAGTTCTATGATTGAAAATTTAGCAATAGCTTTCAAAATGCTGTTATGCCATGTGTACATTAAAATTTTTTATTGATGTATAGTTGATTTACAATATTGTATAAGTTTCAGGCATACAGCATAGTAGCAGTTATATGTATATTACATATGTTCTTTGCCTTATATGTTATTACATAACAATATTGAGTAAAGTTCCCCATGCTATACAGTTGGCCCTTGTTAGTTATCTATTTT
Source organism: Oreotragus oreotragus (assembly GCA_006410675.1). NCBI lineage: Eukaryota > Metazoa > Chordata > Mammalia > Artiodactyla > Bovidae > Oreotragus > Oreotragus oreotragus. The sequence goes on from SJYX01018913.1 coordinate 62,052, forward strand.
ATTTATTTTTGGCTGCATCAGGTCTTAGTTGCAGTAGGTGGGATTTTCGTTGAGGAATATGGGCTCTCTAGTTGTGGCCCTCGGGCTCAGTAATTGCAGTGTGGCAGCTTAATTGCCTGACTGGGGGTTGAACCTGAGTACCCTGCTTTGGAAGGCAGATTCTTAACCACTGGACCACCAGGGAGGTCCCAGTTAACTATTTTATACACAGAAGTGTATATATGTGAATCCTAGCCTCATATTTTATCCCTCCCCCCACCTCTCTTTTCCTTTTGTTAACCATAAGTTTGTTTTCCATTGTCTAAGTCTCTTTTTGTTTTGGGAATAAGTTCATCTGTTCTTTTTTTTTCTTTTATATTCCACATGTAAGTGATATTGTATGATATTTATTTTTCCCTGTCTGACTTACTTCCCTTAGTATGATAATCTCTCTAGATCATCCATGTTGCTGCAAGTGACATTATTTCATTTTTTATGGCTGAATAGTATTCCTTTTTGTCCATTCATCTGTCCATGAGCATTTAGGTTGCTTCCATATCCTGGCTGTTGTAAATAATGTTGTTTTGAACATTGGAATGGTGTATCTTTTTGAATTACAGTTTTCTCTGGATATATTCCTAGGAGTGGGATCTCTGGATCATATAGTAGCTTTATTTTTAGTTTTTAAAGGAACCACCATACTGTTTACCATGGTGGCTGCACCAATTTATACTCCCACCAACAGTTTAGAAAGGTTCCTTTTACATCCTCTTCAGCATTTATTATCTGAAGAATTTTTGGTAATGGCCATTCTGACCTGTGTGAGGTGATACCTCATTGTAGTTTTGATTTGCATTTCTTTAATTATTAGCAGTGTTGAGCATCTTTTCATGTCCCTTTTAGCCATCTGTGTGTCCTCTTTGAAGAGATGTCTGTTCAGGTCTTCTGCCTGATTTTTTATTTTTATTATTTTTTTAATATTGAGATGTATAAGCTGTTCGTTATGTGTACATTTTTTTTTAAGTTCCTAAGCTTCACAATGCTAAGAAACTAAGATTTGTTACTTTGACTCAACTTAATATGTCCTTTTGGTTTTGCTGTAAGGTGACTAGTACAGCAAATCTATGTATATCTCTTCCAGATTTTTGGATGTTGGGATTTTACACCAGAGATAATAAATTATGCTTCTTTTTTTTCCCTCTTCAGTGCTCCAAACAAACTCAGGTATATAGAGTCAGAAAGGGAGCAAAATATCTATCACTTACTACTAACACTGACAACTGGGTTTAATACTCACACCTTTGCTCAAAAAATTCATCTTGCCCATCCAGAGACAAGTGGACAAATTCAGGCCTCTCCTCAGAGGCAAGAGGCTCACCATTTAGAAGAGGAGAGGAGATTAAGACAGAAAACTGGTTAGTTCTACACGGAATTCAACCTGGTGAGAGGAAGGGAGAGAGGAGCTGAGTGGGGCAACTCAGTTCTTTTGCCAGTCTCACCAGTCACTCGCAAAGGAAGATTGAGAGCTGAGAGGAGCACAGAAATAACTCTTTCCAGTACAAACTCCTGGAGGGTTTTTAGTTTCTGCCCTGGGGAGTCTGGCAGCAATGCTGGGAAGAGGATAGAGACTGATTTCTCCTATAAACACCCAGCACTGCTGGCATCCAGGGCTCTATTAGCTGTTAAACACCTTTACCAACTGACCTCTCTCCTGATTCTCCTGCGTCATCCTGTCATACTGGTTTGATCACTGTCCCTGGCATGCCTTGCACAGCTTCCTGCATTTTGCACAGTTTTCCTGGTCCCCCTCCCCCACCCCACGGCTGTCCATTTGCCTTTTCAGGTCCAGATCAAGCTCTACCTCCCACAGCCCCTGGTCCTCTGAGCCCTTTCAGAACTTGTTCTCTGACACACACACCAACCTTTCACCTTCAGCATGTGTTGCCTGTCTTGTTACATTTCTCCTTATGGCTCTAGGCTCTAGTTCCTGTGCTTTTTTCAGTCCTAAAATGATCAATTAAGGAAAGCTTAACTTCAAGGAGAATAAAAAAGAGCGACCCTGTGAACTATGTTTTATATGTGGGAAACTAAGATTTATAACGTGACTCTTTTAACATTGCAAATACAATATAGAAGATAAGGTGTGGTGGAGGGACTGAGCTGTCCCTCCCCAGTCTGTGGAACTTAGTGTGCAATGGGGAGAAATTTAATCTCTCTTCCCACTCCCATCTCCTGTTTCCCAGGATACTGTGGCAATTGTTTGTTCATAGATGCCCCATAAGCTCTTGGAGGCGGCTGAGAATTAAGTTGCTTATTAATTCATTTAGTCTTGACCTACATATGGTTGAATAATCACAGGGCCATCTGTCTTCCTTAATTAACATGCAGAGATGAGGAGATTTCTCCCTACCTTCTGCAGATCGTGTCTGAATCTTGTCAAGAGGGCCCCAAATGACTTGCTGCCAGAGTCCTGGTAATTGCTTATAGTGAAACCAACAGCTAATGGGAAGGGCTTTTGTTGTTTTCACTTGTTTTGTCTTTTTGAAAAGGCTTGTTGTGACTAGCCCTTGCTATTTCACCAGCCAAAGATTCTCATAAATGAGTATGCAATTGTATATTTCCTTTCAGGTTCAGGAGACAGAATAAGGGATTTTCCCAGATGCTTGTGAGTTTTATCTCCCACAGTCTTCTGCTTTCCTCACAGGGTCCTCACTTATCTAAATGACATCGATAGACTAAAGCAGTTATAAGGGCAGAAAAAAAAATTCCCTCTTCTCTTCTAGGTTCTTTGATGTCCTAATAAATTAATATAAAAGAGAAAAACAAAAGTGTAATATGTATACCTCCATGTACACATATATACATGGAAGATGCCCAGAAAAACTAACTCACCAAAATGTCAGAAGACCTCACTATCTTTAGCTAAATATAAAATAAGATGTTTAGGGTGAGGAGTCAGTTATGGGAAGTTATCAGGAAAAGTACAGTAAACAAGGATATTTGTGGAAATTGAAGTCTTGCCTTTCTCCTGTGATAAGTTCCCAGAGATTTGGTGATCCTCCTCTTCCAGATATAAAGAGGGAGACACCCTTACAAATAAAAATTTTTCTAACATATATAAATGTTTCTTATAAAAAGCTGACTTCTAACTCAGTTTTCAGAACTTCTCTCATTTCTGCTATTAAACAACAAGAGTTTAAGGACTTCCCTCACAGTCCTGTGGTTAAGACACTGCGCTTTCACTGTAGGGGGCCTGGATTAGATTTCCTGGTCTAGAAACTAAGATCCCACATGCCATATGGCACAGCCCAACAAAAAAAAAAAAAAAGAGAGAGAGAAAACAAAAAATAGCTTAAAATAGGTATATTTGGGGGCATCAAAATCTGTTCCCCTTCACAGCCTATTATGGACTCTACTTTCTCTTGGTTGTTGACATGAAATGTGATGGGTTAAAAAGATGCCAACTAAAATGATGAACTCATTCATTTTTTATTGTAGTATAGTTGATTTAAGCAAGAGAGTTCCAGAAAAACATCTATTTCTGCTTTATTGACTATGCCAAAGCCTTTGACTGTGTGGATCACAACAAACTGTGGAAAATTCTAAAAGAGATAGAATACCAGACCAGCTAACCTGCCTCTTGAGAAATCTGTATGCAGGTCAGGAAGCAACAGTTAGAACTGCACATGGAACAACAGACTGGTTCCAAACAGGAAAAGGAGTACGTCAAGGCTGTATATTGTCACCCTGCTTATTTAACTTCTATGCAGAGTACATCATAAGAATCGCTGGACTGGAAGAAACACAAGCTGGAATCAAGATTGCCAGGAGAAATATCAATAACCTCAGATATGCAGATGACATCACCCTTATAGCAGAAAGTGAAGAGGAACTGAAAAGCCTCTTGATGAAAGTGAAAGAGGAGAGCAAAAAAGTTGGCTTAAAGCTCAACATTCAGAAAACAAAGATCATGGCATCCAGTCCCATCACTTCATGGGAAATAGATGGGGAAACAGTGGAAACAGTGTCAGACTTTATTTTTTGGGGCTCCAAAATCACTGCAGATGGTGACTGCAGCCATGAAATTAGAAGACGCTTACTCCTTGGAAGGAAAGTTATGACCAACCTGGATAGTATATTCAAAAGCAGAGACATTACTTTGCCGACTAAGGTCCGCCTAGTCAAGGCTATGGTTTTTCCTGTGGTCATGTATGGATGTGAAAGTTGGACTGTGAAGAAAGCTGAGCGCCGAAGAATCGATGCTTTTGAACTGTTGTGTTCGAGAAGACTCTTGAGAGTCCCTTGGACTGCAAGGAGGTCCAACCAGTCCATTCTGAAGGAGATCAACCCTGGGATTTCTTTGGAAGGAATGATGCTGAAGCTGAAATTCCAGTACTTTGGCCACCCCATGCGAAGAGTTGACTCATTGGAAAAGACTCTGATGCTGGGAGGGATTGGGGGCAGGAGGAGAAGGGGACGACCGAGGATGAGATGGCTGGATGGCATCATGGACTCGATGGACGTGAGTCTGAGTGAACTCCGGGAGATGGTGATGAACAGGGAGGCCTGGCTGCGATTCATGGGGTCGCAAAAAGTTGGACACGACTGAGCGACTGAACTGAACTGATAGTTGATTTACAAAATTTCAGGTGCACAACATAGTAATTCAATATTTTATAGATAATACTCCATGCAAATTATTATAAAATATTAGCTTTATTCCCTGTGTGGTACTTTATAGCCTTATAATTTATTTTATACCCAGTAGTTTGTACCTCTTAATCCTCTTCATCTATTTTGCCCCTCCCCCAACCCTACTTGCCTTTAAGTGAAGTGAAGTCGCTCAGTTGTGTCCAACTCTTTGCAACACCATGAACTGTAGCCTACCAGGCTCCTCCGTCCATGGGATTTTCCAGGCAAGAGTACTGGAGTGGGTTGCCATTTCCTTCTCCAGGGCATCTTCCTGACCCAGGGGTTGAACTCAGGTCTCCCGTGTTGTAGGCAGATAATCTACCCTCTGAGTCACCAGGGCAAGTGCCTTTGGTAACCATTAATTTGTTCTCTTTATCAGTCAGTTTCTGTTTGTTATCTAGCCAAACTTGGTTCTGCTGTCCTTGGGCAGTGAAACCAATTGACTGACACTGCATTGTGGTGAAGGAAAAAAAAAGTGAAGTCGCTCAGTTGTGTCCAACTCTTTTCGACCCCATGGACACCAGGCTCCTCCGTCCAGGGAATTTTCTAGGCAAGAGTACTGGAATGGGTTGCCGTTTCCTTCTCCAGGGAAAGTGGTGAAGGAAAGTGCAGTGTTTATTGTAAAGCACCAGACAAGGACTCTGGGGCAGCTAATGCTCAAAAAACCTGAACTCTTTGATGAATTTCAGGGAGTCATTTTTAAAATCAAGATGAAGGAGGGGAGTTTCAGGATATGTGATCAGCTCATGTACGATTCTGATTGGTTAATGGTAAGGTAATAAGGTAGTGTCACAAGGGTTAGCATTATCAATGTTCAAGCTCCAATAGGTCTGGGGGCTGTGTGCTCATGGTCATCAAGTAGTTAACTTCTTCCATTTGGTGCATCAGATACTGTTATCTAGGTACTTCAGAGAGGAACTAAAGATTCTGTGACTGCCATATGGCTGATTTACCGTTTGAATTCTTACCAATTCTCCTGGCTCAACTGCTATTTTTATTGCTACATGTTCCTATCCTTTCAGTCATTGAGCCAGGCTTTTGTGACTTAGGAGCTTGAGAGCCTACAACTTTTCTAAAACAAGAGGCAGGCAAAGGACATGGGTGGATCTCCTACGTCTACCAAGCCTGCCACACATTTCTGTTACTTGAACCTCTGTGTGTCCCTGTGAGGTATGCAGGGGAGGTACATAATCTCCATTTTATAGATCAATAAAAATCAGTAAATTGAGCCTTTGAGAGATGAGATATTTGTTACAGTTACTGCTTGTAAGTGCAGAGTTGGAACTAGAATCCTGATTCCGATGTGGAAAGCTCAGCATCTCTGTATTCCAGTGCTGAATTGAACCTCAGAGACACAGTTTGGGGCAAAGTAGAAAAGGATAGATTTATTGCTATGCCAGGCAAAGGGGTACACACTTAAAAAGCTATGTGTCCCAACCCAGAAGAATTTGATGAGTTGTTTTATAGCAGTAGTTCAAGGGCAGTGTTGCTGACAAGATTAGTCTCAGGTCTCCTAATTTTGATGAGTTTCTCTGGTCCCTTTAATCTTGCCTCAGGTGGTTTCTTGGCTGCTGCTTCTTTGATTAGTAACTGTTTGATGGAACTCAGAGGTCATGGAGGCTGGAGTCCTGCCTACAGGGAATGGGGGACAAAAACACTTCCATGCCCAGAAGCCCCACAGGGTCCTCCTCAGTTTCACTTCTGATCTCCTTACAAAGGGTTCTCCATATACCACTTAATTACAGTATTGTAACATCAGTTCAGTTCAGTTCAGTCACTTTGTCGTGTCCGACTCTTTGCAACCCCATGAATCGCAGCACACCAGGCCTCCCTGTCCATCACCATCTCCCGGAGTTCACTCAGATTCATGTCCATCGAGTCAATGATGTCATCCAGCCATCTCATCCTCTGTCATCCCCTTCTCCNACATAAATGGTATGGATCTAACAGAAGCAGAAAATATTAAGAAGAGGTGGCAAGAATACACAGAAGAACTGTAAAAAAAAGATCTTCATGACCCAGATAATCACAATGGTGTGATCACTCACCCAGAGCCAGACATCCTGGAATGTCAAGTCAAGTGGGCCTTAAGAAGCATCACTATGAACAAAGCTGGTGGAGGTGATAGAATTCCAGTTGAGCTATTTCAAATTCTAAAAGATGATGCTGTGAAAGTGTGGCACTCAATATGCCAGCAAATTTGGAAAACTCAGCAGTGGCCTCAGGACTGGAAAAGGTCAGTTTTCATTCCAGTCCCAAAGAAAGGCAATGCCAAAGAATGTTCAAACTACCACACAATTGCACTCATCTCACACCCTAGTAAAGTAATGCTCAAAATTCTCCAAGCTAGGCTTCAACAGTATGTGAACCGTGAACTTCCAGATGTTCAAGCTGGGTTTAGAAAAGGCAGAAGAACCAGAGATCAAATTGCCAACATCCACTGGCTCATTGAAAAAGCACGAGAATACCAGAAAAACTTCTACTTCCACTTTATTGTACTCCAAAGGCTTTGATTATGTAGATCACAACAAACTGTGGAAAATTTTTAAAGAGATGGGAATACCAGACCACCTTACCTGCCTCCTGAGAAATCTGTATGCAGGTCAAGAAGCAACAGTTAGAACTGGACATGGAACAATGGACTGATCCCAAATTAAGAAAGGAGTACGTCAAGGCTGTATATTGTCACCCTGCTTATTTAACTTATATGCAGAGTACATCATGCGAAATGCAAGGCTGGATGAAGCACAAGCTGGAAACAAGATTGCAGGGAGAAATATCAATAACCTCAGATATGCAGATGATACCACACTTATGGCAGAAAACGAAGAACTAAAAAGCCTCTTGATGAAAGTGAAAGAGGAGAGTGAAAAAGCTGGCTTAAAACTCAACATTCAAAAAACAAAGGTCACGGCATCCGGTCCCATTACTTCATGGCAAATAGTTAGGGAAACAATGGAAACTGAGAGACTTTTTTCAGGGGGCTCCAAAATCACTGCAGATGGTGACTGCAGCCATAAAATGAAAAGATGCTTGCTCCTTGGAAGAAAAGCTATGACCAAACCAGACAGCATATTAAAAAGCAGAGACATTACTTTGCCTCTTCTTTCTTTTTGCAATGGTCCTCACACTGGACTCATTTGTCTTGAAATGGTGGGCAACCGCAGCTACAGATTTCAGTTTACAGTACATATCAAGCAATTCAACTTTTTCTTATAATGTCATAACTGTTCTCTACTTCTTGGGAGCACTTCCAACAGCACTAGCAACACTTTGTATGGGTCCTACAATGTTACTTAAGGTTTACCGTACTGCTTCAAACACAATGAAAAGTACGTAAGAACCAAGACAGATCACTTCTTACTGTAATATGCTATTTACTGGAGAGAGCAGGTAAGTAACTGCTCATGTGGAGATGATTAGCCTCACAAAGCCTTTTAAGCAGATACAACACTTGAGCTCACTGCAATAGCAACAGGATGTGGCTATGAAATTATTACAGTAGTACAGTATGTACCACAGTTAATTTATGCAGCTATGATTTAATACTGCGTCTTCATGTTTGTTTACATCTCTCTGGCCTTCCAATGGTGCCATGGATGGTCTCTGTTTGTGTACCTAAGTTTTGATAAATTTTAACTTTTTATAATAGATCTGTGTAAATTTTATGGTAATAAATGGTAAAACAGACTAGTAACTACATATATATATTTTATGCATTCATGACATATCGAGCTTTTAAAAAATGTTTCACTACTTCAAGGCTATGTGTTTTGTCTGAGAGTTTTCTCAAATTATCACAAATATCAAAAAATTTCCAATATATTTATTTTAAAATTCTGCATCTAACTGGACCACACAGTTCAAATTCATGTTGTTCAAGTAGGAGCTGTATTGCAAGGTATATTATAATTAATTTTTTACGTTCCCAATTTTTTCTGAGGGTTTTGGGTCAAATAAAATGCCTCTATCTGAAGAATAAAATACATAAGTAATATTAATTTGTTAAGTCTTGGTAAAGCCTTTCTTGGTATGTTTCCCAGGAATTAAGTGAGTGAAGCTAAGTGGGTAATGGTTCTTTTGAAAGTTAGGTGCTTTCCAATTCTTTTGCTTTCAACAAAACTGAAAATTGAGGTGTCAGCTGATAGGTTGTTAAAAATAATTTTGATAATAAATTGCTATGTGATTTTTGGCATTTGATTCAGAAGGGGCTCAAATAATTGAGAAAGTCTACAATATCAAAACTCATTTCCCCACACACACCAACAGTCAATTAATCATTGACAAAGGAGGTAAGAATATACAATGGCAAAAAGATAGTCTCTTCAGCAAGTGATGTTGGGAAAGCTGGACAGCTGCACATCAGTGAATTTAGAACACACCCTTATACCATACACAAAAATAAACTCAAAATGGCTTAACAATTTAAACTTAAGACATGATACCATAAAGCTCTTAAAGGAGAACATGGGTGAAACATTCTGACATAAATCATACCAATTTTTTTTAGGTCAGTCTCCCAATGAAATAGAAATAAAAGCAAAAAATTAAAAAAATGAGACCTAGTCAAAAATCACAAGCTTTTGTATAGCAAGTGAAAGTTGCTCATTCATGTCCGACTTTTTGCAACCCCATGGACTATACAGCCCATGGAATTCTCCAGGCCAGAATACTGGAGTGGGTAGCCTTTCCCTTCTCCAGCAGATCTTCCCTACCCAGGGATCAAACCAAGGTCTTCCACATTCCAGGCAGATTCTTTACCATCTCAACCACAAGGGAAGCCCAAGAATACTGGAGTGGGTAGCCTATCCCTTCTCCAGCAGATCTTCCCGACCCAGGAATCGAACTGGGGTCTCCTGCATTGCAGGCAGATTCTTTACCAACTGAGCTATGAAGGAAGCTCCTTTAGATAGTAAAGGAAACCATAAAAAAAAAAAAAGAAAAGAAAAGACAATCTATGGACTAGGAGAAAATATTTATAAATGATGCAACCAGCAAAGACTTAATCTCCAAAATATACAAACAGCTCATACAACTCAATAACAAAAAGCAAGCAACCCAACCAAAAAATGGGCAGAAGACCTAAGTAGCTATTTCTCTAAAAAAGACATATAAATGGACAGTAGGCACATGAAAAAATGCTCAACACTGCTAATCATTAGAGAAATGCAAATCGAAACTACAAGATACCACCTTCACCAGGCACAGCAGCCACCATTAATGTCTCCATATAATAAATGCTGGAGAGGATGTAGAGAAAAGGGAACCCTCCCACACTATTGGTGGGAATGTAAATTGGTGCAGCCACTATGGAGAACAGTATGGACGTTATTCAGAAAACTAAAAATTGAGTTGCCATATGATCCAGCAATCCCATTTATGGACACATATCTGGAGAAAACTATAATTCAAAAAGATATATGCACCCTTATGTTCATAGCAGCACTTACAATAGCCAAGACAGAAACAACTTAAATGTCCATTGATGAATAAAGAAGACTTGGCACATACATACAATGGGATACTCCTCAGCCACTGAAATAAATGAGATAGTGCCATTTGGGGCATTCCTTCTCTTTTTTGTTGCCCCTGTCTTTTTGTCTCCACCAGCGCCAGGTGAACAGGTCCAGCAACACCACAATGAGGAGCAACAGGAGGACAATGCCTGTGACAGCACCCACCCAGTGCCGCCCTGAATCCAGTGCTGGGCTGATCTTGGAATGGAGATTCAGCTCCTCCATCAAGAGGGCAGCTGCGGGTGGAGGCAGGGGCTGAGCCGGGGGAAGGCCCACTTGCTCTTCAAATCGCCTCATCCTGGGGCCTAGACTCCTTTCATCTTAGGAGACCCGGGTTCTGGTCTTGGCCTGTTCCTCAATCCCTTCAACCTCACCTGTGTGTGTCTCAATATTATCATTCTAAATGAAACTAGGTCAGAAAGAGAAAAACAAATACATGATATCGCTTCTATGTGGAATCTAAAATATGACACAAGTGAACCTATCTACAAAACAGAAACGGGCTCACAGATATAGAACACAGACTTGTGGTTGCCAAAGGAGCAGGTACGCAGGAAGGGAGGGAGGGTTGGACTGGGAGTTTGGAATTAGCAGATGTAAACTGTTACATATAGAATGGACAAACAACAAGATTCTACTGTACAGCACAGGAAACTACATTCAATATCCTGTGATAAACCATAATGGAAAATAATATACATATACATGTATAACTGAGTCAACTTTGCTGTACGGTAGAAATTAACACAACATTGTAAATCAACTATCAGTTCGGTTCAGTCACTCAGTCATGTCCGACTCTTTGCAACCCTATGAACTGTAGCACATCAGGCCTCCCTGTCCATGACCAACTCCTGGAGTTTACTCAAACTCATACCCATTGAGTTGGTGATGCCATCCAATCATTTCATACTCTGTTGTCCCCTTCTCTTCCCGCCTTCAATCTTTCCAACATCAGGGTCTTTTCAAATGAGTCAGCTCTTCGCATCAGGTGGCCAAAGTATTGGAGTTTCAGCTTCAATATCAGTCCTTCCAAAGAATATTCAGGACTGATTTACTTTAGGATGGACTGGTTGGATCTCCTTGCAGTCCAAGGGACTCTCAAGAGTCTTCTCCAACATCACAGTTCAAAAGCATCAATTCTGTGGTGTTCAGCTTTATTTATAGTCCAACTCTCACATCCATACATGACTCCTGGAAAAAACATAGCCTTGACCCGATGGACCTTTGTTGGCAAAGTAATGTTTCTGCGTGTTAATATGCTGTCTAGATTGGTTATAACTTTTCTTCCAAGGAGCAAGCGTCTTTTAATTTCATGGCTGCAATCACCATCTGCGGTGATTTTGGAGCCCCAAAAAATAAAGTCTGAGACTCCTGGAAAAAACATAGCCTTGACCCGATGGACCTTTGTTGGCAAAGTAATGTTTCTGCGTGTTAATATGCTGTCTAGATTGGTTATAACTTTTCTTCCAAGGAGCAAGCGTCTTTTAATTTCATGGCTGCAATCACCATCTGCGGTGATTTTGGAGCCCCAAAAAATAAAGTCTGTCACTGTTTCCCCATCTATTTGCTATGAAGTGATGGGACCAGATGCCATGATCTTAGTTTTCTGAATACTGTTTTAAGCCAGCTTTTTCGCTCTCCTCTTTCCCTTTCATCAAGAGGCTCTTTAGACCTTCACTTTCTGCCATAAGGGTGGTATCATCTGCATATCTGAGGTTAGTGATATTTCTCCCAGCAATCTTGATTCCAGCTTGTGCTTCATCCAGCCCAGCATTTCTCATGATGTACTCTGCACAGAAGTTAAATAAGCACAGTGACAATATACAGCCTTGACGTACTCCTTTCCCTATTTGGAACTAGTCTGGTGTTCCATGTCCAGTTCTAACTGTTGCTTCCTGATCTGCATACAGACTTTTCAAGAGGCAGGTCAGGTGGTCTGGTATTCCCATCTCTTGAAGAATTTTCCAGAGTTTGTGCTCCACATAAAGGCCTTGGCCTAGTCAATAAAGCCGAAATAGATGTTTTTCTGGAGCTCTCTTGCTTTTTCCATGATCCAATGGATGTTGGCAACTTGATCTCTGGTTCCTCTGCCTTTTCTAAATCCAGCTTGAACAACTGGAAGTTCACGGTTCACATACTCTTGAAGCCTATTTTGGAGAATTTTGAGCATTACTTTACTAGCGTGTGCTGCTGCTGCTGCTGCTAAGTCGCTTCAGTTGTGTCCGACTCTGTGCGACCCTGTGAGATGAGTGAAACTGTGTGGTAGTTTGAACATTCTTTGGCATTGCCTTCCTTTTGGATTAAAATGAAAATTGACCTTTTCCAGTCCTGTGGCCATTGCTGAGTTTTCCAAATTTGCTGGGATATTGAGTGCCGCACTTTCACAGCATCATCTTTTAGGATTTGAAATAGCTCAACTGGAATTCTATCACATTTTTCCATGATCCAGCGGATGTTGGCAATTTGCTCTCTGGTTCCTCTGCCTTTTCTAAAACCAGCTTGAACATCAGGAAGCTCACGGTTCACGTATTGCTAAAGCCTGGCTTGGAGAATTTTGAGCATTACTTTACTAGCATGTGAGATGAGTACAATTGTGCAGTAGTTTGAGCATTCTTTGGCATTGCCTTTCTTTGGAATTGGAATGAAAACTGGCCTTTTCCAGTCCTGTGGCCACTGTTGAGTTTTCCAAATTTGCTGGCATATTGAGTGCAGCACTTTCACAGCATCATCTTTCAGGATTTGAAACAGCTCAACTGAAATTCCATCACCTCCACTAGCTTTGTTCGTAGTGATGCTTTTTTTTTTAACAATAATTTTTTATTGTATCTTACATAAGATAGCCACTACAGAAATTTACATAGGTTAGAAGCAAGATGGATGGTTTAGGAAGGTCCAGTTCTGTGGGCTATTTTCTCAAAGACTATGGGTCAGAGTTCATTGAGGAGAGGAGCTTCAGAGTACCCAATAAGGATAAGAGGTGAGAAAAGGCTAAAATACAGGCTGCTAGACAGAGATAACCAACCACTGGGTCCTTCAACATTCCAAGACTTGGCAAACAGCATTACAAAAACCTCTCTTCCCTTAGGCACAGTCTCCAGGACTCTCAATCCCAGCAGCTCTGATGGGAGTCACCTACCTCTCCCCCTTGCATGGAGTGGGAAGACATCCACAGCTTGTAGACATTATTGGTCCCTGCCCCAACATTTGTTTGACTAGAGCACTCGATAACCCAAAAGAAAAACAAGGTAGTCTGGACTGTCCTTTATAGTGAGAGACGGGTCAGAAATACTTGTTTAAAGAATGGGAAATACAAATCCTCCAAAGTCAACTGGTTCCCAGAACAAGCTATCAACTAACAGAAGTGGGTTCCGGCTTCCCATTTGCAGTAGCTATTCCACTCTGAGACAATGGTGCAGGGGCTTTCTCAGAATTTCAAGGTCCCTGTGATCTGCACCCATCACCAGCCATCTGCATCTGGCCTATTCCTGACCCCTGGAATCACAGATCATTACTGGTAGCATTCCCGAGGCCCTCCCAATGCAAAGGAAAGCTGTGGGTTGTTTCTTCCCAAATGAAATAGCCATTCCTTGCTGAGGTTCCAGAACAACCGACAGATCACACAGGAAGACACTGCTCTGGGCTTCTGTTTGAAACCAACAGCTATAGTGAGTAGTGATGCTTTCTAAGGCCCACTTGGCTTCACATTCCAGGATGTCTGGCTCTAGATGAGTGATCACATCATCATGATTATCTGGGTTGTGAAGATCTTTTTTGACTGTAGCATCATGACCATTTATTTGTAATGTGACCACAAGCTATTGTAGGGGAGCAGAATTTGCCACCCTAAAATATATCTCTTTGGCATATTGTTTTAAGCTGATTATTTTCTGATAAACATAAGCAGACATGGGAAGGACTCTGAAAACTAAGTAGGAATTGGCTTTTTGTAGGAGAAGGCAATGGCAACCCACTCCAGTACTCTTGCCTGGAAAATCCCATGGACGGAGGAACCTGGCAGGCTGCAGTCCATGGGGTCGCACAGAGTCGGACAGGACTGAAGCAACTTAGCAGCAGCAGGAAACATTTACATTTGTAAGGGAAATCACATTTGTAAGCAGCAGCAGCAGCTTCCTCTACCTAGAAGAGGAGAATGACCAAATCTTTAAGAACTCTATCATTGGAGAAGGCAAGGACTTAAAGCCAAATAAAGTCTTACCCTCATTCCCTGTACTCACTTAACTTACTCTCCCCACCCTCAACATTCTCTTTAGCTAAGGATGGTATTTAAGGTGAGGGCTTTGGCCATTTGGGCAATTTAATCAGCTTTCCTGGGCTTCTCCCATGTACACATGTTGTGAAACTTTGATTTTTTTCCCTGTTAATCTCTTTTATGTCAATTAAGAATTAAAGAATTAATTAAGACCATCCCAGAGAACCTAGAAGGGGAGAGGAAAATTTCTTGCTCCTCAACACTGCACTAAACCTCTAGGAGTGCAGAGTAGACCTGTGTGATTAAAAAGGCATTCACTGGGACCTTGTCACAGGTGGAGAACTCTGAGGTCATGAGTTTGAGTTTTTCCCTTCTTGTCTTGAATGCATCTGCTACATACTCAAATCCATCTGCATACAAATTATGAGCTATGGAAGGAAACTTGGAAAAGAACAAAGTTGTAAGACTCATCTTTACCAATTTCAAAATTTTTTACAAAGTTATTATCAAAACATGTGATACTGGCATGCAGATGTACATACAGACCAAAGGAATATATACAGAGCCTAGAAACAATCCTCAGATATATAGTCTATTAATTTTTAACAGGGGTACCAAAATCATTCAATGGAGAAAGGACCATCTTTTCAAAAAATAGTGCTGGAAAAACTGGATATCCAACATGCAGAAGAATGAAGTTGAACCTTTCTTTCATACCACATACAAAAACTAACTCAGAATAAGTCAAAGACCTAAATTTAAGAGCTAAAGCTATAAAACTTTTAAAAAGAAAATATAGGAGAAAATCCTCATGGCTTTGGATTTGTTGATGGTTTGAATATAACACCAAAAGCATAGGCAACAAAAAAATATATAAATTGCATACTATCCAAATAAACTCTTATGCATCAAATGATATGAAATGATAAGAATGAAAACATAGCTTACAAGATAGGAGAAGATACTTCCAAATCATATGTTTGATAAGAGATTAATGTCCAGAATATGTGAAGAACCTCTATAACTCAACAAAAACAGCCCAATTCAAAAATGAGTAAAAGACCTGAAGACATTTCACCAAAGAAGATAAACGAATGGCCAGTAAACATGTGAGACGATGACCAACATCATTAGTCACTGAGTGTGAGTGAGTGAAAGTCGCTCAGTCATGTCCAACTCTTTGTGACCCCATAGACTGTAGCCCACCAGGCTCTCCTCTGTCCATGGGATTCTCTAGGCAAGAATACTGGGGTGGGTTGCCATTTGCTTCTCCAGAGGATCTTCCCAAACCAGGAGCGAACCCAGCTCTCCTGTTTCATCTTATTTTAGTTTTGCTTCCTTTTGATCTTTACCCTACTGGGTCCTTTGGAAACTGAACATATGTGTAACAGCATCTACCATACCTCTTCATTTTAGCTTAGGCTGGATTTGAAGAGCCAAAACAGGAAAACATTTGAGACCTGAGACTCTCACAGAGAAATAATCTAGAGCTGCTGTTTCTTTTAGCTTTGCTTTCCTGTTCTTTACTTCCCCTGGTAACTCAGAGGGTGAAGCGTCTGCCTACAATGCGGGAGACCTGAGTTCAGTTCCTGTGCCAGGAAGATCCCCTGGAGAAGGAAATGGCAACCCACTCCAGTACTCTTGCCTGGAAAATCCCATGGACAGAGGAGCCTGGTAGGCTACAGTCCATGGGGTCGCAAAGATTCAGACACGACTGAGCCACTTCACTTTTCACTTTTTTCTTTCCTATTCTTTATTATTAATTTTTTAAAAATGTAATCTCTCCTTTTATCAACCTTCATCATTTCATACTGTAAGAAAGTAAAATCGCTAAAGGCAAATAACCTTTTGAATCTGCTGAGTGTGAAGAGAAAAGGCCATGGTATAGATGAATGGATTAGGAGGGAGACACCTAACTCTAAGGGTTTACTGTTCAGTTCAGTTCAGTCGCTCAGTCGTGTCCGACTCTTTGCGACCCCATGAATCGCAGCACGCNCAACATTCATTGTCTCACAGCTTCACCAGGTAGTTCTGGTTCTGGGTTACCCGTGAGGTTGCAAAGTGTCACGGGGGTTACAGTCATCTGAAGTCTGGGCTGAAACTGGATTAGCTTCCAACATGGCTTACTTATGGCTGTTGTCGGGAGACTCCAGTTTCTCATTACATAGGTTTCTCTATAGGGCTGCTTGAGTTCCTTCACAGCATGGCAGCTGGCTTCCCCCAGACCAGGTGATCCAAGAAAGAGGAAGGTGGAAGTCCAAAATTCTTATAAAACCCAGTTTCAAAAGCTATAGGCCATCACTTCTGCTTTGTTCTATTAAATAGAAATGAGTCACTAAATTCAGTTCACGTTGGAAAGGAGAGTGAAATTAGGCTCTATGTCTTGAAGACAGCAGTATCAAAGAATTTGTGGACATATTTTAAAACCATCCCACAACCTGTGTCCATCAAGAGAATCTATAAGGTGTGTGTATATCACACAATGAAATCCTGCACAGCAATAAAAGTAAGTGGTTTTGATACATGCAACATGGGTAAATGTCAAAGAAGTAAGACACGAAGGAAGACATACTATAGGATTTCATTTACATAAAATTCTAAAAGCTGCACTGAATTTTACAAGTTGCTATACAGAGAGAAAGTAAGTCAGTGGTTGCCTGGGGAGTGGGTTTGGGGGAATGAAGTGATGAAGTGGGGGAGGGAGGGATTTCAAAGGAACCAAGTAAAATTTTGGAGGAGATGGGTATACTCATCTTATTTGTGGTGACAATTTTACAGATGTATAAATATCTCTAAACACATCGAATTGTAGATTTTAAAATTGTGCAATTTATTGTATGCCAATTACACCTTAATAAAGCTGAAAAAATCTATTGTAAAGAAAAAATTTTCATTCATATGCCAGTTACATTTTCCATTACTTTTCAGTTCTGACTCTTTAGTCCCCAAATATAATAAATAAGTCTGGAACTTTTATCTACTGCAAGATAGTTCTCAGCAAGGAAGGAACTTATTAACTTCTTTTAACATACAGTAATACTTTTGGGACTCTGGGTTCTTATTTGGCTAATCAACACACTTGTTATTTTCATTTTAAAAATACTCCTTGAAGAATTTTTATAAAGCCAACAGTAACTATTTTGCTTTGTGCATTTGTCCAAAATCAAACTAATTTCTTCCTCCAAAAATATGCCCCTTTAGCTCAGTTTATTAAATCACCATTTACCTAACACCATAACCTAGAAGTATCTGCTTCTCCTTCATTGAAATCCTCCCCAACCCATTTGTCACAATTTGTTTATTCACTCAAGTAGCATTCATTGAGGAACTACCACATGCCAGATACTGTACTGGTATTAGGTGTACAGTGGTGGGCAGTTACACCTGACTCCTTGCCTTATGCATCCTCCAATTTTCGTGGAGGACACAGTCTCTGAGTCTGGTCGTTCTATACTGGACATGTGTCTTGTGTCCCTTATGTCTTCCATTCTCATTGCTACTGATTCAGTTCACGCAGTCATCATTTCTTGCTTAAACTGATGTTCTAATCGGTCTCTGTCCTTTTCTTTCCTCAGACTACTTTGTTCTCCATATGGCTGCCAAAATTTCCCTTTTGAAACTCAGATCTGATTATGAGATTCTCTGACTCAAATAATTTTTGATGGATCCATAGCACCAGATGCATCAAGTCCAGGTTTCTTCATGACTTGACTTCGCCGTCTGACAACCTCAATTTCACCAACTCAGTTCATTCTAGCATACTGCAGTACTCAAAGTTCCCCATCCTGTTGTGTGTGCCCACATCTGCCTGCACATTTTGCTTCTGCTTGGAAATGACCTTTGACCTCTCTTTTACCAAGTAAATTCCTGTGCATCCTTCAAGACACTGTTCACATTAACCACTTTTATCAAGAACATCCATTTGCAAGCAGAATTTATCAGTCTCAAACTCCCACATCTGTATATTCTTCTCAAGTTTAGCACTTATTGAGACATAGTGTAAGTTAGTAATGAGAAAGAAAAAAAGCAGCCTTATCCCCCAGCAGGCCATGGTGTTTTCCGGCTGAACACAATTTTTGCACAGAACACCAAAATCCTTTGAGGTTATTTTGTGGTGAATCCACTTAATGGGTTGAAACAAAAGCCTCCATAAGCACATCTAAGCACAAATAAAAACAACAACACCATGTTAACCACAAAAATGGCCACATCTCTCTTTCCCAGCTACTGTGACTTGCTGCTGCTTCTTAACCAATTATAGGTTTAACCTCATTCCATTCTTCTCTGCTCCTAAAGAGTATTAAGATAACCAACCATAGAATTGCTCCCTATTTTGGCAGCATTCAATCCAGAACAATCACCTGATTCCTTGAGTCTTCCCCCCAATGAACATGGCCAACATCCTATATCGAGTCTCCCTAACGTCCTCTAAGAGTCTCCTTTGTTACACATGGTGTGAAGTTGAGATCTCCCTTGCTGCAGTAAATAATACACCCCACTTTGTTTAAATGTAGGTATATTCCTGGTAGTGTTTTGCATGTAGAGTTGTGATTATGAAATGAAGTAGCATATAAAAATCTTTCTTGGCACATAACATTTTAGCTCAAAAAGTATAGTTGTAAATGTAAAGATCATTTACATATTTGATCTTTATACTAGACTCCAAAGACTTAAAGATCTGAGACTTTAACCTATGTCTTTCTAGGAATCCTTGTACAGAGTATAGTACCTATCTAGATACTAAGTGGAGAAGGCAATGGCACCCCACTCCAGTACTCTTGCCTGGAAAATCCCACGGACGGAGGAGCNTTATACTAGACTCCAAAGACTTAAAGATCTGAGACTTTAACCTATGTCTTTCTAGGAATCCTTGTACAGAGTATAGTACCTATCTAGATACTAAGTGGAGAAGGCAATGGCACCCCACTCCAGTACTCTTGCCTGGAAAATCCCATGGACGGAGGAGCCTGGTGGGCTGCAGTCCATGGGGTCGCGAAGAGTTGGACATGACTGAGCGACTTCACTTCACTTTCATGCACTGGAGAAGGCAATGGCAACCCACTCCCGTGTTCTTGCCTGGAGAATCCCAGGGACAGGGGAGCCTGGTGGGCTGCCGTCTATGGGGTCGCACAGAGTCGGACATGACTGAAGCAACTTAGCAGCAGCAGCAGCAGCAGATACTAAATACATGTTTATAGGCTAAACAAATGAACATGTATTTTATGGTTGAAGGCATCCATTTTAACAAACAGAAGAAGCTGCTTTAATAAAACATACTATTTCTTATCAAAGTACACTGCTAGTCTGCTACTGACTTGAGTTTGCTTTTGCATGTGAAGGCGCTCCTGTGGTTTTGCTGTTATTGCCTTTGGTTAGTTCCCACCCTCAGCAGAGCTGATATCTTCGTTTTGAAGTGATGATGGCTTGTGTTCTACCTCTAGAGTTCCTCACGATCCTTACTATTCCCAGCATGCACAGCTACACAGCCCACTAGGTGCAAGGATGCTGTTATTCCAACTGTACATTACCAGAAATAAGTCACAGTAGGAAAGCAGATTAGGATACTTTAAAGTATGGGGAAAGAGAAACTATGAAAAACTAGAAAGAAAATTGATTTCTAACTCTAGTTAGCCCTCATACTTGTTTTGACTTCATGGATGATTCAAGGGACAGTATAGTTGTCCTCTCTCTCCAGGATTTATTTCTATCTATAGATTTCTAGAACTCTCTCAACCTTAATCTTACAGATCTTTCTATTTTGTGCTTTCGTAACAGATTTTTCAAAATGGAATAAAAAGTACTAGCTCTGTTCAAGGTATTTACCTCATTTTTGTCCCATATAGCAGAGTGTTTAGGAACTCAGGTTTTTGCATCAGAAAGATACAGATTGGAATCCAGGGTCACCAGCTTCCTGAATATGTGAATTCCATGTCACTTAACTTTTCTCAACTTTAATTTTCTCATCTATAAAACAGAGATATCAATAGCAAGTAACATGCAGAGTTGTGGTGATTATGAAATGCGATAGCATATAAAAATCTTTCTGGGCACATAAAATTTTAGCTCAAAAAGTATAGCTATAAGTATACAGCTTATGAGTAATTAATAATGAGTAAAAGTAAAGTCATTAGTCTTCATTAGCAGAGTTTGCATTTATAAATCCAAGATAGAAGTTGGATACTTAATACCATGCAAAGTTAAATTATATAATATACTATTATTTTACATATTATTGATATGTAATATATTATGAATGTTAAATAAATAAAATAGAGTAGTTTCTATTTCAGGGTTTAGTCAAACTCATTAATCAGTAAAAAAGAAAACAACACAAAACTGACTTATGTGTATATCTTGCCTGAAATAAACCTCTACATTTAGAAAAATAAAATAAGCTCTTTATAATACCTATCACAATGGGAATTTTAGCGATTGAACTGGATGAATTTTAAGGTTCCCTGTTGTCAGAGAGAGAACAGTGAATTTGATAAACAGCAGGACAGACTAAACCAAGTAGGAAAAAAAGCAGAAACTAGACTGGCCTTTGGGAAGGATAAGCATTATCATCATATCTAGCTGCAAATGACAAAAGGAAGTTCAATTAAGCTGGAGGTGTTGGTGAGAATGATGATAGGTAATTGGTTGGTCTAAGTAGGCAGATAGTAGCTAAGAAATCAAGAAAGTTGGAACACAGCAAAGCAACTGGGTGAAATATGTAAATAAAATATGTTGTCAGGGAGGAAGAAATTTTCCTCTACCTTTCTAGGTTCTTATAGATGGATGAAGAATTAAATTGATCTGAGACAGATTAACAGGGAAATAACAGGTTTAATAATATGTACACATGGGAAAGACCCAGGAAAACTGAGAAACTTGCCCTTGCCAACATGGCCAAAGCCCTCATCTTAAAGACCATCTTCAGCTAAAGACAAAAAATGCTGCGGTAGTGGTTTAAGACTTTAAAGGTGAGGAGGGTAATTCACATGCAGATGGAAAAGCGAATGTTTCGTAGACAAATGTTCACTATGCCATGTAGAGACAATGGGACACAGAGTGGACCTTGCCAAGTTTTTCGCCCAACCACATCTACATATCTTTCATAGCTCTCTCTGATGATAGCTCTATTCCTAGAAGAGACTCCTTAAATTCTTTTAGGCAGTTAAGGGGGAGGTAACAAGAAAAACTTCCTGAGTCTCCTGTTTTTAAAAATAATCAGTCTAAATTAATCCTCATGCCAGAGAGAAACACTTTGAGGTGGCAAATTTTGCTCCCCTACACTATTATTAGTAGCTAACATTAATGCTATTTTTAGATGGGAAGGGTTGCTTTGAGTTACATTTATTAGCTCACTATCATTAAAACACTCAATATAGTGGATACTACTAATGGGCACATTATGAGGAAATGGAGTTAATGTGAATAATGATGGAAGCTGACTCTATATAAAGGTATTATTTGTCACATTACTTTGGGTTGCAGTTTCTTTTAGGTATGTTTAATCTCTGACGCTGTATTGTTTATATCTAGATGATCAGTTTGGCTCATTGTAATATCTTTCATGTTTTTCCTTAACATATTTATGTTTTCTCTACATTTGTGATAGCATATTAAAAAGCAGAGACATCACTTTGTCAACAAAGATCCATCTAGTCAAGGCTATGGTTTTTCCAGTTGGAAAAACCATATGGATGGTTGTGAGAGTTGGACTATAAAGCAAGCTGAGCGCAGAAGAATTGGTGCTTTTGCACTGTGGTGTTGAGTCCCTTGGACTGCAAGGAGATCCAACCAGTCCATCCTAAAGGAGATCAGTCTGGATGTTCATTGGTAGGACTGATGTTGAAGCTGAAACTCCAATACTTTAGCCACCTGAGGCGAAGAGCTGATTCATTTGAAAAGACTTTGATACTGGGAAAGATTTGAGGGCAGGAGGAGGGGGGAATGACAGGATGAGATGGTTAGATGCCATCACCAACTCAATGGACATGGGTTTGGGTGGACTCCGGGATTTGGTGATGGACAGGGAGCCTGGCATGCTGCAGTTCATGGGGTCGCAAAGAGTCGGAGACAACTGATCGACTGAACTGAACTACATTTGTGAACAAATGGAATATAGCTGTGATGTGCTCTGCTTAGTCATCAGTTGTGTCTGACTCTTTGTGACCGTTCGGACTGTAGCCCACAAGGCTCCTCTGTCCGTGGGATTTTCCAGGCAAGAATACTGGTGTGGAAATTCTGGCCCTTTCCTTCTCCAGGGTGTCTTCCCAGCCCAGGAAATGAACCTGTCTCTCTTGTGTCTGCTGCATTGCAGGTGGATTCTTTACCCACTGAGCCATCAGGGAAGCTCATAGATGTGATACTCATTTTCATGTTCATGTTTACTAATTCTATCATTGGTGACATTTCTGTTTCCATTTTGATTGATTTCTTGATTTCCTATTTATTAAAGGTCCTATTCCCGCTTCTCTGAATAAAATTTTACTTTGCTGGCTGCTGAATATTCATATATATAGTTAAAAATATTCTTGATTTTACTGGGTCAGATAAATTTTTAATAGATGAACTTTGTAACAGTGACATCTTCAGAGGCTTATTTTTAAACTCTATTCAGTTCCATTCAGTTCAGTCGCTCAGTAGTGTCTGACTCTGTGACCTCATGAATCGCAGCATGCCAGGCCTCCCTGTCCATCACCAACCCCCAGAGTTCACTCAGACTCACATCCATCGAGTCAGTGATGCCATCAAGCCATCTCATCTTCGGTCATCCCCTTCTCCTCCTGCCCCCAATCCCTCCTAGCATCAGAGTCTCTTCCAATGAGTCAACTATTCGCATGAGGTGGCCAAAGTACTGAAGTTTCAGCTTTAGCATCATTCCTTCCACAGAAGACCCAGGGCTGATCTCTTTCAGAATGGACTGGTTTGATCTCCTTGCAGTCCAAGGGACTCTCAAGAGTCTTTTCCAACACCACAGTTCAAAAGCATCAATTTTTTGGCACTTAGTTTTCTTCACAGTCCAACTCTCACATCCTCACATGACTACTGGAAAAACCATAGCCTTGACTACATGGACCTTTGTTGGCAAAGTACTGTCTCTGCTTTTCAATATGCTATCTAGGTTGATCATAACTTTTCTTCCAAGGAGTAAGGGTCTTTTAATTTCATGGCTGCAGTCACCATCTGCAGTGATTTTGGAGCCCAAAAAATAAAGTCAGCCACTGTTTCCACTGTTTCCCCATCTATTTCCCATGAAGTGATGGGACCGGATGCCGTGATCTTCGTTTTCTGAATGTTGAGCTTTAAGCCAACTTTTTCGCTCTCCTCCTTCACTTTCATCAAGAGGCTTTTTAGCTCCTCCTCACTTTCTGCCATAAGGGTGGTGTCATCTGCATATCTGAGGTTATTGATATTTCTCCTGGCAATCTTGATTCCAGCTTGTGCTTCTTCCAGTCCAGCGTCTCTCATGATGTACTCTGCATATAAGTTAAATAAGCAGGGAGACAATATACAGCCTTGACATACTCCTTTTCCTATTTGGAACCAGTCTGTTGTTCCATGTCCAGTTCTAACTGTTGCTTCCTGACCTGCATACAGATTTCTCAAGAGGCAGGTTAGGTGGTCTGGTATTCCCATCTCTTTCAGAATTTTCCACAGTTTATTGTGATCCACACAGTCAAAGGCTTTGGCATAGTCAATAAAGCAGAAATAGATGTTTTTCTGGAACTCTCTTGCTTTTTCCATGATCCAGCGGATGTTGGCAATTTGATCTCTGGTTCCTCTGCCTGTTCTAAAACCAGCTTGAACATCAGGGAGTTCACGGTTCACATATTGCTGAAGCCTGGCTTGGAGAATTTTGAGCATTACTTTACTAGCGTGTGAGATGAGTGCAATTGTGCGGTAGTTTGAGCATTCTTTGGCATTGCCTTTCTTTGGAATTGGAATGAAAACTGACCTTTTCCAGTCCTGTGGCCACTGCTGAGTTTTCCAAATTTGCTGGCATATTGAGTGCAGCACTTTCACAGCATCATCTTCCAGGATTTGAAACAGCTCAACGGGAATTCCATCACCTCCACTAGCTTTGTTCTTAGTGATGCTTTCTAAGGCCCACTTGACTTCACATTCCAAGATGTCTGGCTCTAGGGTTTACAGTTGACAAAAACTCAGGCTTTGCTGTACAATAAGTATCATTATGTGTTACACAATGAGTGGGTACTGATTGCTTGCAGTGACACAAGCATAAGCAATCCTTCAAAATCAAGTACAAATATAACAAGAAAAAAGGCAATATGGAAAAATTCAGAAATGTCTAACTATTGCTATTTCTTGGGTGAAACTCTACTGGTCAGTAGTTGGGTTTCCAACAAAGTGTGAAAACAAGAAAATTTTAGAAAGCAGCAGTTTTAAAGAAATGAAAGCTATGCAAAATGCCTTGCATCCTTCATTACATAGTTCATAAGTAAGAAAAAAAATATAGGCTGTTAATTCATAATTTTTGAAAATATTTTCCATGTAGTGAATCTACAATAATAACTGTTACACAGTCTCTCTCCCTTGCTCTCTTTATGAGAGACTCTTATCACAAAGTCTTCCCTGGATAGTCTCTGTGCCACCATTTGCTTCCAGTTGCTTCACAAGCCACTCTTAACCCACCCTTGGAAAGTATGTATAAAATCATTTAATGTGTGCTAACGATATGAGCATTTACACATCTAACCAATACATATTGAACCAAGATAATCCTTTAAACCATGATCGTATGAGAAACTGACATTGTATCAATACTACAGACAGCTTATTTTCCCCATGAACTGTGGAATATTTTTTCCTTGGACAAATTCACCTCTTCCCAGAAATATGCAAGTTCAGTTCAGTTCAGTCGCTCAGTCGTGTCCGACTCTTTGCGACCCCATGAATCGCAGCACACCAGGCCTCCCTGTTCATTACCAACTCCCAGAGTTCACTCAGACTCACGTCCATCGAGTCAGTGATGCCATCCAGCCATCTCATCCTCTGTCGTCCCCTTCTCCTCCTGCCCCCAATCCCTCCCAGCATCAGAGTCTTTTCCAATGAGTCAACTCTTCGCATGAGGTGGCCAAAGTACTGCAGTTTCAGCTTTAGCATCATTCCTTCCAAAGAAATATGCAAACTTCAGTGCAAAAGAGTAACAGTAAAATGTTCATTAAGCCATCAGAACAAATCACCTTGTTTTCAAAATATTAACTCCACCTTAGTTTCAAGTGCATCAATGTACTAACCTAAAGGATTGTTAGTCATTAGGGGGCTACAAATCAAAACCACAAGGAGATACCACTCATACTCGTTAGGAAGCCTATTATAAAAAACAAAAATTAACAGCACAACATTGTAATTCAACTATACTTCAAAAAAAATTAAGAAATGGAAAGTGTTGGCAAGGATGTGGAGAAATTAGAACCTTTGTGCACTGCTGATAGAAATGGTGCAACTGCTGTGGAAAACAGTTTGGCAGTTTCTCAAAATGTTAAACATTGAATTACCCTAAGAACCAATTATTCTACTTCTAGGTATATACCTAAAATAATTGAAAACAGGGAAGCAAACAGATAATTGTACACCATGTTCACAGCAGCATTTTTCACAGTAACTGAAATGTGGAATCAAACAAATGTCCGTTGACAGGTGAATGGACAAACAAAATGCAGTTTATCCATTCAGTGAAATATTAATCAGTCATAAAAAAGCCCATGCCACAGCATGGGTGAACCTGAAAACGTTCTGCTTAGTGAAAGGAAGCCAACACAAAAGGACAAATAGCATATGATTCCACTCTGATGAAGCACATACAATAGGCAAATTCACAGAAACAAACGAAAGCAGAGGTTACCAGGGACTGGAGAGAGGAGGAGTCACTGCTTATTGGGTATAAGGTTTGTGTTTGGGTTGATGGAAAAGTTTTTTTTTTTTTTTTAAGTTTGTGTATTTATTTGGCTGCACTGGGTCTTAGTTATAACATGCAAGATCTTTGATCTTCATTGCAGCATGCAGGATATTAAGTCGTGTCACGCAGAATCTTCAGTTGCAGCATGCGGGATATAGTTCTATGACCAGGGATCCAACCTGGGCCCCCTGCGTTGGGAGTGCCGAGTCCTAGCCACTGGGCTTCCAGGGAAGTCTTTATGAAAAAGTTTTGAAAATGCACAGTTGCCCAGTATTACAAAGGTACTTAATGCCACTGAATCATACACTTAAAAATGCTAAATGATACTATTTTTAATTTTAATGGTATGTATATTTTACCACTATAAAAAGATTTGGATATAAAACAAAATAAATTATGAGCTAGGTGCTTTGTAGAGATACAGAAGTAGGAACTTGTAATTTCTCAGAAAATAAGAAGTTAGTTGGAAAGAGGGAGACAGGCCTTGAGTGGCTGAAACCAAGATGAGTGAGTTGGAGATAGCTTTGTGGAGAAGGCTGAAGAATAAAGAAGGAAAAGAGCAAAAAGTGTCGAGTACTATTAGTTACCAGACTCCATGAGAAACCTTTCATATACTTTTTTTGTTCCATCCTCACGGCAATTCTGTGTGGTAGATACTATTATGAACCTAATGTTTTGTGTGAGGAAACATAATTTTAGGTTAATAACTTGCTCAAGAATTTACTTAGTGGCAGAGCCAGGACTTAAAACCCAGTGGCACCTCCAGAACCCCTGCTCTTATTTTGCTGATCTCAACTTTTCTGGCTAAGAACTGGAACAACAGTATCCCCCGCCCCCCCCCCCCCCCCCCGCCT
>SJYX01018913.1:89321-178094 GCA_006410675.1 Oreotragus oreotragus
GTGATTATCAAATAAGAATTTTTTGAGTTGGAAAATTCTGAATATACCTAAGGATTTTACATTGTTCTTTGCTTGCTCCATCCTTTCTGCTACCCTTGGAGGCTGAGACTTCTAAAGCACTCGCTACAATAGAAGACGTTTCACTTAGTGGGTTGTTTTTGTACTCTTCCACCGTTTGTGAATTTCTCAGTAGCAAAGATATTATCTTATTCATTGTTTTGGGTCAGATTTAAACTGGAGCAGTGGTTGTCAGAACAGAAGAGGGGACTTAGAGAAGTGAGAATCAAACAGCATGTATGTATTGCTCCAAAAACTTCCTGAATCCCTAACACACCAAGTGTCGTCATTGCCCTCTCTGCTGTCACCCCCGTCAACATTTATTACACAGCAATAGCAACCCAGGAGCAATGGACATGTTACCGGAGCCTACTAGGGGCAGGCTTACTAGCCAGGGCTACAAACAGAAGTTTAAGCCCTTGCTTTCAAAGTGTCTAGAAAAGCCTCGTCTAGTCCCTCCCACCTTTCTCTATCCTGTCCTCTAATGCGGGACCCTCCTTTCATAAATGCCACTTTAATCATGTCATTCAGTGTTGCTGAAAAGAAATCCTGTAGTATTTAGGCCTTCTAAATTTCAATCTTAATATATTTAAAAAATTATTTCTTTTTAGAATAGACATTACATTCACACAGCTCAAAATTCACATCAGTATATGGACAAAAGTCTTTCTTCCCACTTGTTTCTCCCTGTTTCTCCATTCATTTCCTGAATACCTTTCCAAAGTATTTCCCAGAGGATTTCTAAACATGCTTTAAAAAAATTTAAAAAAAGAAAGACTATTTTTCCTAGAGCAGTTTTAGGTTTACAATAAAATTGAGAGGAAGGTACAGAGATTTCCTGTATCCCCCCAACACATGAATGGCCTCCCCAACTGTCAACATCACTCACCAGAATGGTACGTTTTCTTTTTTATTTTTTTTACCAAGGATGCTTGTAAAAAACACCCTTGTTTTAAAAAAAAAAGATAGCATATCACATAAATTATGATATATTGATACATCATAATTATCTAAAGTCCATAGTTTAGAGTTCACTCTTGGTGTTGTACATTCTATGGGTTTGAAGAAATGTATAATAATATGTATCCATCATTATAGTATCATATAGAGTATTTTCACTGCCTAAAGATCCTCTGTGCTCTACCTATTCATCCCTCCCACAACCCTGGAAACCACTGATCTTTTTCCTATCTCCATAATTTTCCTTTTTCCAGAATGTTGTATAGTTGGACTCATGCAATATATGAGTGCTATGATTTAAAGTTCCTTCTCAGGGCTTCTCTGGTGGCCCAGACAGTAAAGAATTTGCCTTCAGTGTTTGAGACCCAGGTTTGATTACTGGGTTGGGAAGACCCCCTGAAGAAGGGAATGGCTACCTACTCCAGTGTTCTTGCCTGGGGAATTCCATGGACAGGGGAGCCTTCTGGACTACAGTCCACGGAGTCACAGAGTCAGACATGACTGAGCAACTAACACTTCCACGAACAAGGTTCCTTCATGTCTTTTCATGGCTTGAAAGCTCACTTATTTTTTAGTGCTGTATAATATTCCATTAAGTATAGCACAGTTTATCTACTCACCTACTGGAAGATAACTTGGTTGCTTACAAGTTTTGGCAATTATGAATAAAACTGGTACAAACATCTGTGTGTAGGTTTTTGTGTGGACATAGTTTTCAGCTCCTTTGGTTAAATACCAAAGAGGGGGACTACTAGATTATATTTTTAAAAAGCATGGTTAGTTTTGCAAGTAACTTTCAAACTGTCTTCCAAGGTAAGGTGGCTGTATCATACCACCAAGGAATGAATGTTCTTATTGCTCCAGCTCCTCACATGCATTTGTGTTGGCAGTGTTTTGCATTTGGTCATTCTAATACCTTTAAGTGTCTAGAAGGAGTAATTGCAGTTAGACTTACCTGACCATATTTGGTGAATATTTTCTCTTGAGAGGAACATCTATGGAATGATCAGATCTGTAATAAGGTTAAGAACATTCTGGCACCCTGAGAAGCAGGATTACTACTCACAAAAGAGCAGTCTAATGACTGTCTCTTATACACATCTCCCCCCCCGCCCCGGACTTATGGTGATTATCAAATAAGAATTTTTTGAGTTGGAAAATTCTGAATATACCTAAGGATTTTACATTGTTCTTTGCTTGCTCCATCCTTTCTGCTGCCGTTGGAGGCTGAGACTTCTAAAGCACTCGCTACAATAGAAGACGTTTCACTTAGTGGGTTGTTTTTGTACTCTTCCACCGTTTGTGAATTTCTCAGTAGCAAAGATATTATCTTATTCATTGTTTTGGGTCAGATTTAAACTGGAGCAGTGGTTGTCAGAACAGAAGAGGGGACTTAGAGAAGTGAGAATCAAACAGCATGTATGTATTGCTCCAAAAACTTCCTGAATCCCTAACACACCAAGTGTCGTCATTGCCCTCTCTGCTGTCACCCCCGTCAACATTTATTACACAGCAATAGCAACCCAGGAGCAATGGACATGTTACCGGAGCCTACTAGGGGCAGGCTTACTAGCCAGGGCTACAAACAGAAGTTTAAGCCCTTGCTTTCAAAGTGTCTAGAAAAGCCTCGTCTAGTCCCTCCCACCTTTCTCTATCCTGTCCTCTAATGCGGGACCCTCCTTTCATAAATGCCACTTTAATCATGTCATTCAGTGTTGCTGAAAAGAAATCCTGTAGTATTTAGGCCTTCTAAATTTCAATCTTAATATATTTAAAAAATTATTTCTTTTTAGAATAGACATTACATTCACACAGCTCAAAATTCACATCAGTATATGGACAAAAGTCTTTCTTCCCACTTGTTTCTCCCTGTTTCTCCATTCATTTCCTGAATACCTTTCCAAAGTATTTCCCAGAGGATTTCTAAACATGCTTTAAAAAAATTTAAAAAAAGAAAGACTATTTTTCCTAGAGCAGTTTTAGGTTTACAATAAAATTGAGAGGAAGGTACAGAGATTTCCTGTATCCCCCCAACACATGAATGGCCTCCCCAACTGTCAACATCACTCACCAGAATGGTACGTTTTCTTTTTTATTTTTTTACCAAGGATGCTTGTAAAAAACACCCTTGTTTAAAAAAAATATATAGCATATCACATAAATTATGATATATTGATACATCATAATTATCTAAAGTCCATAGTTTAGAGTTCACTCTTGGTGTT
This sequence comes from Oreotragus oreotragus, assembly GCA_006410675.1. NCBI lineage: Eukaryota > Metazoa > Chordata > Mammalia > Artiodactyla > Bovidae > Oreotragus > Oreotragus oreotragus. The sequence goes on from SJYX01018913.1 coordinate 92,564, forward strand.
GTACATTCTATGGGTTTGAAGAAATGTGTAATAATATGTATCCATCATTATAGTATCATATAGAGTATTTTCACTGCCTAAAGATCCTCTGTGCTCTACCTATTCATCCCTCCCACAACCCTGGAAACCACTGATCTTTTTCCTATCTCCATAATTTTCCTTTTTCCAGAATGTTGTATAGTTGGACTCATGCAATATATGAGTGCTATGATTTAAAGTTCCTTCTCAGGGCTTCTCTGGTGGCCCAGACAGTAAAGAATTTGCCTTCAGTGTTTGAGACCCAGGTTTGATTACTGGGTTGGGAAGACCCCCTGAAGAAGGGAATGGCTACCTACTCCAGTGTTCTTGCCTGGGGAATTCCATGGACAGGGGAGCCTTCTGGACTACAGTCCACGGAGTCACAGAGTCAGACATGACTGAGCAACTAACACTTCCACGAACAAGGTTCCTTCATGTCTTTTCATGGCTTGAAAGCTCACTTATTTTTTAGTGCTGTATAATATTCCATTAAGTATAGCACAGTTTATCTACTCACCTACTGGAAGATAACTTGGTTGCTTACAAGTTTTGGCAATTATGAATAAAACTGGTACAAACATCTGTGTGTAGGTTTTTGTGTGGACATAGTTTTCAGCTCCTTTGGTTAAATACCAAAGAGGGGGACTACTAGATTATATTTTTAAAAAGCATGGTTAGTTTTGCAAGTAACTTTCAAACTGTCTTCCAAGGTAAGGTGGCTGTATCATACCACCAAGGAATGAATGTTCTTATTGCTCCAGCTCCTCACATGCATTTGTGTTGGCAGTGTTTTGCATTTGGTCATTCTAATACCTTTAAGTGTTTGTCTAGAAGGAGTAATTGCAGTTAGACTTACCTGACCATATTTGGTGAATATTTTCTCTTGAGAGGAACATCTATGGAATGATCAGATCTGTAATAAGGTTAAGAACATTCTGGCACCCTGAGAAGCAGGATTACTACTCACAAAAGAGCAGTCTAATGAAGGTGTGGAGGGCGTGGGCCCCTTGGAGAACAGCTGTCTTCCTTCCCAGATGCTCCTTAGGTGGCCTCTAAAGGAATGAGTTCCGAAGAATTGATGCTTTTGAACTGTGGTGTTGGAGAAGACTCTTGAGAGTCCTTTGGACTGCAAGGAGATCCAACCAGTCCATCCTAAAGATCAGTCCTGGGTGTTCATTGGAAGGACTGATGCTGAAACTGCAATACGTTGGTCATCTGATGTGAAGAACTGACTCACTGGAAAAAACCCTGTTTCTGGGAAAGATTGAAGGCAAAAGAAGAAGGGGACTACAGAAGGTGAGATGGTTGCATGGTATCACCAACTCAATGGACGTGAGTTTGAGCAAGCTCTGGGAGTTGGTGATGGACAGGGAAGCCTGGTGTGCTGCAGTCCATGGGGTTGCAAAGAGTCGGATATGACTGAACTGAGCTGACTGAACTGAACTGACTGAAAGGACTGGGTTAACAGAGGTTGCAAGAAACACGTGATGTTAGGATGCCTGTGGTTTACTCAGTTGTTAGCCTCCAGAGAATCTGTGACTGGTCAGATAAGCCACTTTTGTGGGCAACGTTCTTGTCCTGGAAACTGAAAAGCACTAAATAGAGTGAAAATTATCTGCCAGATATAACTTACCAGCTTGGAAGACCATATGGTTACATTATTTGAAGATTACATTCCAATTCAAGGACTCCCCAAAATATCAATTTGGGGGAGATATTTTTAAAATTTATGCTTGCCTACTTCATTCTGTAAAGGAATTGAGGAAATTTACAAGAATTTTAACCTTATGATAGGTGGAAATTTTAAAAAATAGAGTTCTAAAGCTTTGATAGCATGCAGATTTATAGATGAAAGTAGTTTATTGTTCTTACAATTGGGATGCAAATATCTTTTTGAGCTGCTTAATAGCTAAGGTAAAAAGAGAAACATGATAGGTTAAAACTTCACATTCAGTTAAAGCAATGACAATTCAGTTTTTTAGGAGAAAGGAAACTTTTATTGTTTCTTAGGTCTGTAAGACATCTGTATGGGTTTTCATGTGTGGTCATCAAGTGCCACATGGAGATCTTTAATGTTCCTCAATAAACATGATAGTGGATACTGCCAGTAGTTTCCTCTACCATTTCTCTATGTAAACCAAAGATATAACAGTATACATCATTCAAAACGGTGATCTGAAGGAAGACAGTTCAGTTCACTTCAGTTGCTCAGTTGTGTCCAACTCTTTGCAACCCCATGGACTGCAGCATAAGCCTCTCTGCCCATCACCAACTCCCGGAGTTTACTCAAACTCATGTCCATTGAGTCGGTGATGCCATTCAACTGCCTCTTCCTCTGTCATCCCCTTCTCCTCCAGCCTTCAATCTTTCCCAGCATCAGGGTCTTTTCAAATGAGTTAGTTCTTCACATCAGGTGGCCAAAGTATTGTAGTTTCAGCTTCAACATCAGTCCTTCCAATGAACATTCAGGACTGATTTCCTTTCGGATGGACTGGTTGGATCTCCTTGCAGTCCAAGGGACTCTCAAGAGTCTTCTCCAACACCACAGTTCAAAAGCATCAATTCTTTGGCACTCAGCTTTCTTTATGGTTGAACTCTCTCATCCATATATGATTACTATAAAAACCATAGCTTTGACTAGACAGACCTTTGTTGGCAAAGTAATGTCTCTGCTTTTTAATATGCTATCTAGGTTGGTCATAGCTTTTCTTCCAAGGAGTAAGCATCTTTTAATTTCATGGCTGTACTCACCATCTGCAGTGGTTTTGGAGCCCAAAAAAGTAAAGGCAGCCACTGTTTCCCCATCTATTTGCCATGAAGTAATGGGACCAGATGCTATGATCTTTGTTTTCTGAATGCTGAGTGTTAAGCCAACTTTTTCACTCTCCTCTTTTGCTTTCATCAAGAGGCTCTTTAGTTCTTCAGTTTCTGCCATAGGGTGGTGTCATCTGCATATCTGGGGTTATTGATATTTCTCCCAGCAATCTTGATTCCAGCTTGTGCTTCATCCAGCCCAGCGTTTCGCATGATGTATTCTGTGTATAAGTTAAATAAGCAGGGTGACAATATACAGCCTTGATGTACTCCTTTTCCAATTTGGAACTAGTCTGTTGTTCCATGTCCAGTTCTAGCTGTTGCTTCCTGACCAGCATACAGATTTCTCAAGAGGCAGGTCAGATGATCTGGTATTCCCATCTCTTTCAGAATTTTCCACAGTTTGTTGTGATCGACACAGTCAAAAGTTTTGGCATAGTCAGTAAAGCAGAAATAGATGTTTTTCTGGAACTCTCTTGCTTTTTTGATGATCCAGAGGATGTTGGCAATTTGGTTCCTTTGCCTTTTCTAAAACCAGCTTGAACATCTGGAAGTTCATGGTTCACATATTGTTGAAGCCTGGCTTGGAGAATTTTGAGCGTTACTTTGCTAGTGTTACTTTATATGCTATATATGGACATCATCAGATGGTCAACACTGAAATCAGATTGATTATGTTCTTTGCAGCCAAAGATGGAGAAGCTTTATACAGTCAGCAAAAACAAGACTGGGTGCTGATTGTGGCTCAGATCATGAATTCCTTATTGCCAAATTCAGACTTAAATTGAAGAAAGTAGGGAAAACCAATAGACCATTCAGGTATGACCTAATCAAATCCCTCACGATTACACAGTGGTAGTGAGAAATAGATTCAAGGGACTAGATCTGATATAGTGCCTGGTGAACTATGGACAGAGGTTCATGATATTGTACGGGAGATGGAGCAAGACCATCCCCAAGAAAAAGAAATACGAAAAAGCAAAATGGATGTTTGATGAGGCCTTACAAATAGCTGTGAAAAGAAAAGAAGCCAAAAGCAAAGGAGAAAAGGAAAGATATATCCATTTGAATGCAGGGTTCCAAAGAATAGCAAAGAGAGATAAGAAAGCCTTACTCAGTGATCAGTGCAAAGAAATAGAAGGAAACAATAGAATGGGAAAGACTAGAGTTCTCTTCAAGAAAATTAGAGATACCAAGGGAACATTTCATGCAAAGATGGGCTCAATAAAGGACAGAAATGGTATGGACCTAAAAGAAACAGAAGATATTAAGAAGAGGTGGCAAAAATACACAGAAGAACTGTACAAAAAAGATCTTCATGACCCAGATGATCACGATGGTGTGATCAATCACCTAGAGCCAGACATCCTGGAATGTGAAGTCAAGTGGGCCTTAGGAAGCATCACTATGAACAAAGCTAGTGGAAGTGATGGAGTTCCAGCAGAGGTATTTCAAATCCTAAAAGATAATGCTGTGAAAGTGCTACAGTCAATATGCCAGCAAATTTGAAAAACTCAGCAGTGGCCACAGGACTGGAAAAGGTCAGTTTTCATTCCAATCCCTAAGAAAGGCAATGCCAAAGAATGCTCAGACTGAAGGAAGACAAGGGATTTCATATGCAACTCTATAATAATCCAGGGAATAAAGTGAGCCATCTAGGGAAATGGCTTATGTTCTTCAAGATGTATACCTTGCATATTTCCTTCAACTGGACTTTTGATAAAGGTTGAGCAGGAATCTGGTAGATGCATTAAGATGAGGGGGATCCTTTCACTACAATGACCATTTTAAATATCTTACAAGTTTATACATCAACTGTACCTTAATAAAGGGCTTACCTGGTGGCTAATGGTAGAGAATCTTCCTGCCAGTGCAGGAGACATGGATATAATCCCTGGGTCAGAAAGATCCCTTGGAGAAAGAAATGGCAACCCACTCTAGTATTCTTGCCTGGGAAATCTCAGGAACAGAAGAAACTCGTGGGAGACAGTCCATGGGGTTGCAAAAGGATTGGATACAATTTAGCGACTGAACAACAAGTACCTCAATAAAGCCTGAATTTTTTTTTTAAAGTTGAACAGGAGAAAATTAAATACACAAAATCTCACATAGCCTGACATTCAGATATTCTCTGTTGTTGTCTAAGAGAAGACTTTCAGAATCAATCACAAATGGGAGGATGGCAACCATTACAAAAAATGAAGGCTTGATGTCATGGGCATAATTTTGATTTCAACTTCCAGGACACTGAAGCTTAAAGACTTACCTTAAAGACTTAGTTGTTGTTTTAGTCACTAAGTCATGTCCAATTTTTTTTTTTTTAATTGAACTTGAAGATGTAAATTGGTTTCTATTTTTGGTGGGAAAAATGTCACATATGTTATTTAGCACAGCCTTGTGAAATACACAAAGTGATACTGGGGAGGAGCATTTTCTCCTCCTAGTCCATTTCTGAGGACTAAATCATGAACTGCTCCACTGGAGGAAGCCTTCCTGCAGTGGGTGGGCACCAAGTCTAACGTTCATTCATTTTCTCCTTTCAGCAACTTCCCATTTTCTTTCAGTTCCTTCACTATGTCCAGTCCTCCAACAAGCTCCCGCTTCACATACAGCTGAGGGTACGTTGGCCAATTGGAGTAAGCTTTTAATCCTTGCTGAACTTCTTCATCCTCCAATATATCAAATGTCTCATATTCAACCCCAGTACTATATAATACTTCCAGAATCTGTCTGCTGAAGCCACACTTAGCTTCCTGTTTGTTTCCTTTCATAAAGAGCATCAGAGAAGCTTTATTTGTCCTTACTTTGAGCTTTTCCTCTAACTTGGGGGCTTTGGGGCAAATCGTATTTAGTTCCTTAGATGCTTCTAGCTCCTTAATTATATCAAGTCCTCCTATAAGCTCTCCAGAAACATAGAGCTGGGGATAGGTGGGCCAACTGGAATAGGTTTTGAGGGCCTGATGAACTTCATGTGAGAAGATGTGGAAACTGCTAAACTGAATATTATGTTTGTTAAGAATTTCCACCGTCTACTTGCTGAAACCGCAGCGGGGCTCCTGAGGTGTTCCTTTCATGAATGGCATGCAGGGGGCAGCGAGAAATAACTTCTTCAGGGGCAGGTTGACATCTTCCTTCAGGTGCTCACTACCACTGGGTGAGAAGGAGCCACTAGACGCATGTTGCTGAACTTTTTTGCTCAACTCTGGGGCCACGGGCACCATCTAATCAGATTTTCTGAGAATTCTTGAAAAACAGGAAGGTGGGAACATAACTAATTTCATATTTTTCAGATACTTCAGGAACAGTTTCTGCTTCCGATTTCACGAATGAAACTTGTGGGTGCTCTTTGGCGAGCTCTGCCATCACGTCGTTCATCTGAGCACACTGAGGAGCTCATGGTGCCCAGAAATGGACCACAAGAAAGGACTTGGCTCTGAGGTGCAGCAGCTCCTCAAACTGCCAGGCTGAGCCGACCACGGTGATGAACTTCATGTGAGAAGATGTGGAAACTGCTAAACTGAATATTATGTTTGTTAAGAATTTCCACCGTCTACTTGCTGAAACCACAGCGGGGCTCCTGAGGTGTTCCTTTCATGAATGGCATGCAGGGGGCAGCGAGAAATAACTTCTTCAGGGGCAGGTTGACGTCTTCCTTCAGGTGCTCACTACCACTGGATGAGAAGGAGCCACTAGACGCATGTTGCTGAACTTTTTTGCTCAACTCTGGGGCCACGGGCACCATCTAATCAGATTTTCTGAGAATTCTTGAAAAACAGGAAGGTGGGAACATAACTAATTTCATATTTTTCAGATACTTCAGGAACAGTTTCTGCTTCCGATTTCACGAATGAAACTTGTGGGTGCTCTTTGGCGAGCTCTGCCATCACGTCGTTCATCTGAGCACACTGAGGAGCTCATGGTGCCCAGAAATGGACCACAAGAAAGGACTTGGCTCTGAGGTGCAGCAGCTCCTCAAACTGCCAGGCTGAGCCGACCACGGCTGCCACCACCTCAGCCGCCCCTTCCGCCATGCTGCCCGTCATGTCCAACTCTTTGCAACCCCATGGACTGTAAGCCCTATGGTGGAAACACTATGTATATGCCCCAAATCTATGAGATTCACTTTGTGTTCTGTTTGTTTGTTGTTTGTGTGTGTGTGTGTGTGTGTATGTGTGTGTGTGTGTTGGCCTCATCACTCAGCACGTAGGACCTTAATTCCCTTGACCAGGGATGGAACCTGTGCCCTCTGCATTGGAAACCCAGAATCTTAACCACTGGATTGCCAGGGTCCCTTTAAAGTGTATTCTCTGTTGAATGTACCGTTTTATGTAATAGCTTGAGTAAATCAAATGCATTGTTCAGATCTTAGATAAAGGAGTTGTATAGAACTTTTTATGCCACTTTGAGAGAAGGCTACGGATGAGGAAAATTTAAATTGATTGAATTTAAATCAAACTCACTTTTCTGGAATTGATTACAATTATGGTTTCAACCACCAGAGTTGTATCAGTTATCTAGAGCTGCATAACAAAACACCCCACATGTTAATGGCTTAAAAAGCCGTCATTCATTTGCTCACAGTTTCTATTGGTTGGTATTGGGCCAGGCCTAGCTGGAGAGGCTCTTCTGCCATTCTTGCCTGAGATCACTTTCGGAACTACAGTTATCTGGGGATTGCCTGAGACTAGACCATCCAGTGTGACCTCATTAATAGGTCTGCTGCCTCAGATGGGACATTTGGGCCTCTCTCTCCACAGTCTTCTTCACAGAATGGTGGAAGCTTTCTAAAAAGATAGGAACAGAAGCTGTGAGGCCTCTTGAGGTCAAGATCAGAAGTCACTTGGCCCTTCTACTACACTCTATTGGTCAAAGCAAGTCACAGGACCCTTCCATATTCAGGGAGTGCAGAAATGGATCTCACCTCAGTGTGAATAGCTACAAAGAACTTGGGCCACTTTACATCCTTTATGAAGGGAAATGCAAGTTCAAAATAGAGATTTGATTGGGTTACAGGTTTACAGGAAAAAAAGTTCTATATATTATATTCTTGATCATATGGTTTGAATATGTAACTGCTCCATTTGGTCTCAAAGGGGCTGTGTTGAACAGTGTTCATGTCTTTGTGAGGTATGTTTTGACAGGATTGAGAGCTTGCAGCGAGGATGTCTTCCTGACTCTTTCCAGTGAGTTATTTCTTGGCTGCCTCAGCTCTTGGTAGATGCCCAGGTAAGAAACCCATCTTTAGAGCCCCGTAAGCTTAGGCCCTGTTTTGAGGGGACATGCAAAGAGCACGGGGCTTCCCTGGTGGCCAGTCTGTAGAGAATCAGTCTATATGCAGGATGATCCCAGAGTCAGGAACATCCCCTGGAGAAGGAAACAGTAACTCACTTCAGTATTCTTGCCCGGGAAATCCCATGGATAGAGGAGCCTGGCGGGCGAGAGTCCTTAGGGTTACAAAGAGTCTCAGACACAACTTAACAACTAAACCACCACCACCGAATAAAGAGTATGACTTTTGAATAGCCTAGGGTCATAATTTATCTAAGTTCTGAAAGGGCGAAACTTTTGTGAAATTATCTTTCTTTATGTGAAGTTCACAGTATATGATTTGCTTTAGCAAGGTAAGGCCTGGCTGAAGGTAAATGCAATGGAAGTCCTGGTGTCGGCCAGGTTAATGTACAGGCACAAAGCCGGCGCAGAGGGAAATGTTAAACACTCTTCTTTCAAATACCACATCCAAAATGACATAGGGCAGGGCAGAGTTGGAGTTTGGAATATCCTCTGAAAAATCAATGTAGAAGAGCTTGTAGTTTACACCAGGAAACTTTCCTGTGATCTCCTCACGAAAATAAAAGTTTCTGCTCCTAGAAATGAAGGCAGCGGAAGAATTCTTAATTTGAAAAATGCTATTTTGGCCCTTTCCCTCTCTCTGAGTTGCCTTTCCTTCTGCCTCAACACATCAGATCAGTCCTCTCTCCCCCAGGATTCTCTGGGAACTCACATCTGGTGTATGAAATGGATTTGGATCCTGTATTTCTGCCAAGTTAGACAAACGTGAGCACTGCAAAATGTGGGAGGCAAAGGAAGCACTTGTTTGCTACCACACCGTTTTAACTTTCCTCTCGACTTTCAGCTCTCACATTCACAGTGCCATTTGTAAAAGTGAAAATTCAGTGTCTTTGCTGGGCCCACTTGAGTGTTCCATCCTTTTCCTTTGCTAGCTATATTTGTATGAAGAGACACACCATTAATTTATTTAGCCTTGGGATCCACTTGAAAACTCTCACCAGGACTCAGACTTCTGTTCTTCTTTCTTCTAAGGCACTATGTACATTTTTCGTCCTCTGAGCACCCTGGCAAGTGTACTGACAGTAATGTTGTTCTCTCAAGAGTGCAAACAGTGTTTTCTGCCTGACCATGACTTCACACTCTGTCTCTCACTGAGGCCTGGTCAGGCGAGCTGTGGGTATACTTCTTGAGAAGGCTGATTGTTGTGAAAAACCTTTGCCACATAAATAGAAGTAAGGATTGGGTCTTTCAGATACGATTGCCAGCAACTTTTCTCTTATAACCTCTAGAACACTATTGCATCAGTTCAGACTTGTGACTGGGAAGATATATCAGTTCAACGACTTAATTGGCTAAGAATGAGGAGTACTTTGCAGCTTGGTGGATGGCAAAAGAACAGAATGCCCAGGAGCATCTGCCTTGTTTCCCAATATTTAGAGGATTCACAGACTGACTAGTCTGACTCAGACTCATAAAGGTGAGTTTTCCCCAGAGGAAGCTAGAGTGAGCCTAACCTTAGGTCTTCTGCCTTTTGGAACACTCTCAGGGGCTTCTGTATTTCTGGATTTAACCTATCAATAAAAAGTAAGTATATGGAGAAGGAAATGGCAACCCACTCCAGTATTCTTGCCTGGAGAATCCCATGGACTGAGGAGCTTGGTGGGCTGCAGTCCACGGGGTCACAAAGAGTCGGACACGACTGAGTGACTTTACTTACTTACTTACTGACTATAAGTTTAATTTCTATAGTAATTATAAATAAAGGCTATCACACACACACAAAAAAAGTAAGTATTGCTTTACCACAAACCTAATTTAGCTAAAATTATTTATTCATTTGTTCATTAATATTTATAAGCAGATACTGTCCTAGGGCTAGAGACACAAAGATAGATAAGACAGAATTTCTGCTCCTAAGAGTTAATGTCGTAGGGTGAGGATCTAAGAGAGGGAAGTGGGAGAGATATAAAAATAGATGCTGATAATACAGAACCCTTTCCCTCACTTTTTTATAATGTGAAACTATACTCTCTTCTGCTATGACAAGTAAAGGTTTAATTGATTCATTTATTTAATCAGCAAACATTTGCCAATTGCCTGCTTTGCACTAGGAACTGTATCAGATGCTGTGTCTACTTAAAGAACAGCCTGAGGGTAACATAAGGAAGATCAAAGCAGCAGCCTCCCTCGCCTCCCTTTGCCCTCTCCCTTGCTCTTTCACCTGGCCCTCTGCGGTGGGCTCCAACAGCACCAGATGAGGTGCCAGCATTTCCTAACATTTTTGGGTCCAAAAGAGGAGATGCCCTCAAAGGGGAACTTCAAAAAGAAGTAGAACTGCAATGTAAACATCACCTTCAACCATGCCAATCATTTGTCCTCCCTTGTTTTTCTTTAAACATACGTGCTGCTTCATTCAAGGCAGTGAGGCGGCAACTCAAGTGGAAGAAGGGAAAAATAGAACAGTCAGAGTATGGTAGCTTTGCCAAAGACTGCTTACATCTCTGATGAGTCACCACCTTTAGTAAATGAAAACCAAGCCTCAAAAATGAGTGGCGGCTACCTAGGGTAGTAACGGGTATGACCCAGATAAGGCGGAGTCTTATCTCCTTCTCCACTTGATACCCAGTGAAGACATCTACAGATATTTCCATAATGCTTTTTAGTTCACCAAGCACTTCCCTCCCCCACCCCGAGGCCCCAGATACATTAGTTCACTGAACCATACAGAAAAAGAGAAGAACTATTTGGATAAATAAATGTAGAAATTTCTTTTAGGTACTGAGGAGTAGATTGAAATCACTATATGCAAAATGAGACTTGAAAAGTTGAAAAAAGAAGAAGTAGATTTTATTTGTAATATTACAGAAATATTTCCAAAATACATGAGTGGGTTGAACAAATTAAATGTTATTTTTTATTTACCTGGGCCAGGCCTTAGTTGTGGCATGTGGCATCTTTAGTTGGACTCTTAGTTGTGACATGGGGGAATCTAGTTCTCTGACAAGGCACTGAACCTGGCCCCAGTGTTGAGAGAACAGTCTTAGCTACTGGGCCACAAGAGAGTCCCTGTTCTAAACAAAATTGCAAAGTAACGTACAGTAGTAGGATGCCCTATATGGTTTTCAAAAAGGAGGTGAAAATGATAATAGCTAGGGTTTTCCTGGTGGCTCTGACAGTAAAGAATCTCCCTCCCTGCAACGTAGGACACCTGGGATTGATCCCTGGGTCAGGAAGATCCCCTGTAGAAGGGAATGGCTATCCACTCCAGTATTCTTGCCTGAAGAATTCCATGGACAGAGGAGCCTGGCAAGCATAGTCCATGGGCTTGCAAAGAGTTGGGATGTGACTGAGTGACTAACACATAGACGATACTTTGTAGTACTTACTACGTGCCATACTGGACACCGTTCTCCAAGCGCTTTACGTAGGCGAACTCACTGACACTCAAAGCATCTCCATGACTTGGGTACTATAATTATCATTCCCATATTACAGAGTTGAAAACAGCATGGAGAAGTTGAGTGTCTTGCCTAAAGTCACAAAGCTAGGATTTAAACCCAGGGTGGTTTGCCTATAGATTCTGGAACTTATGTTTTGCAATATTTCCTCAGGAACAGCTAAATGAATGTAAATGCTTAGGAAAAAAGATCAGAAAGATATATACTAAACTAAAAATTATGGTTGTCTTTGGAAAGAAATCAGGAATTGGAGACTGGGCAGGTCAAATATTCCATTAGCTACAATGCTTGAGAGTTTTGTTTCTCCCCAAAGATATTTCCCCCAGGATAATGATTTCAGATTACTTCTGTTAGATTAATGTAAAATTTATTTTTAAAAATCTTGTGGTCAGTGGAAGTGATTTTGCATAAAATCACTAGTTTATGCTCTTCTCCTAAATTTCACATTGACTTTGGTATCTTTGGGAGTAGAAGCATTAATTGTGTTAATCTTTCCTCTTTGTCCATCTCATAGCCTCTGATGGAATCTTATTTCAGAGATTAGATAAAAAGCTATTTCAGGTTTTGTCTGGAACAATGGGATGCATATTGGTGAAAGTATTATATTTCATGGCTGAAGTGTCTTTCAGAGACACTTCAGAAACTGAAGCCCAGGTAGCCATATCAGATCAAGTATTAAGTATTGAACTAAATCAAGAAGGGATTTGTCATTTAATTACAAAAATGAAGTAGGACTTTTAAAGTCTCATGCTGCTACTGCTGCTAAGTTGCTTCAGTTGTGTCCGACTCTGTGCGACCCTGTAGACGGCAGCCCACCAGGCTCCTCCCTGGGATTCTCCAGGCAAGAACACTGGAGTGGGTTGCCATTTCCTTCTCCAATGCATGAAAGTGAAAAGTGAAAGTGAAGTCGCTCAGTCATATCTGACTCTTAGAGACCCCATGGACTGCAGCCTACCAGGCTCCTCCGTCCATGGGATTTTCCAGGCAAGAGTACTGGAGTGGGTTGCCATTGCCTTCCCTGTTAAAGTCTCTGTACTAATAATTAGAAAATAGTAGTGTGTTAGAGTTCTCCAGAGAAACAGACCAATAGGAGATAAAGACAGAGGTACGTCTAATCTTCGAATACAGATCTAAATCTTTGGGGAATTATAGATATCTATATATCTATATCTTCTCTCTAGACAGATAGATAGATAATGAGAGAATCAGAATTGGCTTATACATTTGTGGGGACTGGTGAGCCTGAAGTCTTCATGGCTGACCAGCTAGAAACTCAGGTAAAAGTTGATACACTCTTGAGTCTGAAGTCTACAAGGCAGATCAGCAGGTTGAAAACTCAGGCAGGGTTTATACTGATATGTTGCAGTCTTGAGGCAGAACTGCTTCTTTTTTGCAGAAACCTCATCTTCAACTTATTGGATGAGTCCTACCTTCATTATAGAGAGTAATCTGTTTTACTTCAAGTCAACGGACTTGTAAATGTTAATCACATAACACAAATACCTTCACAGCAATATCTAGACTACTGTTTGACCAAACAACTGGGCATCATAGACTAGCCAATTTGTGTGCATGCGTGTACATGCTCAGTCATATCCAACTCTTTGTGGACCCCATGGTCTGTAGCCCCACCAGGCTCCTCTGTCCGTGGAGTTCTCCCGGCAAGTATGCTGCTAAGTCGCTTCAGTCGTGTCCGACTCTGTGCGGCCCCATAGACGGCAGCCCTCCAGGCTCCCCCGTCCCTGGGATTCTCCAGGCAAGAACACTGGAGTGGGTTGCCATTTCCTTCTCCAATGCATGAAAGTGAAAAGTGAAAGTGAAGTCTCTCAGTCGTGTCCGACCCTCAGTGACCCCATGGACTGCAGCCCACCAGGCTCCTCCGTCCATGGGATTTTCCAGGCAAGAGTACTGGAGTGGGGTGCCATTGCCTTCTCCACCAGGCAAGTATACTGGAGTGGAATACTTGGAATATTGGAATACTGGAATACTTCCTATTCCAGGGGAATATTCCCAACCCAGGGATTGAATCTGCGTCTCTGGTGTCTCCTGCATTAGTAGGCAGATTCTTTACCACTATGCCACCTGGGAAGCCTCAGCCAAGTTAACACAGTTAACCATCATGAGTAAAGTCTAATTTGAACTAAATTCTGACTGCTCAAAAATATATGTTAGAGATATACCAGTCTAGTGATTTTTTTTCCATTAAAAAAAACTTTATTGAATTTGTTACAATACTGCTTCTTTTTTGTTGTTTCCTTTTTTTAAAATTTATTCATTTTTTAATTGAAGGAAAATTGTTTTACAGAAAGCCTAGTGATTTTTTCACTTAGGATGACTGAAGTTCTAATTTGCTTTAAAAGATTCAGTCATTAAAAAAAAAAAAATTTGAATAGTGCATTTGCAATATATTTAGCTATTCTAATCACCAGTTTTGCTTAACACAAACTAGGTTGTGAGATAATTCTGAATTATTTCATGGCAGTTGAAATAAGGTTAACTAAAACAATGCACACAAATCTGTGAAGCTAACAGTAAACACACTGAACTCATTGCTATAATCATGCATTTTCACATTTGGTCTTAGTTAAAGATAGCTAGCCTAGATACAATGTGACTATTCTTTACAGTGAAACTGGTCAGTAATGAGGTGTGTTCAACTTAATAAAATCACTCACTTCTCTCTGACATCTCATCTGCAAGTTACACAAATGCTTAACTAAGTTACGTAAATGATTTCAGGATCATCTCAACCTGAATCTAGATTCTAAATAAATTATGAGTTGGGCATTTGAGAATATTAATAAATGTGGATCTATTGCCCCTGGCATTATTGCTGAAGTTTAGTATTGCCTCGATGCTCTGTTAGTAAACATATCAATCCTTTGTTACTGTTAAACTGAAGAAAAACTAGTGTCATTAGAATTATCAGTTTAATTAACAAAAGGTTGTTACATTCAGATGAGAACAAAATTATATACCACCTAAAAGACATTTAAATGTCTTTCTACCACTGCAAAGGAAGGAATAGTGTGTAGTATATGTCATGAAGTTGGTGGCATTTGTCTTATTTCCTATTTGTGAGATAGGTATTATTAGTCTCTCTGAAGAGACTAACAGGAAAATTGTTGTTGCTGTTCAATCGCTTAGTCATGTCCAGCTCTTTGTGACCCCATGGACTGCAACACACCAGGCTTGCCTGTTTTTCACCATCTCCTCAAACTCAAACTCATGTCCATTAAGTCGGTGATGCCATCCAACCATCACATCTGCTGTTGTTTCCTTCTTCTCCCGCCTTCATTCTTTCCCAGCATCAGTGTCTTTTCCAATGAGTCGGCCTTTTTATCAGTGGTCAAAGTTTTGGAGCTTCGATTTCAGCATCAGTCCTTTCAATGGATATTCAGGGTTGATTTCCTTTAGGATTGACAAGTTTGATCTCCTTGCAGTCCAAGGGACTCTTGAGAGTCTTCTCCAGTACCACAGTTGGAAGGCATCAATTCTTTGGGGCTCAGCCTTCTCCATTGCCCAGCTCTCACATCCGTACATGACTACTGGAAAAACTTACTCCATTGCCCAGCTCTCTCATCCATATAGCTTTGACTATATGGACCTTTGTATGCAAAGTAATATCTCTGCTTTTTAATATGCTGGCTAGATTGGTCATAGCTTTTCTTCCAAGGAGCAAACGTCTTTTAATTTCATGGCTGCAATCACCGTCCACAGTGATTTTGGAGCCCAAGAAAATAAATTCCGTCACTCTTTCCATTGTTTCTCCATCTGTTTGCCATGAAGTGATGGGACCAGATGCCACGATCTTTGCTTTTTGAATGTTGAGTTGTAAGCCATCTTTTTCACTCTCCTCTTTTCCCTTCATCAAGAGGCTCTTTAGTTTCTCTTTGCTTTCTGACATAAGGGTGGTGTCATCTGCATATCTGAGGTTATTGATATTTCTCCTGGCAATCTTGATTCCAGTTTGTGCTTCACCCAGTCAGGCATTTCACATGATGTACTCTGCATATAGTTAAATAAGTGGGTTGACAATATACAGCTTTGACGTACTCCTTCCCCAATTTGGTACCAGTCCATTGTTTCATGTCCAGTTCTAACTGTTGTTTCTTGACCTGTATACAGGTTTTTCAGGAGGCAAGTCAGGTGGTCTGGTATTCCCATCTCTTTAAGGATTTCCACATTTTATTATGATCCACACAGTCAAAGGCTTTAGCATAGTCAGTGAAGCAGTTGTTCTGGAATTCTCTAGCTTTTTCTAAGATCCAATGGATGTTGGCAATTTGATCTCTGGTTCCTCTCCCTTTTCTAAATCCAGCTTGTACATCTGGGATTTCTTGGTTCATATACTGTTGGAACCTAGCTTGAAGGATTTTGAGCATTACTTTGCTAGCATGTGAAATGAGTGCAATTGTGCAGTAGTTTGAACACTCTTCGGCATTGCCTTTCTTTAAGATTGGAATGAAAATTGACCTTTTCTAGTCCTGTGGCCACTGCTGAGTTTTCCAAATTTGCTGACATATTGACTGCAGCACTTTAACAGCGTCAGTATTTGAAATAGCTCAACTGGAATTCCATCACCTCTACTAGATTTTGGGGAAGGCAATGGCACCCCACCCCAGTACTCTTGCCTAGAAAATCCAATGGACGGAGTAACCTGGTGGGCTGCAGTCCATGGGGTCGCTAACAGTCGGACAGACTGAGCGACTTCACTTTCACTTTTCTCTTTCATGCATTGGAGAAGGAAACGGCAACCCACTCCAGTGTTCTTGCCTGGAGAATCCCAGGGACAGGGGAGCCTGGTGGGCTGCCGTCTATGGGGTCACACAGAGTTGGACACGACTGAAGTGACTTAGCAGCAGCAGCTACTAGCTTTGTGTGTAGTGATGTTTCCCAGTTGATTTCACACTCCAGGATGTCTGGCTCTACGTGAATGATCATACCATTATAATTATCTGGGTCATTAAGATCTTTTCTGCACAGTTCTTCTGTGTATTCTTGCCACCTCTTCTTAATGTCTTCTGCTTCTGCTAGATCCATACCGTTTCTGTTCTTTATTGTGCCTATCTTTGCATGAAATATTCCCTTGGTATCTCTAATTTTCTTGAAGAAATCTCTGGGCTTTCCCATTCTATTGTTTTCCTCTATTTCTTTGCACTATTGACTTAAAAAGCCTTTCTTATCTCTCCTTGCTATTCAATGGAACTCTACATTCAAATGGGTGTATCTTTCCTCTTCTCCTTTGCCTTTTGCTTCTTTTCTTTACTCAGTTATTTGTAAGCCCTCTCAGACAACCATTTTGCCTTTTTGCGTTCCTTTCTCTTGGGGGTGGTTTTGATCACCACCTCCTGAGCAATGTTGTGAATCTTTGTCCACAGCTCTTCAGACACTCTTGTCTGTTAGATCTAATTCCTTGAATCTAACCATAAGGTGTTTGATTTAGGTCATACCTGCATGCCCTAGTGGCTTTTCCTCCGTTCTTCAATTTAAGTCTTAATTTTCCAATAAGGAGTTTCCAATAAGGAGTCAGCTCCCAGTCTTGTTTTTGCTGACTGTACAGAGATTCTCCATCTTTGGCTACAAAGAATATAATCAATGTATTGACCATCTGGTGATGTCTAATAGGAAAATGAAGTGAGTGAAGTGAAGTCGCTCAGTCNCCTGGTTTTTCAGGATGACACCCCATCCCAAATCCCATGGCAACCAAGCCTTTCACAAGTATCCAGCTGTCTTTCTGTCTCTCTGTGTGTCAGACAGGCAGGCAGCTGTGAGTCGTCTGATTTACATAGGGGTCATTTGAAGTGAAGTGAAGTGAAGTCGCTCAGTCGTGTCCGACTCTTTGTGACCCCATGGACAGTAGCCTACCAGGCTCCGCTGTCCATGAAATTTTCCAGGTAAGAATACTGGAGTGGGCTGCCATTTCCTTCTCCAGGGGATCTTCCCAACCCAGGGATCGAACCTGTGTCTCCTGCATTGCAGACAGACACTTTACCGTCTGAGCCACCAGGGGTCATTTAGGGGGGTCATTTACATAAAGGTCTTAATCTTTATGAAAATAAAAAATGAGTTTGAGTGTTTTTTTTTATTTTATTTTTTTCAGTTCAGTGTGGTATGAGAAAGTTCCATCAAGTAAAGCAGTGGGTCCTTTAAGTGTGATCTAGGACCAGCGCCGTCTACATGATGTACTTGGGAACTTGTCAGAAATGCAGTTCTCAGGCTTCACCCCAGACCTACTGAATAGTCCTCTGCATGTAGGACTCTGTTTTAATAAGTTCCTCAGGTGACTGTGACCCACACTGAAGTTTATGAACTTCCAAGTAAGTTCTGTGTGAATGAGGTGGGGAAACCTAAGGACGTAGGTAAGGGAGAGAAACCAGTTTGGGCCAACTCCTTCCAAAATACTGTCATTATTATATGGCTGGAGGAAGTTTGAAAGGAACATGAAAGGCGATCTCCTCAGGGTTAGGAAGTAAACCAAACACAGATCGAGGGAGTGTGGAAAGTGATGGGAGAGTACCACTGATTTTCTTTTGGGTTTGAGGCTGAAAGGTTGATCAGGTCCACAGTCCCTTATCCAAAATTCTAATTCTCAAAACTCTGAAAAGTAAGTACTTTACTGTAAGTTTGGTGCCAAAATTCACTGGCAGCAAAACCCATCTGGAAGTTATTTATGATCATTATGTTTATCCCACTTAGATTGAATATTTGTGTTTTGCTTTGATAGTATTTGATAAAATATTAGTACATTTGGTTATGGGATAAGTCCCCAGATCCTATTGGAGGTCTTAGTAATTCACCATATTTGCTTTCTAAGCTCCAAAAAATTCTCAATTCTAAAGCATATCTGCCTCAAAGATTTAAGAAAAGGGATTGTGGCTCTGTATTGATCAGAACTGGATCGAACCTGTGTCTCCTGCATTGCAGACAGACACTTTACCGTCTGAGCCACCAGGGAAGCCCCATAGGCTCATAAATTCAGAAAGAAACTTGCTCAAGGTCACCAGAAAGCCGCAGATTCCCTTCAAGGCCTAAACGCTTCCTCTAAGACCCAGCTGAAGGAACTAAAATGTTTGCTCTGGTGTTTCTTTACATAACAAAGGTGATTTATTCCTATCTTATCTTGTGTTTGTCTCCTTTCTCACCTTTAGTACAGTACTAAGTGTAAAGGTCTTTCCCCACAAATAAGGCATTTCTTTCCAGGTGAGTGCAGCAGGTGGGACTGTTTTCAGTATGCTTTTATTACTTTGCAGTTTGTCTTTGGTTAGATCAAATTTAAACGTGTGTCTCGCCTTACTTGCCTTCGTCTGCATCACCACTGAAATAGACCAGGAGCTGCAATCGATGCCACAGTGATGGGAATGTTGGGGGTGGAGACCAGGGGGCATTGTGGGAGGGTGCAAACAATGCCCTGGGTGGGGTTTCAAGGCACTGATGAGTGTTTTTAGTTATAAGAAAAAAGAAAAGGGAGTCCTCTCCTTTCCTCTGGTTTTCCTTTGCTCATCCTTCAGTGAAGCTTGCAAGTTGTTGTTCCTGCAAATTTTGTTTAAATAGGCACTCAGGTAAAAATTGCTCTATGGTGCTTGTGCCTTGATCTAGTCATGAAGACGAATCTGTATTCTGCTGTCATATAGCATTGCTAGATGTGAATAAGACTATATGGTTCTTCCCTTGAATTGTATTTATAAACTAAAGGGTACTAGAGATTATCCGGTCCAGTGATTTTCTCACTTTTTTAATAGCACAAAAACCTTTTCAAACTTATTTCTAAGCCTCCAAACAAAACAAAGAAGAGGAGCTGCTCTGATGTAGCTCTTAGGCTCTTTTCTCAGTTCTCTCTTTTTTTTAAAGGTATGACTGACAAATGTATTTATTTTTATTGTTTTCTCTAATGTATTTCAGAAACAAGTGTTTTATTTTATTCCACTGTTGGCCATTGTTTGAGCCCTACACACTCCCTTTCCTTTCACCTCAAAGGGAGCGCCTTTGTATATAGCCACGCATTCATCATTAGTGTAAAAATCAGGCTGGATCTGCTCCGAAATCTTCTTAGGATTCAGCTCCTTGTCATGGTAGGCAACCGCCACCATGAATCTGAGTGACAGCGTGCTGTGGAGCTTCCATGTGGTCAAGGTGTTCCAGGAAAACTCTGACAAGATCAACTGCTTCAACTTCAGTCCCAACAGGGAGTTGGTCATCTCGAGCAGCGACGACAATTCCATCGAGCTCTATGACTGCCAGGAGGGCAAACCAAAGAGAACCCTGTACAGTAAGAAATACGGTGTGGATCTCATCAGATACACTCATACAGCAAATACAGTAGTTTACTGTAGTGTTGGAGAAGACTCTTGAGAGTCCCTTGGACTGCAAGGAGATCCAACCAGTCCATTCTGAAGATCAGTCCTGGGTGTTCTTTGGAAGGACTGATGCTAAAGCTGAAACTCCAGTACTTTGGCCACCTCATGCGAAGAGTTGACTCATTGGAAAAGACTCAGATGCTGGGAGGGATTGGGGGCAGGAGGAGAAGGGGACGACCAAGGATGAGATGGCTGGATGGCATCACCGACTTCATGGACATGAGTCTGAGTGAACTCCGGGAGTTGGTGATGGACAGGGAAGCCTGGCGTGCTGCAATTCATGGGGTTGCAAAGAGTCAGACACGACTGAGCGACTGAATGGAACTGAACTGAACAGCTCTAACAAAAGAGATGATACTGTTCGTTACCTGTCCTTGCATGACCTCAAATATATCAGGTACTTTCCTGGACATAGCAAAAGGGTGATGGCCTTGTCCATGTCACCTGTGGATGACGTTTTCATTTCTGGGTCTCTTGATAAGACCATTTGGCTCTGGGATCTCCGCTCTCCTAACTGCCAGGGTCTCATGCATCTACAGGGCAAGCCAGTTTGTTCTTTTGATCCAGAAGGATTAATTTTTGCTGCAGGTGTCAATTCTGGAATGGTCAAACTTTGTGATCTTCGCTCTTTTGATAAGAGACCATTTGAGACATTTAAGATGCAGTATGATTGGACTTGTGGGTGGACAGGGCTTAAGTTCAGCAACGATGGCAAGCTCATCCTCATCTCCACCAATGGCAGCTTCATCCGTCTGATTGATGCATTTAAGGGAGGGGTGATGCATGTTTGGGGGTTATGCTAACAGCAAGGCTGTCACATTGGAGGTCTCATTTACCCCAGACTCCCAGTTTATTATGGTTGGTTCAGAGGATAGCAAGATTCATGCTGGAATAGAGAGAGTGGTATAAAAGTAGCTGTATTGGATGGCAAACACACAGGCCCCATTACCTGTTTGCAGTTCAACCCCAAGTTCATGACCTTTGCCAGCGCTTGTTCTAACATGGCCTTCTGGTTGCCCACCATTGATGACTGACCTGCATGGTGCTTGGCTGTTTTCTGTACAGCGAGGGGTGGCAAGTAGGAAAAAACTCAGAGGGGACTAAGATAATAGTGGGATTGGATCATTTGACTGGACCGGAGAGCATCCTTCCACATGGCCTTCCCAAGAATGTGCTATACATCTGCTCAAAAGAAGAAAGTTACTTTGCCGAGCTTCTTACAAAAGTAATTGTCTCCAGAAACAGATCCATTAGGAGGTGCCAAGATTTCAACTTTCTCTGGTGAACTTTCACACATCACCATTGTCTGAGACAAAGTAAAACCACCATCTGATTTTGCATCTGTTAAGATGAACATGCTTCACCAGGCCACTGACCACTGTTCTTAGGGCTCCAACATCTACTTTATTTACATACAAAGAATCTATATCAGGGTGTTTTCTGGTGGTGATGATACACCCAATTCGAAGATCCAGATGGGAAAACATCAACAGGCTTAGAGTCAGCTACTGGTTGCTGTTTTTTCTCTTTTCTCTCCTTTCTTTTCAGTTTTCTCTTTCATCTTTTCTTCTCCTCCTCCTCCTTTTATTTGCTCTTTAGCACCAGAAGATATGGTTGTTATTGGTATAGATTGTATCTCATTTTCAGAAACTGTAGAATCAGCTTTTAGTGGAATACCAGATGGAAATGGTATTTTACTCCATTTTGAATTTCTGCCTTAATTAGCTCATTTCAGTCCTTCAATTTTTCTTCAATTTAGCATTTTTAACTCGAAATTTCTTCTCTTCTCTCAAAGTTGTCTGCAAAATTGCTTTCTCCTTAATTAGAGCAACTTGCTGCTTAAGATATTCAATAATTTGATCTGCTTCTGCACCTTTCTGCTACAATCACTTCAGAACAGCATCACCGGTTGCCATTTTTGCCAAGAAATGGTAGAAAATCATGTATCAGTGGACGGAGGCACCTCAGCAGCCTCAGCTGGGAGTGGGTAAGGATTGTCTCCCCTCAGTTCCTATTTCCTTGGAGCTCTCATTTAAAGTTAATTGATTTAGTCTACCCTCTCATTTTATGAACTTAACAAAAAATTCTGAACAAATATTATGTGTCTAGCTAGCACTGTACTAAGTTTAGAAAAAGTGTGCTTAGTTGCTCAGTCCTCTTTGTGACCCTATGGACTGTAGCCCACCAGGCTCCTCTGTCCATGGGGGTTCTCCAGGCAAGAATACTGCAGTGGGTTGCTATGCCCTCCTCCAGGGGATCTTCCCAACCCAGGAATCAACCCCAGGTCTCCCATATCACAGGCAAATTCTTTACTGTCTGAGCCACTAGGGAAGCCCAAGAATACTGGAGGGAGTGGTCCATACATTCTCCAGGGGATCTTCCCAACCCAGGAATTGAACCAGGGTCTCCTGCATTGCAGGTGGATTCTTTACCAGCTCAGCTACCAGGGAAGCCCTTAGGAAAAACACTGGGCCTAAAATATGGGTATGTTCTGGTCCCTGGTTTATCAGGGAAGGCAGAGGATTACAGCACAATAGTGAATTCAGTGATACAGGATTACCTGTGAAACTTGGAGCCATGGAACTGGGGCTAATTTAGTCTGCGGGCAATGAGTGTGAGCCTGAGTCTCTATGACTGGGAAAGGTGTGGGGAAGAGTATAATATAGACTGAAGAATGGAGTGAGTAAGTAGCTAGAGGTATATTCTGGAAGCTACTAGTCATTTTATGTAATAGTTCAGTGGGAACTGATGAAGAGGCCTAAGCCCTCCCTGTCTTGAAATTGAAAGTAAGGTGTTGTCACTTAAGGCCTTGAGGTATGGAAACAAAGAGGTCAAATTTATTTCAGATTGCCAATAGGGACAATGACCTTGATGAGAATTAGTAGAGAGGTAGGAAGACAAGCCAGGAGAGTCAAGAACAGTAGCTCTCTGGTAAGAGAACATGAGAGCAGAGGCAAGTCTGGGAGGAAAAGAATGCATTCATGTTGAGGTTCCAGGTACAGATGTCCAGCATGATCAGACGGGTATCTAAGGGGAAAAGCCTAAGTGGTTAGGACTCCAGGCTTTTACTGCTGACAGTGCAGGTTTAACCACTCGTCAGGGAACTAAGACCCTGCAAGCCTCTTAGTGCAACCAAATAATAAAGAGATGTGGGAAAATTAGTTTAAGAGATTAAATTGAGATTGCTTAAACTAATTTTGCTTCTCATTTTCTTAATCTTTTTCTGTATACTAAACATATATTACTTTTATAAATAGGAAAATGCATAAAGTCTGTTATCTTCCAACTTTGTTCTTTAACCCAACTGGCAGCATACCATGTAATAACCTGCATTTTCACTAACAATACTATGCAGCCACTAAAAATCATGATTGCAAAAGAAATATGCAACAATTTACTAGTTTTCTTTCACTAAACTTTACAATTTGGTTTAGTTGGACTCTGTAGTTACAGTAAGACAGAAAAATCTCTTGTGAATAAAGTGTTCACAGCATGTTAAGTGCTTTCTTGAATGGAATAATCATAGGCACTCCTAATGTTCTGTCACCATTGATGGCAGAACAAATGCAAACCTGAAATATCTAGCCCAGTGTCTCATCAGAAACGTAACTCACAAGTGTGCCTGAGAAGTTTCAGGCTTTTCTGACATTGCCTGGGAATGATGAATTTTGCCTAAAAACAGTAAGGAAAAGTTGGGTGGTTTTCATTTGAACTTCCTTGCCAGAACAAATAGATCATACTCTGTGATTACTATCACCTAGCAGATTGATAGCTGACCTACATGGTACATACATACTCAAAAGCTATCAGTGAACATTTGCTACTTTTAATTCATTAGAGGAAAAGAACCATGCTCATTCCAGTAACTTATTTTCATTATGCTTAAAGCAACTTACACATTTAATAATTTAGTATTACCAGCTTTTTTATTTTTTTACCAGCTTATTTTTTAAACCATTAAGAAACTGAAGTATAATTTACAATGTTTAGTTTCAAGTGTACAATAGACTCAGTTATACATATGTATATATACTTTTTCAAATTATTTTCCATTATAGGTTATTATAACTTATTGAATATACTTCTTGGTGCTTTACAGGTCCTTGTTATTTATGTCTTTTATATGTGTATATGTTAATTAGACACCTAACATTCCCTCCTCCCTTCCCCTTTGGTAACCATGTTTGTTTTCTATGTCTGTGGGTCTATTTGTTTTGCAAATGTTCATTTATATCATCTTTTCAGATTCCACACATAAATAACTTCACCTAATAGGATTTCTAGGTCCCATCCATGTTGCTGCAAACGGCATTATTTCATTTTATGGCTGAGTAGTATTCCATGTATATATATCACATCTTTATTCATTCATCTATTGATAAGTCATTTAGGTTACTTCCATGTCTTGGCTATTGTAAACAATGCTGCTATGAGTATTGGGGTACAGGTGTCTTTGCAGATTAGTTTCCTCCTTCAGCTTATTCTAATCCATAAAGGCACAGTGTATGCAAGGCTATACACTGTTAATATGCCAGCAACATCTATTTCTAGCAATGTGTGGCACTTCTCAGTTATCAAGACGTAAACAGGCTACTTGGGTGAGGAGAGTCTGATTTATCTCAAGTTTTCAACAAAATAATTTCCCCCAGTACTAGTTCAATATATTAACTTTTGCTTTCTAGATCATAGGTGGGGATAAATGTGTTAGACTCTGCAGATTTCAAAGAAGGCAGGTAGAATCACTGTCAGGAAAAAGTAAGTAACCATTAAGTACCATAGTCAAAGTTTTAAAAAACTTGACCTGTAATCTGAATGGGTTCACTTTCTAATGAAGAGAAATTGGCTAGTACACACAGGATAGTCTTTATTTGGGAAACATAACGCCAAGTTAAAGACACTATCAAAAAAATAAAAAAACTGAAGAGAATAAAATTATTTTTAAAAAATCACACATTTTTATGTGAGATCTCATTTTTTACTCAGAAACACTACGGATGTTTAGGTAATTAAACAAAAAAACAAATACAGGGAATCAGACCAAAATTGTCCAAAGGTTGTCTATTTCAAGTAGAAGACAAAGAGACAATTCAGCTGAACTTTGAACATTATGTGGGGGTTTAGAGATACCTGTGCTGACAGAAATTCCCCTTACGGCCCTCTGAAATCTACAGTTCCACGTCCACAAATTCAACCAAATGTGGATCATAAAGTACTGTAATATTTATTGCATATAGTAATACTGCATAAAAGTGGACTCACAGTTCAAACCCTTGTTGTTCAAAGGTCAGTTGTATAACTTGAAAAGACTGGTGTGTTCTCAATTGTGCCTGTCCATAAGCATGACCCAAGAGACTCCTTACAGTCTGAGACTCACTTTTTCCATTTCTGGCTCACTGGGTGGCAGGTTTGGGCTGGGGACCAAGAATTTGAATTTTAAGCACCTCCAGTGGTTCTAGTAACCAGGAAGGTTGGGGAAATAGTGGTTAAGGGAGGGGGGGTGCAGGAGGAGAAGGGGACGACAGAGGATGAGATGGTTGGATGGTATCACTGACTCAATGGACATGAGTTGGAGCAAGCTCTGGGAGCTGGTGATGGGCAGGGAAGCCTGGCGTGCTGCAGTTCATGGGGTCGCAGAGTCAGACATGAATGAGTGACTGAACTGAACTGAACCTTAACATTTACTACAAATACAGCTACCCTGGGGGTTAGGGTTTCAACTTGTAAATTTATTTGCCTCTAGATGAAATAATTCAGTCAATGACAGACCTTCTCTTGTCTGACTGAGTTTTAGGGGAACTATGCCAGTGAGAAATAACCACAGGATTCTGACATAACAGCTTTGAGGAGAAAAGGTAGGTGAGAAACTTGTTCTGCTTGATGTGAGGTGGAGTTTGGAGAAGGGCCATCAAAGGCCCAAGGCTCGAGCCGAGCCCAGACTATCCTTTGGAGTGACTGTCCTGATGGAAAGACCCCCCACCACCACCACTTAGCCCTGGTCCCTTTCAGTGAGAAAGGAGGGATGTATGAAGTGGGTGGGGATGGAAATCCTGCAAAGGAGCTGTGCCCCAGGAGGAACTAGGGATTGCATCTGCTTGAGGTAGAGCATGCTGGGACCCACAACAATTTTCTGTTACAAGGGCTCAAACAGGTTTGTTAGGGAATCATATAAGATCTGTGCACATGTGTGTGTGTGTGTACGTGTGTGTCCATGTGCATATATGCAGAGAGTGTGAAGGCAGCCATAGAGACAGGTGCTAGACCTTTCCTGCCATTCCAATGCTTTCCCTTCTGTCTTCAACACAATAGGCTTCTTGTCATAAAGAATCAAAGCTCAAGAGGGTCCCATATGAGGGGCCATATGGGAAAATTGGGAAGAACTAAGATCAGACCTTCTGTGAATTCTTGGAGCCTGTCTGTAAATCCAGGGAGAGATCTCTGGGAGGATGGTGGAAGGAATGCAGGGGAGTGGGCATCCCTGGGCTTTTCCCTGCCTGCCATGCCAGGATTGGGTCAGATGTGTCTATTGAAAGTGGGTCCCCTTTGCCCCACCAAATGCTGCCACCACCAGAAATTTTCATATATCTGGGAAAAGTCAAGGCAGAGAAGAAAAGAAAGAAGGTGTATAAACTCAGGAAGCATCTACCAAACCATGGAGTGGAGAGGGGTCTCCATCTGGCTACAAGTTAAAGGTAGGCTGGGGGCAGCTTCCAGGGTTCCCAGATCCTAGACAGATATATCTGTTTTTGCAATGAGATTCACAGAAGCCCTGCATTTAAAATGTTACCATGTGCATACAGGGTCCTCATTACCATCTTTCTAAATTCCATATATATGTGTTAATATACTGTATTGGTGTTTTTNAATGCTATTCTCCCAAATCATCCCTCCCTCTCCCTCTCCCTCTCCTTCTCCCTCAGAGTCCATAAGTCCGCTCTACACATCTGTATCTCTTTTGCTGTCTTGCATACAGGGTCCTCATTACCATCTTTCTAAATTCCATATATATGTGTTAATATACTGTATTGGTGTTTTTCTTTCTGGCTTACTTCACTCTGTATAATTGGTTCCAGTTTCATCCATCTTATTAGAACTGATTCAAATGTATTCTTTTTAATGGCTGAGTAATACTCCATCACTTCTCGGCCTTTTGGCTAAGATCATGTGTAGTATCTGTTCTTATACTAGATCACTTCCTAACACCACACACAAAAATAATGTTCAAGAATATTTAGAAAACTATTTAGATAACACACCTAAAATAAATCTATAGTAAAATTATCAATTTCTTGTTAACTCAAATTGAATATGCCCTGACTTAGACCCCAAATCATTCTATATACCCATTGGCTACAAAACTGTTTTTATTCTAAGTTCTTTAGCTAAAGATGTCCAGGTGCTCGAAATAGGAAAGTATACACAAGTGTCCATTTTGATGTGGGGTGGGAGGTGGGAGGGGGGTTCATGTTTGGGAGTTCGTGTAAAAAAAAAAATAAATACAAAAAAACCCCAAAAAACAAAAAACAAAAAAAATAAAAGGAAGGAAAAAAGCCAAACGATTTTTTACGCAAAACGAAGGCAAAGGCTAACCAAAGGCAGAAATCTTAAGTCTCATCCACACAAAATGCATTTTTGTTACAAACTCACTTTTGTGTTTCAAAAAGAGTTTCGGAACAAGTGTCCTCAGAAAGCTCTATAAGCCACTCAGCAACAAGTACACCTAACAGGTTTTGGTTTCCAAGTATCATTATTAACTAAAAGCAACGTTTCCCCAAAGCATCCAGAACATGTCTGGAACAGCTGCCTGAGGGAGAACATAAGAAAGAGTGCAGAAAATGATGGGAAAATGGCAAAAAGGCATAGGTAATCAAATTGAAAAGTTTTGATTACTAAAATAAACAATGACATTAATGGAATAAAATGGACTGCATTTTGAAAATTATTCACAATTTAACATATATATATTTTTAAAAGGGAGGAAATGAAAATCAATCCTTACAGCAGAATACCATATACTTAAATGAAGGAGAGCTAGAAAATTGCCTTAATTCTACAGGCAACAATCATCAATGTAAGCTAAAACCGTGGGGTAAAATATTGATGAAAAATAAGGTATTTACAAACCCTTTAAGCATCTACAACAGATTACAAGTAATTTTACCATAATGGGATATGTGTTTCCCCAAATCATCATGCTCTACAAAATTGCACAATAAAGACCATAGGGCTTATATGAAAGATACACTCCTCATTTGTTGTTGTTTAGTTGCTAAGTTTTGCAGCCCTATGGACTGTAGCCCATCAGGTTCCTCTGTCCATGGAATTTCCTAGGCAAGAGTACTGGAGTGGGCCGCCATTTCCTCTGCGAGGGATCTATCCAACCCAGTGATCAAACTTGTTTCTTCTGCTTAGCATGTAGATTCTTCAACACTGAGCCACCAGGGAAGCCCAAATTTATCGGTAATGATATATTAAGAAAAGAAACCTCATAAAAATGACAGCATATTAAGTGGTTAAGAGATACATAATACAACAATAAACATGACACTTAACCTTGAAAAAGTTTCAAAGTTGGCTTGCAGTTTACGTGTTTAGTGAGTTGTAGTGTATGAGTTATTGTGAAGTGATTAAAGAAAGGTTATCTGAGATTGGGTAGGAAATTGTAACATCAAATATGGATAAGTTTGCCTCACAACCCACATAACTAACTGAGCTAATGGGCAGATGACTGAGGTGTGTGCATGTGTGAGTTTTGCATATTCCTTCATGGCTTGGTTCAACTGGATGCAGTTTTCTGTGTTCACCTGATGTTTCTCCAGGGCAAAATCACACATAAAGAAGCATATAATTGTTATGTTCCATTCATTTCCTGATGTATCAACCACATTAGAACAAATTTACATTTTCAAAAGAAGTGTTACAGCAGAACAGTACTTATTAATTGGTAAGTGGAAAATGGAATTTTACAGTGCAGAAATTTGATAGATGCCACCTTAACCAAATGATCAGAGGTCACATCACTAATAATGGAACAAATTGCATTACATGCCATTAATTTGCAGAATAGTTGATCTTAAAAGAAATATGGCTTTGCTGATGGTTCAGCAGTAAAGAATCCTCTGTGATGCTGGAAACACAAGAGATGCAAGTTCAGTCCCTGGGTCTGGAAGATTCCCTCAAAGAGGAAATAGCAATCTGAAAAATGCCAATACAGAGAAGCTTGGCAGGTTACAGTCCAAAGGGTGGCAAGGAATCAGACATGACTGAGCACACACATTAAATCTTAAAAATGCTCCCACAAGGACGACATGAACATTTGTGCACCTTATGTATGACCTCCGTTGAAATCCACTGGGGTGATGTAAAATCCCTTTGTATAAAGACTACTACATATTTCTTTAGTAATCTTGTATCAGAAAAACACCTTTCCTAAATAGCACATTTTATTTCTTCAGACAACGAGAGCCATTTAATACCATGTAATTATATATATGTTTTGCTCTGAGGACTCTCAGACCAAAATGCAGTACTTCATAACTATAAATCTCACAGGCACTAGTGTTCATTTATTTACCTGCTTCTGCAGATTTATGATTCTTCATGTATATTTTCAGAAATCCACCTACCCATCCATGCATCATTCATTTACTTAGCAACTCATTAGGTGCTGATATTAAAAATATATTCATATTGTATCCTCTGTAATGAGAAAAGCCTTTTAGGGAAGAATTCATAATTATGGAAAAGGTATATACATGATTATCTCACTGGGACTCAAATTGCTGATTTAGTTCCATTCCATTTAATCAATCTATTTTGATGGGTATTCTTTTTCCTTTAATCAGTAATATAGTAAAGATTAAGGTATGTGTGAAGTTCATATTACATAGCCATAAATAATACTGCATACATTAGAAAATGATGTACTTAACCCCTCCAGCTAACTTATCATGCATGCAGTTTTAGAAATATCAGGGAATTAAGAACTTTTTCCTAGAATTAATAGGCTTGCGTGAATGTAATACTAAATAAAAATATCTCCATTATTATATGTGTTTTAAAGTTACACTTCATATATAATATCTGAATGCTAGTTTTCTGTCATCTTAAAAACACTCTGGTAAGCATTTCAGAATGCATACAACGTAATTTCACGCCCCCCCCCCCCAGGAAATCTTTTTAAATTAAAACTGTTCAATTACAAGTTGTTTATACTCATATTTTTTTCAAAGTGGACATTTTATTTTGATATTAAATATGAAATAAATTTGCCCTACTTCAAAATATTAAGTAAAATTTATTTTTTGTTCAAAACCAATTTCATTGAAAAGTTTAAAATCTCAGGAACTCTTCTACAGCACATTTTATTAAAGTAAACCCTTTCTGTCATTGTCAGATTGTTCAAGGCTTATGTCAGCTCTGTATTGTGATGAGATGCAAAGAAGGCGATACTCTTTCCATGTTGAGGTACATCTTTTAAACTTCAATATCAGAGTTCCAAAAAGATGTCAGAATCATACCAATCATACCATGGAACCATCCTCCAGAGTTTGAGACTTAAATATAAAGCAAATTTGACTTTTATTAGAAAAATCCCTCTTCATTTCAAATTAACATGCAATGAGTTTTCTCTGGAAGAAAACTGATTACCTCTACTCATTATTGATTTTCTTTAACTTGAATATAATTCTGTGTGATCAATTTTAGTTTTTGCTTAAAGTTGTGGTTTTTTGAACCTGCTGATTCATAGAACATGTCTGAAGACAAAAATAAGCTTTAAATAGCATTCTGGTAGATTTTTATAGTCCATAAATGTAAATATGCAGTTAAAATTGTTCAGAGGCATTTAAATATGAATTTCACCAGTGGAAACACAAAACCTTAACACAACAGGACAAAACTTCTGTTTAACGGATCCCTGCTCAGTAGATACACACGATGTACACCCTTCAAAGTCTCCAAGGCAAGTGTTACCCTCTATTAAGAAGAAAAAAGGTAGATTATTTTTAATTTGTTATTAATCATCTCTATTTTATATTCAATTTTTCAGAGGCAACATTTCATTTAATCAGTTCTCGCATTATAAATATTTTCTAATGAAAATATTCAGTTGACACAATTTTTCTGACTGCATGTGCAGATGGCAGAAAACCATGTCTGGTCTCAAAGGAACTATTTGACCACTACAGTAAAAGAGCAATAAACAAAATAACAACATTGCAGCCCACTTCAGTTTATGTAGGCAGTCAGCCTTTTATCGCTGTAAAACCTTGAAATGGATGTATGAGCTTTGCTGCAATAAACAAAGAGTTGTTTACAGCTTAGGGATGGCAGGTACCAACACTGGACTGGAGCTTCAGCAGTCTGAATGTCAGGAGTTGACTAATGTGAAGAAACATATTGTGGCTTGTTTTATGGAGAATATGTTTTATAAACCTCAAGGGACCATTTATCACAAATTCATCCACTCTGCAGCAGATTGCTGCTTTAATGCTGACTGCCGGATTTCAGTCAGGTATTCAAGTGGAAAAAAAAAAAAAGAGGAAAAATTCAAATGCTCTAATACTTTGTATCTGCTTTATCTTGATTCTCAACTTATTTTTCATAAGAAATCCATTGTAACTACTTAGATTCCCTCCCTTAAACAAACTGAATATTTTATGACTTGGGGCTAATTCATTAGAAAATTTACATCTATTTACCATTGTGAGCTATTTCAATGCCATTTATTTGCGATCTGGTGAGCTAGCTGTATGCCAACATCATCAAAAAAGACAAAGTATCTCAAGGATATGCTTTCCTAATGGGTACAGAAAAATGCACCTTATTATTTTTTTACAAAATGAAATGATCAAATGACCACAGGAAGGATTTTTATGGTCTTATTTTCCAAAAAAGCCAATAACTAAAGACAGGGGTATTTTACAGGGATATTATGGGTGGTAACCATTAAATAAAAACTTGACTTTCTTCATTACATATAAAACTTAAATGTAAGTGAAAACAGCAGCTGTTCTCAGCCTTAAGGAACTGTGCAGTGCAAGTTGAAAATTGATATCCACAATAATGCCAGCAACTCTCCATGTTGCAGGGGAATCTAAGCATTTTGTATAATCTGTCCCAAGATACCCTNGGGGGGTGGGGAGAAACAGCAGCACCACCAGTCACCACAGCTCCCATCCCCATACTCGATGACTGCTCATCAAACTACCTGAGAATGAGAACACTCAACTGAAATTGAGGAATTGTCCATAGAACACTGTTTATTTCAAGTCCAAAACACAAAATTAATCATTTTTCTTAACAGACTGCATAATTTTTACTGCATGAGTATTTAGGGTTTCTCTATTCACAACTGTAAATTTACTTAACTTTAGGCTGAAATGATTCATTATATATATATATATCTCCCCATATCAATTTACTCCAGAGGACACGTACTTTTAACAAATCTGTTTAGAAAATATTTTACATAAAAACACACAAAGCATTACAACACTCTTTAGTTGTTGCAACCAGCCTTCAGCAAAGATTTGGCTGAAACTCATCATTTTCTATAAAACATTCCAAGACTGGGTACAATAGAATGTAGTATTTTACATACTTTAGATTATTGCAATTAAAACTTCCTCTTTGATGGCTTCTGCATATATTGTACTCATACAGCAGAATTCTTTTCTCTAACTGGTGACTTACTAAATAAAATGGTCTTGTAACTTGTCTCCAATTAAGAACCTAAACAGTCATGATATGATGAAATCAAATAATTGATATATATAGGGCTTTTTAGTAAGAGCATTTTCAAACAACAGAATTTAAAACCTATCAGTATAATATCCTTTATTGTTCTGTGTTCAGTAACTACCACCTGAAGTGCTATCACTTCTAGTATAATCAGTTGGCATCAAAATATAAAAATATGTAATTTTAATATATCAATTCTTACCTGAATAATCTCAGATCTCTTGAGAATGTTCCACAAAGTGGAATTTCTTCCTAAAGTTACAGTGAATGTGGTACAATGTGTACAACTTGGTTAACCAGTGCCTGCCTTTCATTCCAATATTTTTCCTTATCTTGAATCAAATACACAATCTTGACTACCAATATTATAATGCACTGGTTTACAGTTTGTATATAAAGTCCAACTCAAGCTTATTTTGGTTTATTGTACATGCTTTATTAAAAGGGTATGGGTATTTACAGAATCTGCAGAGTCCCTTCCAAGGCGCTCTCACACACACTCAAGACACACCCACACGACATCCATACTACAGCCCCATGCACCCACACCAGTGAGATGTGAGAGTCAAGACTCTTAAAATTAGGCAGCTGTTAGGGGACAGAGTTGTTGATTTGTTTTTCAAATTTTTTTTTTGAAAAGAGAAAAGCATGGGGGAATACATTTGGCCATTATAATGCTAATGAAATTTGTGTATATTAACATATATATGGCAGTAACACTGAATATTCCTTTTACATTCTATATACACAGAATGACATCAAGGTTTTGGAGTCAACAGAATATTCCAACTTCAGTCTCAATGCTGCTTGTAGTGACTTCAGAATTCACATAGGGGCTTTCCCTAAAATAATTCAAGTCTATGTAAGTGAAATAAGGCACAATTAATATTGATTTGATCTAGGGGAAGGAAAGGGATAAAAACCAGTTTCAAATGATCTTGCTGTTGGGGAAATTAGCTTTGACTTAAATCCACCTGAAATCCATTCTTCTAATTTCCAAAGATTTCTTAGAAATAAAGGTTTTCTTCTTTTCCCTGACAAAACCCAAAAAGAAAAGCTTGGGATTCACATTTACCATTTTAATGTTTCAGTAGCCTTAACTACTTAGAATTGATGCACACCCTAACTTCTCCTGCCCAGGTCTCTTCTCTTCCTCACTGCTAAAACAAAGACAGCACATGAAATAAGAATTCCTTGCTGTGTTTTTTTTTTAAGAGATTTCAAAAAAAATCTCTTATACACTCAAGTAGCAAATACATAGCAGGTTGTCTTTGACTTAAAAAAAAAAAAAAANCCCCAAAAAACAAAAAACAAAAAAAATAAAAGGAAGGAAAAAAGCCAAACGATTTTTTACGCAAAACGAAGGCAAAGGCTAACCAAAGGCAGAAATCTTAAGTCTCATCCACACAAAATGCATTTTTGTTACAAACTCACTTTTGTGTTTCAAAAAGAGTTTCGGAACAAGTGTCCTCAGAAAGCTCTATAAGCCACTCAGCAACAAGTACACCTAACAGGTTTTGGTTTCCAAGTATCATTATTAACTAAAAGCAACGTTTCCCCAAAGCATCCAGAACATGTCTGGAACAGCTGCCTGAGGGAGAACATAAGAAAGAGTGCAGAAAATGATGGGAAAATGGCAAAAAGGCATAGGTAATCAAATTGAAAATTTTTGATTACTAAAATAAACAATGACATTAATGGAATAAAATGGACTGCATTTTGAAAATTATTCACAATTTAACATATATATATTTTTAAAAGGGAGGAAATGAAAATCAATCCTTACAGCAGAATACCATATACTTAAATGAAGGAGAGCTAGAAAATTGCCTTAATTCTACAGGCAACAATCATCAATGTAAGCTAAAACCGTGGGGTAAAATATTGATGAAAAATAAGGTATTTACAAACCCTTTAAGCATCTACAACAGATTACAAGTAATTTTACCATAATGGGATATGTGTTTCCCCAAATCATCATGCTCTACAAAATTGCACAATAAAGACCATAGGGCTTATATGAAAGATACACTCCTCATTTGTTGTTGTTTAGTTGCTAAGTTTTGCAGCCCTATGGACTGTAGCCCATCAGGTTCCTCTGTCCATGGAATTTCCTAGGCAAGAGTACTGGAGTGGGCCGCCATTTCCTCTGCGAGGGATCTATCCAACCCAGTGATCAAACTTGTTTCTTCTGCTTAGCATGTAGATTCTTCAACACTGAGCCACCAGGGAAGCCCAAATTTATCGGTAATGATATATTAAGAAAAGAAACCTCATAAAAATGACAGCATATTAAGTGGTTAAGAGATACATAATACAACAATAAACATGACACTTAACCTTGAAAAAGTTTCAAAGTTGGCTTGCAGTTTACGTGTTTAGTGAGTTGTAGTGTATGAGTTATTGTGAAGTGATTAAAGAAAGGTTATCTGAGATTGGGTAGGAAATTGTAACATCAAATATGGATAAGTTTGCCTCACAACCCACATAACTAACTGAGCTAATGGGCAGATGACTGAGGTGTGTGCATGTGTGAGTTTTGCATATTCCTTCATGGCTTGGTTCAACTGGATGCAGTTTTCTGTGTTCACCTGATGTTTCTCCAGGGCAAAATCACACATAAAGAAGCATATAATTGTTATGTTCCATTCATTTCCTGATGTATCAACCACATTAGAACAAATTTACATTTTCAAAAGAAGTGTTACAGCAGAACAGTACTTATTAATTGGTAAGTGGAAAATGGAATTTTACAGTGCAGAAATTTGATAGATGCCACCTTAACCAAATGATCAGAGGTCACATCACTAATAATGGAACAAATTGCATTACATGCCATTAATTTGCAGAATAGTTGATCTTAAAAGAAATATGGCTTTGCTGATGGTTCAGCAGTAAAGAATCCTCTGTGATGCTGGAAACACAAGAGATGCAAGTTCAGTCCCTGGGTCTGGAAGATTCCCTCAAAGAGGAAATAGCAATCTGAAAAATGCCAATACAGAGAAGCTTGGCAGGTTACAGTCCAAAGGGTGGCAAGGAATCAGACATGACTGAGCACACACATTAAATCTTAAAAATGCTCCCACAAGGACGACATGAACATTTGTGCACCTTATGTATGACCTCCGTTGAAATCCACTGGGGTGATGTAAAATCCCTTTGTATAAAGACTACTACATATTTCTTTAGTAATCTTGTATCAGAAAAACACCTTTCCTAAATAGCACATTTTATTTCTTCAGACAACGAGAGCCATTTAATACCATGTAATTATATATATGTTTTGCTCTGAGGACTCTCAGACCAAAATGCAGTACTTCATAACTATAAATCTCACAGGCACTAGTGTTCATTTATTTACCTGCTTCTGCAGATTTATGATTCTTCATGTATATTTTCAGAAATCTACCTACCCATCCATGCATCATTCATTTACTTAGCAACTCATTAGGTGCTGATATTAAAAATATATTCATATTGTATCCTCTGTAATGAGAAAAGCCTTTTAGGGAAGAATTCATAATTATGGAAAAGGTATATACATGATTATCTCACTGGGACTCAAATTGCTGATTTAGTTCCATTCCATTTAATCAATCTATTTTGATGGGTATTCTTTTTCCTTTAATCAGTAATATAGTAAAGATTAAGGTATGTGTGAAGTTCATATTACATAGCCATAAATAATACTGCATACATTAGAAAATGATGTACTTAACCCCTCCAGCTAACTTATCATGCATGCAGTTTTAGAAATATCAGGGAATTAAGAACTTTTTCCTAGAATTAATAGGCTTGCGTGAATGTAATACTAAATAAAAATATCTCCATTATTATATGTGTTTTAAAGTTACACTTCATATATAATATCTGAATGCTAGTTTTCTGTCATCTTAAAAACACTCTGGTAAGCATTTCAGAATGCATACAACGTAATTTCACGCCCCCCCCCCAGGAAATCTTTTTAAATTAAAACTGTTCAATTACAAGTTGTTTATACTCATATTTTTTTCAAAGTGGACATTTTATTTTGATATTAAATATGAAATAAATTTGCCCTACTTCAAAATATTAAGTAAAATTTATTTTTTGTTCAAAACCAATTTCATTGAAAAGTTTAAAATCTCAGGAACTCTTCTACAGCACATTTTATTAAAGTAAACCCTTTCTGTCATTGTCAGATTGTTCAAGGCTTATGTCAGCTCTGTATTGTGATGAGATGCAAAGAAGGCGATACTCTTTCCATGTTGAGGTACATCTTTTAAACTTCAATATCAGAGTTCCAAAAAGATGTCAGAATCATACCAATCATACCATGGAACCATCCTCCAGAGTTTGAGACTTAAATATAAAGCAAATTTGACTTTTATTAGAAAAATCCCTCTTCATTTCAAATTAACATGCAATGAGTTTTCTCTGGAAGAAAACTGATTACCTCTACTCATTATTGATTTTCTTTAACTTGAATATAATTCTGTGTGATCAATTTTAGTTTTTGCTTAAAGTTGTGGTTTTTTGAACCTGCTGATTCATAGAACATGTCTGAAGACAAAAATAAGCTTTAAATAGCATTCTGGTAGATTTTTATAGTCCATAAATGTAAATATGCAGTTAAAATTGTTCAGAGGCATTTAAATATGAATTTCACCAGTGGAAACACAAAACCTTAACACAACAGGACAAAACTTCTGTTTAACGGATCCCTGCTCAGTAGATACACACGATGTACACCCTTCAAAGTCTCCAAGGCAAGTGTTACCCTCTATTAAGAAGAAAAAAGGTAGATTATTTTTAATTTGTTATTAATCATCTCTATTTTATATTCAATTTTTCAGAGGCAACATTTCATTTAATCAGTTCTCGCATTATAAATATTTTCTAATGAAAATATTCAGTTGACACAATTTTTCTGACTGCATGTGCAGATGGCAGAAAACCATGTCTGGTCTCAAAGGAACTATTTGACCACTACAGTAAAAGAGCAATAAACAAAATAACAACATTGCAGCCCACTTCAGTTTATGTAGGCAGTCAGCCTTTTATCGCTGTAAAACCTTGAAATGGATGTATGAGCTTTGCTGCAATAAACAAAGAGTTGTTTACAGCTTAGGGATGGCAGGTACCAACACTGGACTGGAGCTTCAGCAGTCTGAATGTCAGGAGTTGACTAATGTGAAGAAACATATTGTGGCTTGTTTTATGGAGAATATGTTTTATAAACCTCAAGGGACCATTTATCACAAATTCATCCACTCTGCAGCAGATTGCTGCTTTAATGCTGACTGCCGGATTTCAGTCAGGTATTCAAGTGGAAAAAAAAAAAAAGAGGAAAAATTCAAATGCTCTAATACTTTGTATCTGCTTTATCTTGATTCTCAACTTATTTTTCATAAGAAATCCATTGTAACTACTTAGATTCCCTCCCTTAAACAAACTGAATATTTTATGACTTGGGGCTAATTCATTAGAAAATTTACATCTATTTACCATTGTGAGCTATTTCAATGCCATTTATTTGCGATCTGGTGAGCTAGCTGTATGCCAACATCATCAAAAAAGACAAAGTATCTCAAGGATATGCTTTCCTAATGGGTACAGAAAAATGCACCTTATTATTTTTTTACAAAATGAAATGATCAAATGACCACAGGAAGGATTTTTATGGTCTTATTTTCCAAAAAAGCCAATAACTAAAGACAGGGGTATTTTACAGGGATATTATGGGTGGTAACCATTAAATAAAAACTTGACTTTCTTCATTACATATAAAACTTAAATGTAAGTGAAAACAGCAGCTGTTCTCAGCCTTAAGGAACTGTGCAGTGCAAGTTGAAAATTGATATCCACAATAATGCCAGCAACTCTCCATGTTGCAGGGGAATCTAAGCATTTTGTATAATCTGTCCCAAGATACCCTTTTACCCTTGTATGGCTGTATTGTCACACAGTAAAAAAGCTGACATCAGTCTCACACAGGTAGTTTTTCTTAGTACGCAAACAGTTGGATTTTGGCTTCAGAAATTCAAATACAAGGTGGTTTTTTTTTTGTTGTTGTTGTTGTTGTTTTGTTTTTGTGAGGTTTTTGGCAGGGAACAGGGGTAATAGTGTTGAGAATATAAAAGTTTATCGAACAGTGGATAGGAATTCTCCTGTAACTGAATCATTTAGTACATGGGCTGTGATACTAAAGTCTATATTCCTGGGCCAAACTGTAATTTATACAATCACAGTTCTCCAGGGGTTGGGTCCAGGGAATATGTCTGTTCAGCAAATCCCTCCTGTTACTCTTATACAGTAGAACCACTGAAGCAATGAGAAAAGATAGTGCATAAATATAAGTGTCACCTCATCTCTTATACAGATACTAAACCTTTAAAAAGTTAGAGCAAAGAAATTCTTCTTCAAGTCCAAAGAACTTAATTGGTTTCTTCTAGTTCTTGCCTTTTCCTTTCCCTTTTTGTCCTTTCAGAATTTCTTACATTCTATAACTGATGAATTAACTTTTTATTTTCATGTGCATACTTAATAACAATAATTTTATATAAACTTTTTATTTTCATGTGCATGCTTAATAATAATAACTTTATATAAACTTCCCTATCCTGCTAGCATTCAGATCAGCTCACTTACAGAGCATACAACACAGGCAATACAAGTGGAACTAGAAAATGTGATCAGTGTGTTTTCTGGTCACATTTTGTTGGAGCTGCTCTGTTCCAATGTAAAGAATGTGCACTCCACACTGGGTAAACACAGTCTTTTTCTGCATAAAGCAGAATGCAATGCTTGCATAAATATGGGCCCAGGGTACACTGCAGAGAACATGTAAGTGAAAAGTCAGCTGTCTCATTAGATGCAGACTTAATACCTCAGAAGTGCTCTTCTTTTATCTGAGGTTTGACTGCCACCATCCAAACATGCCCTATTTCATGATTCAACCAATCTTCTTTTAAATCTATTGATAATTAGTGACAACACTTTATTTCCTCCTATAAGAGTTTCACCTAAAGCAGCAACTGATGGTAAACCAGTGAAGTATTTCAAATGAAGGCTTCAGAGCTTCCTTTCCTTTTGAACTACATTAAACTATGTCATAATTGAGTTGGGCATTTTTATTCCAGCCCTGGAATAGTCTTCTGTAAAATGGACAGCATCAGCATCTTTTCAGAGAGAAAGAACTCTAAAAAGGATAAGAAGACTATTGTCACCAAATAAAGATACATGGAAAAATCTATCAGATTATAATTACAAAGTTAGGTCATGTGGTTTTAAACAACACATTTGTATGTGAAAGATACGCTTCTAAGATCTAGTGATTAAACAGTTTATTCTAGTGCTGACATGATATCTCTTACAATTCAGCCTTCACACACAGATTTGCTAATGTCAGTTCTGATTCCAAATTTTGTTAAGGATCTCAACACCACATTCTGTTTCCTATTTTTGTCCTCAACTTGTTTTTGCTGCTGTAATCCGTGCTGTTGTATTTATTTTTATAATATGACATCAAGTATGTAAATCATAATTGGCTAGAAAATGGATAGCTATATAAAATTTTGAGCATGAATCTAAGCTAACAATTGTCAAAAATGAAACACCTATGATTTTTAGTCTCTACAATTCTTTTTCCACCAATTTTTATTTCTTGAACTGCTAACTAGTCTGTTCTTTCTCCTATCCATTAACTTTTTATGCTTTTCTCCTCGTCTTTCCCTCCAAACAGTTAATGTACCTCTGTGCTCTCCCTTCAGTAAGTCTATATTATCTACATTTATATTTCCATTATAATATCCTTCTGCTTTATTGACTATGCCAAAACCTTTGACTGTGTGGATCACTATTGTGGATCACAATATACTGTGGAAAATTCTGAAAGAATGGGAATACCAGACCACCTGACCTGCTTCTTGAGAAACCTATATGCAGGTCAGGAAGCAACAGTTAGAACTGGACATGGAAAAACAGACTGGTTCCAAATAGGAAAAGGAGTACGTCAAGGCTGTATGTTGTCACCCTGCTAGTTTAACTTATATGCAAAGTACATCATGAGAAACGCTGGGCTGGAAGAAGCACAAGCTGGAATCAAGATTGCTGGGAGAAATATCAATAATCTCAGCTATGCAGATGACACCACCCTTATGGTAGAAAGTGAAGAGGAATTAAAAAGCCTCTTGATGAAAGTGGAAGAGGAGAGTGAAAAAGTTGGCTTAAAGCTCAACATTCAGAAAACTAAGATTATGGCATCTGGTCCCATCACTTCATAGCAAATAGATGGGGAAACAGTGGAAATAGTGTCAGATTTTATTCTGGGGGGCTCCAAAATCACTGCAGATGGTGACTGCAGCCATGAAATAAAAAGACACTTAATCCTTGGAAGGAAAATTATGACCAACCTAGAGAGCATATTCAAAAGCAGAGACATTACTTTGCCAACAAAGGTCCGTCTAGTCAAGGCTATGATTTTTCCAGTGGTCATGTATGGATGTGAGAGTTGGACTGTAAAGAAAGCTGAGCGCCGAAGAATTGATGCTTTTGAACTGTGGTGTTGGAGAAGACTCAAGCAGAGACATTACTTTGCCAACAAAGGTCCGTCTAGTCAAGGCTATGTTTTTTCCAGTGGTCATGTATGGATGTGAGAGTTGGACTGTAAAGAAAGCTGAGCGCCAAAGAATTGATGCTTTTGAACTGTGGTGTTGGAGAAGACT
This sequence comes from Oreotragus oreotragus, assembly GCA_006410675.1. Classification (NCBI taxonomy): domain Eukaryota; kingdom Metazoa; phylum Chordata; class Mammalia; order Artiodactyla; family Bovidae; genus Oreotragus; species Oreotragus oreotragus. Next base: position 133,946 of record SJYX01018913.1, read on the forward strand.
CTTGAGAGTCCCTTGGACTGCAAGGAGATCCAACCAGTCCATCCTAAAGGAGATCAGTCTTGGGTGTACATTGGAAGGACTGACGCTAAAGCTGAAACTCCAAAAATTAGGCCACCTCATGCGAAGAGCTGACCCTGGAAAAGACCCTGATGCTGGGAGGGATTGGAGGCAGGAGGAAAAGGGGACAGCAGAGGATGAGATGGCTGAACGGCATCACTGACTCAATGGACGTGAGTCTGAGTGAACTCCGGGAGTTGGTGATGGACAGGGAGGCCTGATGTGCTGCGATTCACGGGGTCACAAAGAGTCAGACATGACTGAGTGACTGAACTGAACTGAATTGATCAAAATATTAATTGATGCTTCCAACAAGAAAAAAAGAAAATAAGTCAGTATGAAACCTTGTCTTTAAAAACTTACAAAGGTAGGGACTTCCCTGGTGGTCCAGAATCCGCCTTCCCATGCAGGGGACTCAGGTTTGATTCCTGGTGGGAAAACTAAGATCCCACATGCCATGGGGGCAATTAAGCCAGTATGCCTCAATAAGAGATGTCCATGCACTGCAGCTAGAGGGGCTGGGGCACAGAGGGCCCACGCACCACAAGAAAGACCCAGCATAGCAAAAAAAAAAAAAAAAAATTACAAAGTTATTACTTCTAAAACGTTAGCTCCATTTTTTATTTGAAACAGTGAGGCAGATATTCTTTAAAAGCTAGGTTTAAACATTATTCATAAAAAGGTGTAAATTATTTGTTAGAAGACACTACAAGATTTTTTCGAGGCCATTAACTTTTTAAAAATCTCTTTTTTAAAAAAAGTAAATGTTGCAGCCGCCCGTTTCTAAGCTTCATCATCTTTTGATCAAAGGTTTTAGGCTGGCTAAATTCTTCCATTAGAGTTTCCTTCAGCACTACATTTCTATCTTTTTACCAAATCTCAGTGATGTCTAAGTCAGAATAAAATAGACTTAACCAATGGTGGAGGAAATAATAATGAAGCAATAAACATACAAAAAAGAAAAACCTAATCAATGTAATTTCAAATATTAAAAGCCTAAAAAGGCTTTTATTTTGTTAATAAAAACAAATACAGTAAAAATCATTTAATCAAGTACTTTAAAAGCTGGCAGTTCTTAGAGTTTCTGTTAAAGCTTACAACTTTGACTAAGAACATAAAAGAGAACAGAGACAGCTGAGCTCATTCTAACAACTTGAGATTTGTTTTCCTCTGGGAATTAGAACAGACCTTCAACAGCAAGTAGGGAGGAAAACTTTTACTGCAAATATTCAACAATTTTTCCATTATGTAAGGAGTGCAAGCAATCCACTTACCAGCTATTACATATCTTGTTTTTCAAATCCACTGGAAATCTTTTTCATTGGAAAACAAGAACATATTTGGCAGCCAAAGGACTTTAAAGGCATTTGTAATGATGACTACCAGGAGTTATATGAAATTATCTAATAAGTATAGTAAATTTTGGGCTTCCCAGGTGGCTCAACGGTAAAGAATCCACCTGCCAATGCAGGAGACGCAGGAGATGCGGGTTTGATTCCTGGGTTGGCAAGATCCCCCAGTAGGAAATGGCAACCCACTCCAGTATTCTTGCTGGAGAATCCCATGGACAGAGGAGCCTGGTGGGCTGCAGTCCATGGGGTCACAAAGAGTGGGACACGACTGAGCACACACATACGAAGACTACAGACCCCGAGCACAACTGCCCTCAGTATGCTGTATTAATATTAATATTATTAGCGGTATTAAGTATTAAGTATTAATAGCAGTTCTATCTTTACAGGACATTTAAAAAGATTCACAGAGTAAATCTATCTATAAGCATTAGAAAAAAAAACAGAAAGAAGGGAAGCAAGAAGATGCAGAAGAGAACACAGGAGAGAACAGGTCCAGCGGTACCATAGATGAGCAGAACTCCAGAGTTCTCAAGGGAATGACTCTGCCTGAAGCCTGAGGCAACACACAGGGGCACCATGCTTGGATCTAACGATCTGCTTCACTGGAGATTTATGCTGCTGCTTTCACAATATCCTTTCCTCTTTCCACCCACACTGGAGAGGAGAGGCACCGCATTCAGCCATTCTCACTGAGCCTCACCAGCTACACCAGTGAAATGGCCGGAAGTGCAGTCTGTGGCAAAGCAGCAGCACGTGACCAATACAAAGTTTACTTCTATAAGGTAGATAAATGGATCCCCAAGCTGAATATTCAATGTGACCCCAATCTTATTTTTTAAGTCTTCCCTAAAAAACCATATATATACATGTATATGGACACATTATGCATATATATATATACATATATAACTTATATGATTATATATTTTATATTTATACAAGAAAAATGAGAATGAATCTACCCAGTGGTGTGCTGGAACCAGCTTATACTAGCTCCTGAAAATAGACAATTAAATTTTCAGAAATTTTGCAGACCAGTTTTTAAAACATAGCTACTATTTAAAATTATATAAACATTTAAATTACATAAACTTACAATTAAACAAATCACATAAAAAAGGTAATCCTGGGTTGATCAAAAAGTTAACCTGGACGAACTTTTTGGTCAGCCTAATAAATACTCAAAACTTATAATTTCTTAATTATTTTACTACATTTTATTATTATCTATGCTCTGGAGATGATTTATTCCTATGATTTCTGACTGGTGAAAATACTGTATAATGATGTACTACTGTGTAATTTTTCCCAATTCATCACTGAGGTCATGATAGCCAACAAAAAACTGGCAAACCAGGGTTCACTTTATTGTTTTACTGATTGTCTAGACATAAGAAACTGACTGAGAAAATGTTAATAATGCAGATTCAACATAAAAACAAGTTTGTAGCTGTTACACTAGGAATATCACAAAAATTTGAGGAAATATTCTTCCAGGATTTGAAAACTATTATCTGAATCAGCAAAGAAGTTGCTCAAGTCATTAACAAAATCTGACCTAAGTTTTGGTTATTTCACTTTCATCTTACTCATTAATTTAAACAAAGATATCAACCAATATTCATTGGAATTATACTTAGCTGATTGTTAAACATGTATAAGCACATCACTGCATATGATTTTATCTACCTATATTTCTATATTTTCCAAGTTTTAAATAATGAACACTATTACTTCTGCAATTTGTAAATTATTTTTAAAGAAAGATTCGTTATGGCAAAAACCAAAAAAGTGATTGGCTCATATCAAATTTATGGCTTTTTTAAAAAAGACTTTTAAAATGTGAATCATTTTTTTACAGTCTTTATTGAATTTATTACAATATTGTGTCTGTTTTATGTTTTGGCCACAAGGCATGTGAGATCTTAGTTACCTGACCAGGGATCGAACCCACATCCCCTGCACTGGACTTAACCACTGGAATACCAGGGAAATCCTAAATTCATGGCTTTTTATTAATAAAAATTAATCAATCACTCTATGGAAACAGCAGGCTAAGGTCAAATCTAAATGCTATTACTTGGATAAAAGTCCCCCAGAATCCTAGTATGAATAGCAGCATGCATACAACTTCAAAACAGGTTTCAAAAAGAAAACAACCTATGTGTTTTACAAATGTCTATGGATCTAGTGTAAAACTTTATTTAAAGAGTAGTTAATAAACACACAGAAATCCCTTGCATTCCTATATACTAACAATGAGAAAACAGAAAGAGAAATTAAGGAAACAATTCCATTCACCATTGCAATAAAAAGAATAAAATACTTAGGAGTAAATCTACCTAAAGAAACAAAAGACCTATATATAGAAAACTATAAAACACTGATGAAAGAAATCAAAGATGACACAAATAGATGGAGAAATATACCATGTTCATGGATCAGAAGAATCAATATAGTGAAAATGAGTATACTACCCAAAGCAATCCATAGATTCAATGCGATCCCTATCAGGCTACCAATGGTAGTTTTCAGAGAACTAGAACAAATAATTTCACAATTTCCATGGAACTACAAAAAACCTTGAATAGCCAAAGCAATCTTGAGAAAAAAGAATGGAACTGGAGGAATCAAACCTGCATGACTTCAGACTATAGTACAAAGCTACAGTCATCAAGACAGTATGTCACTGGCACAAAGAGAAATATAGATCAATGAACAAAATAGAAAGCCCAGAGATAAATCCATGCACCTATGGACACCTTATCTTTGACAAAGGAGGCAAGAATATACAATAAAGAAAAGACAATCTGTTTAACAAGTGGTGCTGGGAAAACTGGTCAACCACTTGTAAAAGAATGAAACTAGAACACTTTCTAACACCATACACAAAAATAAACTCAAAATGGATCAAAGATCTAAATGTAAGACCAGAAACCATAAAACTCCTAGAGGAAAACATGGGCAAAACACTCTCTGACATAAATCACAGCAGGATCCTCTATGACCCACCTCCCAGAATAATGCAAATAAAAGCAAAAATAAACAAATGGGACTTAATTAAACTTAAAAGCTTTTGCACAATGAAGGACACTATAAGCAAGGTGAAAAGACAACCTTTGGAATGGGAGAAAATAATAGCCAATGAAGCAACTGACAAAAAATTAATCTCAAAAATATACAAGCAGTTCATACAGCTCAATTCCAGAAAAATAACCAACTCAATTAAAAAATGGGCCAAAGAATAAACAGACATTTCTCCAAAGAAGACATACAGATAGCTAACAAACACATGAAAAGATGCTCAACGTCACTCATTATCAGAGAAATGCAAACCAAAACCACAATGAGGTATCATCTCACCCCAGTCAGAATGGCTGCTATCAAAAAATCTACAAACAATAAATGCTGGAGAGGGTGCGGAGAAAGGGGAACCCTCTTACACTGTTGGTGGGAATGCAAACTAGTACAGCCACTATCGAGAACAGTGTGGAGATTTCTTAAAAAACTGGAAATAGAACTGCAATATTACCCAGCAATCCCACTGTTGGGCATACACACCGAGGAAACCAGAATTGAAAGAGACATGTGTACCCCAATGTTCATCACAGCACTGTTCATAGCTGTTCATAGCTAGGACATGGAAGCAACCTAGATGTCCATCGGCAGATGAATGGACAAGAAAGCTGTGGTATATACATACAATGGAATATTACTCAGCTATTAAAAAGAATGCATCTGAATCAGTTCTAATGAGGTGGATGAAACTGGAGCCTATTATACAGAGTGAAGTAAGCCAGAAAGAAAAACACCAATACAGTACACTAATGCATACATATGGAATTTAGAAAGATGGTAATGATAAGCCTATATGTGGCACAGCAAAAGAGACACAGATGTAAAGAACAGACTTTTGGACACTGTAGGAGAGGGAGAGGGTGGGATGATTTGGGAGAATGGCATTGAAACATGTATATTATCATGTGTGAAACAGATCGCCAGTCCAGGTTCGCTGCATGAGGCAGGGGACTCAGGGCTGGGGCACTGGGACGAGCCTAAGGGGTGGGATGGGGAGGGAGGTGGGAGGGGCGTTCAGGACGGGGACACATGTACACCCGTGACTGACTCATGTCGATGTATAGCAAAATCCACCACAATATTGTAAAGTAATTAGCCTCCAATTAAAATAAATAATTTACAAAAAAAGTAGTTAATAGTCAAATTATTATATGGGTTTCCTAGTAGCTCACTTGGTAAAGAATCTGTCTATAATGCAGGAGACCCAGTTCAATTCCTGGGTTGGGAAGATCCGCTGGAGAAAGGATAGGCTACCCTCTCTAGTATTCTTGGGCTTCCCTGGTGGCTCAGCTGGTAAAGATCCACCCACAATGCAGGAGACCTGCGTTCCATCCCTGGGTTGGGAAGAACCCCTGGAAAAGGGTTTGTCTACTCACTCCAGTATTCTGGCCTGGAGAATTCCATGGACTGTATATTCAAGGGTCACAAAGAGTTGGACATGACTGAGCAACTTTCCCTTTCATACACTTTCAATCAAATTAAATGAACATAAACATTTAGAATTTAATAATCATTAATGTGGGACTTCCTTGGTGGTCCAATGCTTAAGAATCCACATAGGAATGTAGGGGGATGCACGTTTGATCCCTGAGCGGGCAACTAAGATCCCACATGCCACAGAGCAACTAAGTTCACAAGCCACAACCACTGAGCCCGTGCACTACAAGCAGAGAATCTATAGGTCACAAGGGAAGAAGATCCTGAGTGCCGCAACTAAGACCAATGCAGCCAAATAAAAAAATATTAAAAAAAATAAAAATAAAAATCAAGAATGTAACTATTATTTCCTTAGTGTATTCTACATTCCAGGGATTCTCCTAGGTACTAGGGACAAGAGTATAGGAAATGGCAACCCAGTCCAGTGTTCTTGCCTGGAGAATCCCAGGGACGGGGGAGCCTGGTGGGCTGCTGTCTATGGAGTCGCACAGAGTTGGACACAACTGAAGCCACTTAGCAGCAGCAAGGACAAAAGTAAAAATGATGAGCCCTGGCACTCAAAGAGCTTATAGTTAAGCAGAGAAGATACATAAGTAAACAAGCAAAATCTTAAAGAAAAATTTAATCAGGCAATTTTAATACGTATTAGGGGGTGTGGGAAAACCTAAGGATATCTGGAATCTTTAGAAAAATAACATCACAAATGTAAAATAAGTCATGACTGTCAATTCAAATGAATAAAAGGGTAAAGTATAATCAAACTTTTAAAAATCATAAACTGGACTGCAAGTAGCAAGACCATGCAGATATGAACAGTAAAGTTTACCTCCTTGCAGCAGCCAAAGTCAGAGATACTCCTCAAATTCCCAGGTAGCTCAGGGCTGGTGTTTCCAGAACAGGCTTGGCAGAGAAGTCCATCCTAACTCAAATTTCTAGTGGCAACCAAGACCATCCTGCTCACCTGCCACCAATGCCTATGTCACCTTAAGAACACCAATGAGATATGGCGATTGTTCCCTGGATCATGGCTCTTCCTGTTACAAGAATTCCTAACAACAGAAATCAACTGAAATGAATGTGCGGATGGACAGATGGATGGATAGGCAGGTGGTGGACAGACAGGCAGATGGATGGGTAGATAGAATTGTTTTTTTCCTTAAAACCCTTACTTTCAAAAAAGAAGATACATTAATTAGTAATTCCCACTCCCTGTATGGCCTCCTTATTTAGGTAGCAAATATCATTCCTGTTTTATTGATAGAGCAGTGAAGAGAGGAAAGCGTCCAAACACCCGAAGCTGGTATGATAATGCCACACATTTTGCTTCCAGACATTCTGTTAAACCTGGGACCACAGTTTTCCGGGTACAGACGTACAACTGTTTCAGTCTGAGTTGAACCCTGTCAGACGACATTTTAAGATTTTTCCTGGAATTTCAAGAAAAGAAGAAAGAAGGAAATGGAGACAAAAGAGGAAAGAAATGTTACTACAAATGGTGAGGTTTGGATCTAAGACATTTCCAAGTTCTTCTCCTAATCCCACCTCATTCCCACAGGCCACAGCCCTGACAGCAAGGCCCTGAGAAAGACAGGATGGGGTTCCTCTGACAGGAACCCACAGTAGCAGCAAAGGTTCCCTCAGCATCGCCACCAGCACTTCAACCAGAGCCAGCTGATGTGGGACTAGCCTTGGTGGTGGGGCAGCAGGGCTACTGGATGGCTTTAGCAGCCTGAGAAAACAGCAATGTATATAGACAATCAACACACAAGTATAAGTCGGAAAGGTTATTTTCAAACATGGGTTATTTACTTCTCCAAGTATCCTCAAAAGGGCATACATTTCTTGAGATCCTGAGATTTCTAGTTATTCCTAGTTCATTTGCAAGTATCTCCTCTCAAATCAGAAAACACTGATCATCTGTCATGTTACCAAACCTAGAGATGCAAAGATGAACAGCTGCCTTCAGGTGGTGAGCCAGACTTATATAATTATGTACTATATTACAGGGTAGTCCGTGCTCCAAGTATGCCCAAGTAATTAGGACCCAGTCTTTAGTTGGTCCTGTGATATCAAATGTTTCAAATAGTAACTTTAAGCCCCGTTTTAAAACTTTAACACAGAGATTGTTAAATCTCTTATTCCCCCTTTAACTCTAACATTTCCTTAGAAATGTTTCTTTTCAAACTAGGACTCTGTATAAGAGTAGTGATCTTTCTCTTATTCAAGTAATTCAGGCTTGATCATTTTATCCTAGATTATCTGGTAAAACAGAATAAAAGCTGCTTACTATGCTAATATTGGAAGGAATGATGCTAAAGCTGAAACTCCAGTACTTTGGCCACCTCATGCGAAGAGTTGACTCATTGGAAAAGACTCTGATGCTGGGAGGGATTGGGGGCAGGAGGAGAAGGGAACGACAGAGGATGAGATGGCTGGATGGCATCACCGACTCGATGGACGTGAGTTTGAGTGAACTCCGGGAGATGGTGATGGACAGGGAGGCCTGGTGTGCTGCGATTCATGGGGTCGCAAAGAGTCGGACACGACTGAGCGACTGAACTGAACTGAACTGATGCTAATATTTAATTGCTGTAACTTATTTTGTCACAGTAGTTTTATATGTATTTTGGGGGGGGAAGGTTTTTTTAAAAATAAATTTTAAAATTTTGTAAACATTTTTTTTTAATTTATAGAAAAGCTGTGAAGATTAGCTTTCACATACCCCACATCCGTTCCCCTCGTTACTCACATCTTACATTAATAAGCTATGGTTATCACCATTATGAAAGCGCTTTTTCTTTTTGCTGCATTGGGTTACATTGCTGTGCACGCGCTTTCTCTAGTTGCGGTGAACGGGGGCTCCTCTAATTGTGACGCTCGGGCTTCTCACTGGGGCGGCTACCCTTGCTGCAGAGCACCACATGTAGGGTGAGCAGGCTCAGTAGTGGTGGCTCATGGGCTTAGCTGCCCCACGGCATGTGGAATCTTCCTGGACCAGGGATAGAACCTGTGTCTCTCACATTGCAGGGTAGATTCTTAACCACTGGACCACCAGGAAGTCTTGTGTTTTTAAGCACTCTGATTATGCAAACTCTGCTTTTCATGTTTTATTTGTAAGAGACTGTAGGCGGTACTAGAAAAGATCCCCTACAAGAATTAGTGTAATGTTGTCAAAACCCAGATATTTTTTTCTCATGGTGAGGTCCTGTCCAGAATGAGGAGTGAGGTCAAGCAGGCCCAGCTGTGGGGCTCACCATGGCGACTAGTGTCACTAGAAAGAGCATCTGGAGCGCTGCTTTACAGACAAGAGAAGGACCAGCAAAAGGAGGACAGAAAGACTGCCAACCTTAACAGAGTTAACGGGAAATTAGAGAGAGTTAAAATTCCTACAGATTGTCTTTTAGGGCTCCAATTCCCCAGATTTAGTATAAACTTCCTCAATCCTCTATAAATGGTTATCATACACAATAACTATTTGGTGAATGTACGTGAATCCCACTTTCAAACATGGCATCATGGAAACCTCACCCTGGAGAAGGAAATGAAAACCCAGTCCAGTATTCTTGTCTGGGGAATCCCATGGACAGAGGAGCCTGGCAGGCTATAGCCCATGGGGTGGCAAAAGAGGTGGATATAACTTAGTGACTAAACAACAAACATCGATGTACAAAAGTTCGGTTGGGTATCTTTTGATTTTTCTTGGGTAGATACCTAAATGTGGAATTGCTCAACTGTAGGGTAAAGTGCCAAAAATTATTAAAAAAAAAAAGAAACCCCAATACATTCGATATCAAATTTGCATTCATTGATGTTTCATGGAGATTTTTTTTTGTTGTTATGATACTTCCTTAACATGAGGCCTACCCTAAATGCAAGTTGTGGTTTTGCCTCAGGCTTAAGCAAAACAAATCTATGGGCATCTGAAGGCTATATTCTCAACAATCACTATTATAAAACAATAAAGGGTGGTATGTTATTTACACCAAGATTGTGTCTCTATGCAAATAAGGGCCAAACAGAAGAGTGGAGAGGGGAGAGGTGACTCACCCTTGTACTTAAAAAGCATCGGACAGCATTAAGGCTGTAAGTGAATCCCGGAGACACAGGCCATGTAGGGCTCGACTAAGGATGCTTCTGAAAGTTGTCAGACACAGAGAGCAGACGCTGAGAAGAGTTCAGAGGTTTGAGGTCCAGGTACAGCCATGTCACAACTCTGAGCATAACTGCATCGTTTAATGTCAATTTTCTCATCGTCATATAATATCATTTGATTGGATGATCTTTATTCTACCCTCCACTATAAAAGTTTTTAAATATGAAACTTAAACTCCAATTCCACTTGGTAAGAATTAATTGCTAATCTAACTGGAGTGAAGGACATTAGAATTGATAACTAGTCCATTCCAATGGTAATAATAGCTAGCCTAGGTGACCTTACTGTACTAATAAGGCACTAATAGTGCCTATTGTACTAATAGGCACTGCTCTAATGCCTTATACCTTTTAACTCACTTATCCCCACATCCACCCTTACCTTACAGGAATGTATCAATACTATTGTGACCCCAACTTTACAGATGAGAAAAGAGTTTACATTCAAGTTCTCACAGCTTGTAAATGATGAAGCCAGGATTTAAATATTGATGGTCTGGTTCTTAGACTTGAGTTCTTAGCCGCTGAATATCACTCCCTCACCTATAGCCAAATTTTGGGAGGAAGTCACCAAAAACAAAACAAAACTTAAAAAAAATTAAATAAATAGAAATTGTGAATTAATTACCAAAAAACTCTGAAAACTTGTCTTTTTTTCACGGACTCTTCGTGACTGGAAGATTTAAATCAGAGGAAGGGGGGAAATATCTTGAAGAGTATTAGAAGATGATTTAAGACTTTTATCACTTCTGGGATTTATTCATAATATATCACATCGAGGAGTATATGCAAATAAATGTTTGAAAATTCATGGGTCTGGCTGTATTTATGTTTTAGGAGATCCCACATCAGAGAGAAGTATTTGGGGGCTGGGTTTGGTTTTTTTTTTGTTTGTTTTTTTTGCCTTTTGTTGGTGGAAGAAGACAAGGCAAAAAAAAGTCTTCTATTACTCACCAAGGCATAGATCTGCTGTCAGTGTTCATAAGACAAGCAATACATTTTCCTCTTCACACAATATATTTGTATGGCAAAGATCTGGTTTGTATATAAATACTTTCAAGTACTAATCTGCACTGTTCTTTCAGCATTACTCATGATACCCTAACCCAGGTGGAAATAAATCCTAGGGTCAAGGATATAGTTTAGGATAGTCCTAAAGCCAATGTAAGTAAATAATTTTCATTTTAAAATTACAATATTGTTGAGATTCCTTAGATGTTATTTTATTACCTTGAGAGGTTAAAAGCAACTGAAACCCTTTAAATGTGATTTAACAAATGGGATTTTAATTCTGAGCATACAAGGGTATCTTAGGAATTCCCGTAAACAGGAAGTACAGCTGAGCTTCATGCAGCACTGAAAACGAAGTAGTTTCCTACACAAGCTCTCTTCTTCTGCAACCATACCATCCTAGCTTCTCTCTTTAAATCTCCTGCTACAGTTGGACCCTTTCAGTTTAGTCATCAGTATACCTGGACAGTGTTCATCAGTACATATGCCCCAACCAACCCAAATTTAAATAATTTTCAAGAAGAAAATTCCAAAGAGTGAGTTCAGCTGATAGGGACTTTTTTCTGCTGAGAGCTTCTCTTTGGAATCTGTAACCAAAGATAAAGTACTGGGCAAGAGATGGTGATAACCATTTAGGTCAGCTTGTCATTCCTTGGCACATCCCTGGACTGCCTGTGCAAGGCAGTATACAAGGGACAACTTTATCTCTAGGAAATGGGTTTACAATTGATGGGATGTCTGTAGTTTAGACACAATCTTACACAGAAGCATTCAGACAATCGATATTTTCCTTCTCTTAATTACCAAAGGGCACTGACTCTCAGACCTCCTCTCCAAAAGAAGAGAGTCACACGCAAAGTCCTTCTTTGGCACTCCTGCCTTATTTTTGCTGCATTTAGAATTGTTGTGCAAGGGTGGGCAGGCTCACTCTGCACCTTCTGAGAGCTGCTCTACAACCGGAACGTGATGGAAAGTGACAAAATCTTGTCATGGGGCAGAACTGAATGTTCTGACAGTGTCCAGAGGAGTCCCTCATCAAAAAGGAGACGCCCAACCCTGAAATTATATTTTTGGGACCAGGTCTGATTTCCAGTTTCAAGACAATATGGAGTTTCCTTAAAAAACTAAAAATAGAGCTACTATATGATCCAGCAATCCCACTCCTGGGCCAGTATCTGGAGGAATCGATATCTTGAAAAGATACATGCACCTCACTATTCACTGCAGCTCTATTTACAGCAGGGAAGATATGGAAGAAACCCAAGTGCCCATCAATAGATGATTCCTCAGCTATAAAAAGAATAAAATATTGCATTTGCAGCAACATGGATGGATCTAGAGAGTATCATATTAAGTGAAGTGAGCCAGGTAGAGAAAGACAAATATTACATGTATGTGGAATCTAGAAAATAATATAAATGACTCTATATACAGAACAGACTCACAAGCATTGAAAACAAACTTATGGCTATCAAAGGGGAAAGGGAGAAGAGGAGAGACAACTAGAAGTATGGAAGATATAAGCTACCATACATAAAATGTATAAGCACCAAGTACACCACAGGGAACTACATTCAATACCTTGTAATTAACCTGTAATGGAAAATAATCTGGAAAGACACGTGTGTGTGTGTGTGTGTGTGTGTGTGTGTGTGTATCTGAATCACTTTGCTGTATATCAGATATTAACACAATAGTATAAATTAACTACACTTCAATTTTAAAAAGAGACAAAAAGGAAGGGTTTTATATATGAAACAACTGAATCTGGATCAACAGTAGGGTTCTGTTAATGACACAGTAGGTGATTGGGCTTCTAAGTGACGATTTAGCAATTCTGTCCACACTAAGATTCTTCCAGGAATTAGTACATTTTTTGGTTTACAGTCTTAGGCAATACATTTGAAGAATGTGATACACACTCTGCCAGTAAGGGAATCCATGTAAATAAAAAATTAAAGTCCAGTTGTACAAGGACATTTATCAATTGGGGTGAAATCATAATCTAAGGGCAAACTGAAATCTACAAAGTTGGATACAAAGTTCACTCAACTAAAGGCTATTTAATACAGATTTTATAAGACTGTATAGATAACTACTTCTAAATTATATTGCAAGAAAGCAAAGAACTGATATAAAATATAATCCAAGGGAAAGAGAGAAAAGAATTAGGATGAAAACATTCAAGGGCCAGGATTTCCATGAGCTCCTGGGATGCTGAGAAGTGGGTGGCCACACATGTCAGTCTTGAGGAAAAGCAGAAAATACAGAACCAGCTGCCGTTCCAGTTAACTGCCTGCTGATAGTTTAATTTGAAACAACTTGAGAGAAGCCCCCATACTAAGCAGTATGGCAGTGGTAGGCCAGCTGATAAACCTTTTCAATTACCCAACTGACAGACCGTATCGATGCTTCATTTTCATTCCCATCACACTAGGGGAAAATGCTAAGGTCACATTTCTTAAAGCCATAGTAAAAAACACATATTCTCTGTAGAATGACATAAAATGTTAATAATCCTTTCATATCTCTGATTGCAAAAAGATTTTCCCCTACAAAACCTGTATACACTTTAATTTTTCACCTTGTTTACAACATTACAGATGCTACAGCAAAAATGATACTTCTCTTATAGCTTAGAAAACATAATGCCAAAAAGTAATTACACACAAACTATAGTTTATAGAGGTACAGGAATCAAAACATATGGGTAGGGAAATGCGACAGAATTATAGTAGTTAAACTAAGCCCAGCAGAGCATGACATTTTAATAGACATATTTAAAAAGGAGAAAAGCAAAAACAAGTTAAATCTTTTGCTTTTAGCTAATCTATTTAAACCATAATGTGACAATGGTAAAGTGTCAAAATAAAATCCTAACATCTTTATAAGACCAACAATAGGGTTGTTGTTCAGTTGCTAATTTGTGTCCGATTCTTTCCGACCACACAGACTGCAGAATGCCAGGCTTCCCTGTCCTTCACTACCTCGCAGAGTTTGTTCAAATGTATGTCCACTGAGTCAGTAATGCTACCTAACCATCTCATCCTCTGCCGCCCCCTTCTTTTTTTGCCCTCAATCTTTCCCACCATCAGGGTCTTTTCCAGTGAGTCGGCTCTTCACATCAGTTGGCCAGAGTACTGGAGCTTTAGCAACAGTCCTTCCAATGAATATTCAAAGTTGATTTCTTGTACGCTTGAAGTGCATGGGGTCACAAAGAGTCGGACATAACTTGATGACTAAACAACAACATATACATCTACACTACACACAGCTATAATCTCACTTATTCTAATATTATATTTCAGTATATACTACATATATGTATAGAAAGTAGACTAGACTAGGATAAACACTGAACCAGACTCCTTTATGGAGAAGGCAATGGCACCCCACTCCAGTACTCTTGCCTGGAAAATCCCATGGATGGAGGAGCCTGGTAGGCTGCAGTCCATGGGGTTGCTAAGAGTCGGACACGACTGAGCGACTTCCCTTTCACTTTTCACTTTCATGCATTGGAGAAGGAAATGGCAACCCACTCCAGTGTTCTTGCCTGGAGAATCCCAGGGACGGAGGAGCCTGGTGGGCTGCCATCTATGGGGTCGCACAGAGTCGGACACGACTGAAGTGACTTAGCAGCAGCAGCAGCAGACTCCTTTAATAATAGCTGCTTGTAGAACAGACAGGCACCACATATTTCTGTACTACTAAAAGTGTTTTCAAGTGTTACTTGCTTAACTCTTGGGTAAAAAGTCAAAATAAGGTAAAAATCCATAGAGCGATAAATAGTGCCTTTAGTAGACGGTAAAGGAAAGATAAGAATGCCTTCCTCAGTTATCAGTACAAAGAAATTGAGTAAAACAATAGAATGGGAAAGACTAGAGATCGCCTAAAGAAAATTAGAGATATGAAGGGAACATTTCATGCAAACATGGGCACAATAAAGGACAGAAATGGTATGGACGTAATAGAAGCAGAAGATATTAAGAAGAGGTGGCAAGAATACACAGAACTATACAAAAAAGATCTTCATGACCCAGATAATCACGATGGTATGATCACTCATCTAGAGCCAGATATCCTGGAATGCAAAGTCAAGTGGGCCTTAGGAAGCATCACTACGAACCAAAGCTAGTGGAGGTGATGGAATTTTAATTGAGCTATTTCAAATCCTAAAAGATGAGGCTGTGAAAGTGCTGCACTCAACATGCCAGCAAATTTGGAAAACTCAGAAGTGGCCAAAGGAAAAGCAGTGGAAAAGGTCAGTTTTCATTTCCATCCCAAAGAAAAGCAATGTCAAAGAATGTTCAAACTACTGCACGATTGTACTCATCTCACACACTAGTAAAGTAATGCTCAAAATTCTCCAAGCCAGGCTTCAATAGTACATGAACCATGAACTCCTAGATATTCAAGCTCGATTTAGAAAAGGCAGAGGAACCAGAGATCAAATTGCCAACATCCGCTGGCTTATCGAAAAAGCGAGAGAGTTCCAGAAAAAACATCTATTTCTGCTTTATTGACTATGCCAAAGCCTTTGACTATGTGGATCACAAAAAACTGTGGAAAATTCTGAAAGAGAAGGAAATACCAGACCACCTGACCTGTCTCTTGAGAAGGTCAGGATGCAACAGTATGCAGGTCAGGAAGCAACAGTTAGAACTGGACATGGAACAACAGACTGGTTCCAAATTGGGAAAGGAGTATGTCAAGGCTGTATTTTGTCACCCTGCTTATTTAACTTCTATGCAGAGTACACCATGAGAAACGCTGGGGTGGATGAAGCACAAGCTGGAATCAAGATTGCTGGGAGAAATATCAATAACCTCAGACATGTAAATAACACCACCCTTATGGCAGAAATCGAAGAACTAAAGAGCCTCTTGATGAAAGTGAAAGAGCAGAGTGAAGGAGTTGGCTTAAAGCTCAACATTCAGAAAATGAAGATCATGGCATCTGGCCCCATCACTTCATGGCAAATAGATGGGGAAACAGTGACAGACTTTATTTCTTTGGGCTCCCAAATCACTGCAGATGGTGACTGCAGCCATGAAATTAAATGATGCTTACTCCTTGGAAGGAAAGTTATGACCAACCTAGACATCATATTAAAAAGCAGAGACATTACTATGTCAACAAAAGTCCGTCTAGTGAAAGCTATAGTTTCTCCAGTAGTAGCCTTTGACTATGTGGATCACAAAAAACTGTGGAAAATTCTGAAAGAGAAGGAAATACCAGACCACCTGACCTGTCTCTTGAGAAGGTCAGGATGCAACAGTATGCAGGTCAGGAAGCAACAGTTAGAACTGGACATGGAACAACAGACTGGTTCCAAATTGGGAAAGGAGTATGTCAAGGCTGTATTTTGTCACCCTGCTTATTTAACTTCTATGCAGAGTACACCATGAGAAACGCTGGGGTGGATGAAGCACAAGCTGGAATCAAGATTGCTGGGAGAAATATCAATAACCTCAGACATGTAAATAACACCACCCTTATGGCAGAAATCGAAGAACTAAAGAGCCTCTTGATGAAAGTGAAAGAGCAGAGTGAAGGAGTTGGCTTAAAGCTCAACATTCAGAAAATGAAGATCATGGCATCTGGCCCCATCACTTCATGGCAAATAGATGGGGAAACAGTGACAGACTTTATTTCTTTGGGCTCCCAAATCACTGCAGATGGTGACTGCAGCCATGAAATTAAATGATGCTTACTCCTTGGAAGGAAAGTTATGACCAACCTAGACAGCATATTAAAAAGCAGAGACATTACTTTGTCAACAAAAGTCCGTCTAGTGAAAGCTATGGTTTTTCCATAGCTGAGCATGAAGAACTGATGCTTTTGAACTGTGGTGTTGGAGAAGACTCTTGAGAGTCCTTGGACTACAAGGAGATCCAACCAGTCAATCATAAAGGAAATCAGTCCCGAATATTCTTTGGAAGGACTGATGCTAAAGCTGAAACTCCAATACTTTGGCCACCTGAGTCATTTGAAAAGACCCTGATGCTGGGAAACATTGAAGGCAGGATTAGAAGGGGACAACAGAGGATGAGATGGTTGGATGGCATCATCAAGTCAATGGACATGAGTTTGAGTAAACTCTAGGGTTTGGTAGATGGACAGGGAGGCCTGGTATACTGCAGTCCATGGGGTCACAAAGAGTCGGACACGATTAAGCAACTGAAACGAACATAGTAGAGGGAACTACAGGTGTAGACTATGAGTAGAAACGGGAGCAGTGTGTGATCATGATATTTTTTTTTGAACATTCTCAATTACTTCTTCCTTTTTATTTTCCTCTTTCAGAAATAATCAAAGAAAATTTCACTCAATTTTATGCTCTTTTCCTGTAAAAACACCATTATTGGTGCCACAGAATTCAAGAAAGTTTTCTTAAAGGTTTTTAACATTAATTATGAAAATTTTCAGGATTCAAAAAGAGTTTAGATAAACAAAGCCCAAAACTGAGCCATTTAATATACACCTGATGCTCCCTGTGTACCCCTTTCTCATCCATTCCTTGGATAAGCAATGTCCTAAATGCACTATTTATCACTTCCATATGTACTTTTTTTATACTTTTAATTTACTTTTTAAAGTTTTTCTTTTGTATTGGAGTATAGGTAACAATGTTGTGATAGTTTCACGGTAACAGCAAAGGGACTCTGTCATACATATACATGTATCCATTCTCCTCCAGACTGCCACACCATACTTTTACTTTAAAGGTACACATATACGTGTAATATACATATATATATATGTAGCTATAAAAATATACAATAACGAATATGCTTCTTGTGTTTCACCTATGACAAAGGGAGTCAGCAAACTGTTTTTTGCATCTCCAGTTGACAAATTTTTTCTCTAAGGGGTCAGAGGCTTAGAAGGCCCTGTGGCTTCTGGTGTAACTAGTCAGCTCTGCTGTAGTAATGTGAAAGCAGCCATAGCTAGTATGCGTACAGATGGGCGTGGCTGAGGTCTGATAAAACTATTCACAGAAATAGGTGGCCGGCCAGATTTGGCCCGTATGCTGACTTCTGGTTTATATATATGGTATCATACTGAGCTATCTTTCTTTTATGACTTGCTTTTTTTGTTTTTAATTGATGTATAGCTGATTTATTGGGTTGGCCAAAAAGTTCATTTGGGTTTTTAATAAGATGTTATGGAAAAATCCAAACGAACTTTTTGGCCAACCCAATACAACGGTGTGCCAATCTCTGTTATACAGTAAAAGTGACTCAATTTTACATGTATATATTATATATTCTTTTGTAAACATTCTTTTTCATGATGGTTTATCCCAGGAGACTGGATATGGTTTCCTACACTTTACTTTTATCATCCAAAATTCTGTGTGAGATTTATATATGCTGTCACATATAGCTGCAGTTCCCTCAGTCCAAGGAGTCCTACTCTCAACATTCCTGGACACAGTTCCTTTGGCACAAGTGAAAGTATTTCTCTGGGGTACTTATATGGTCTGGGCATTTCTAACTTTACCATAGAGTGCTGTTACTCTCTAAATATCCTGTATCAAATTATTCTCTCACATACTTGTAATTGTCAATCTTTGAGATTTCTGCACCAACTCTGCTGCTGCTGCTAAGTCACTTCAGTCGTGTCTGACTCTGTGTGACCCCATAGACGGTAGCCCACCAGGCTCCCCCATCCCTGGGATTCTCCAGGCAAGAATACTGGAGTGGGTTGCCATTTCCTTCTCCAATGCATGAAAGAGAAAAGTGAAAGTGAAGTCGCTCAGTCTGTCTGACTGTTAGCAACCCCATGGGCTGCAGCCCACCAGGCTACTCCGTCCATTGGATTTTCCAGGCAAGAGTACTGGGGTGGGGTGCCGTTGCCTTCCCCCTGCACCAACTCAGTGGAAGTGAAATGATATCTCATCATCACATTGGTACACATCTTCTTAGTTTTAGCAAGCTAAAGCTTCTTAGGATTCATCTTTTCTGAGCTCCCTGCCCCTGTTCTCCTGAGCTATTTGTCTTTCTTTCTGATGTGTATTTATATTGGACACTAACCATTGTTGCCTATGTGTGTTTCGGTAACTTGTCTTTTCACATGATTTTGCTGTCTTCATATGCATAAGTTTTAAAGTTCCACATAGTCAAATTCATCCATCTTTTTCTTTATGGTTTCTACTTGTTTAAAAACATATTCCCTACTCCAGCATCATAAAGATATTCTCATGTATTTCCTCAAAATGTTTTACTTTTATGTATTTAGATTCCACCTCACATGATAAAACAAAGCAAATTCCATCTAGAATTTTTTTTTAAAATACAGGTAATCAGTTGTTCTTGCACCACTTGTTGACATGTACACTTTCCCCACTAACCTGTATTGCCAGCTCCATCACAGCACCGGACAGAACCGTGTATGCTGTGCTCAGACGCTCAGTCGTATCCAACTCTTTGTGAACCTACGGGCTGTAGCTGGCCAGGTTCCTCTGTCCATGAGATTCTCCTGGCGAGAATACAGGAGTGGGGGAGCCATTTCCTCCGTCAGGGTACCTTCCTGACCCAGGAATAGAACCCACATCTCTTATGTCTCCTACATTAGCAGGCAGGTTCTATATACCACTCACGCCACCTGGGAAGCCCATGTGTATCTTCGCTGGGCTCTGCATTCTGTTCCTTTGACCTGTTTCTCCACTGACAAAACAGTCTTACTTGCTTGCAAGAGTCCATCTCCCAGTTTTGATCTTCAAAGTTGGTTGTTCTTGTTCTTCCTTATAAGTTTTAGAAACTTTTATTTTTGTCTAATTTTTAAATAATTTTTGTGAATTTTCCTGAAATTCCATCAGTCTTTATAAACAGGTATCAAAAGCTTTAAAAAAGACTAAGATTCAAATGATAATTTCTGAGAAACAGGATAAGGCTTCTCTGTTCTGCTGCCATATCTTTTCTGCTATAAATTATTTCCTTGCAGTACGTAAAACCTTTAAGACAAAGTAGCTTATTTTTCAGTCACCACAAGTCATTGGGTCCTATTATTCAGACCTGCTGGGGTGGTAAAAAAAGTTCCTAATTTTCCATTGCTGGCACTGATTACCACAGGGCTTAACTTTATTGTCTTTAGCTCCTACTTCCCTCTCAATTAGTTTTCCAACTGCCATTCCATAGTACATTTTTCTAGATGTTATTAGTATCTGTGTCAGGGAAAGGAAGTTATAAATTCAGAGAAATTTAAAAAATCCTCTATAGTAAGTTTCTCACTTGGAGTTTTATAATGCATTTCAGTATATCAAAGACCCTCAGTAAAAAAATGTCTAATTTTGTTTTAACTCACAACTTCCGAATTTTTTCATGCAGTAATTATTTATTTCTTGCATACTGATTAATATCCTACAAGAAAGTTCCATGGGACATCAATTTGGGAAATGGTGTATTTAAACTAACAAGAAAAGACAAGAATTCAGATATTTCTGACTTCTACAAAACAAACCAATCAAAAAGCTCCCAGCAAGCCTCTCGGGAATGCTTAAGTGATGCTTTTTTTTTTAGCTTGGGGTCTTAATGTTGACCTATACCTAATAAAACTTTTCCTTTCACTTGACGAAAGTTTTACTTTCCTTTTTATTTCAGCACTGAAATGAAAGAACAGGCAGCCGTCCCAGATTTATTCACCTCTCACTGTGAAAGCTATAGGAGTATTTGGCCTTATAAAAACACAAACCAAAGAAATGCATCTCTCTTATGCATGCTGGGCATTGAGCCCATGTTCTTGCTGCNAAAGTTTTACTTTCCTTTTTATTTCAGCACTGAAATGAAAGAACAGGCAGCCGTCCCAGATTTATTCACCTCTCACTGTGAAAGCTATAGGAGTATTTGGCCTTATAAAAACACAAACCAAAGAAATGCATCTCTCTTATGCATGCTGGGCATTGAGCCCATGTTCTTGCTGCCAAGTGGCCTGAGGAGAACCAAAAAGCACACCAAAATTAAGTGACTTTTGTTTATTTTTTCTCCCCTCTGCCCTGTTAATGCAACAGGTATTAATCCGGTTGATGCACTGCTGGACTGGCAGCGTGGCCCTGCTCAGCTAAGGACAGCAGGGGAAGAGCAGGTCACTGCCAGTCTCGGTAGACACCTCAGACAGAGGACATTGGCCTTTCCTGGAAAACAGTTCTTTCTTACAGGGCGTACTCCCCACTGCTGTAGTAACAAGCACTCAACAGCAGTCACGTGCAAGCTTTTGCGAGTCAGGTTCTTTCTAGTCAACAAGGAAAAAATATTGGCATTCCCTGTCTCTCTTTGAACTACATCTGACATTTATTCAAAAATTAGTTTATTAAGTGCTTACTGTGAACCAGGCATGTTACCAAGACCAGTATCACAGTCCTGGAGGGCCTGAAAGTATAAATTAGAGGTTGAAGGCTGAGTACAATGAGCACCGCCTGAAGTAGAACTACGAAGACTTGGATCCTGACGTAAGCGATTGGGAATGTAAATCCCAAACAATGGGCACTCTGTGCTCCACAAAGCTGGAGACCTTTCCTTGCTTTCTGCTGTATCCTGAGCCTGGATTAGGGTCTCTCAACAAATATTATCGGCTATTGAATGAGCAAGGGCTGGAGCCATCTGGAATCATGATTTAGCTATGCATGAAACTTCTCCATTTTATCCCCTCCACTAGCTTGTCTAGCTTTTCCTTGACAGTGTCCCCCACAGATTCCATTCCATCCTTGCCCTGCTACGTCTGGAAATCCTTCCTCACATTGTGCACAAATCCATTCTCTCAACTTTGCACCCACAGATGTATATTCTACCCCCAGGACAACACAGAACATACAGACCCATTCCCTCCACTGTCCTGTGTGTGCTTAGTCGCTCAGTCATGTGACTCCGTGGACTGTGGCCTGCCAGGCTCCTCTGGCCATGGGATTCTCAAGGCAAGAATCCTGGAGTGGGTTGCCATCCCCTTCTCCAGATTCCCTCCTCTACTACTTCTTGTTGTGAAATTTCAAGTCTACAGAAAAGCTAAAGGAATAGTACAGTGAACACCCATATATACATTTCATCTATTCACCAATTACTAATATTTTCCTGTATTTCCTGTTATATCTTGCTGTTTTTAATGTTCATTAATTATTTAGAGTATGCTGCAAACATAAGCCTGTGTCACCTCTAATACATCTGCTTACATCTCCTAAGAATAAGGACATTCTCCCACATAACAGCTTTCCAATATACACCTAATCAAAGAAATATTAACCAAAAAATCTAAAATAAATTTCGTATTTAAATTTCCTTAATTATCCCCAAAGCCTTTTTTTTTAAATCTGGATTTTTAAATTCCAGATTAAAAAAAACCAATCTTTTAAAATCTGAACTATCTGTCTAGCCTTTTTGTATTTTTCATATTTCCTTGTTTTGGCCAGGGTTCCTATCACATAAATGATATCTATGTGCATTGCTAAAGCATCAGCTGGAGTCACAGAATGTCAGGTTGTCCCACCTGAGAGTGAGACAGATGGTGATAGGTATACAAGTTGACCACTTGATTAAGAATGTGATCACCAGATCTCTTCATTGACAAAGGTACATTTTTCCGTTTATAATTAAAAACTTGAATTAAAAACTTAAATATTTCTTCTTCTATTTGGATTTTTAAAAATCCAATGTGTTAGAATCTATTGTCATTTAAAATTTTTGCTACTCAAATTGCCCCAGATTTGGTCAGTTGAGCCTCTTGAAGCTGCCTCCTAGGCCTTTTTGACATGACCCCACTGGTTGAGCACTTCCTACCTTCCTATCAGTAGGGTCCAGGCTTACCCGGACTTTCCCTTTCCCAGGATCTGGGATTAGCTATTCCTCCAAGGATCCTTGGTTCTTCCTAGCAATTGGGAGCTAATGCTGGGAACAGCAATTATGAGAACAATTTTGCTAGTCTCTTCTACAGCCCTTCAGGTGTTTGAATCCAGTTATTTCTGTCTTATACCCCTTCCCAAACTTCCAAACCATGGCTAACTTCTGCCAGTTCCTTAAACAAGTCTGCCGGTGACTTAGCTCTGACTTCTACCCAGCTCTTCTCTTTCACCTTCCCTCTCCCAGCTCAGCTGTGGTCTTCTCTCCTAGTGGCTCCCAGCCTGGCTCTCCATCAGAGTCACCTGCCACTTCTTTAATATACAGATGCCCATGATCACTCCACACCTACTGAATGAGAATCTCGGGAGTAGATGATAGGATTCTGCTTTTAAGTACCTCAATATTGATAGAGCCAGAGCAACGCACACTTCAATTTCTCAAAGCCTTGTGGGCCCAGAATTGAACAGCATATCCAAAGTGTGGTCTAGAGCTGTCACTTTCCTTATACTGGACATTATAGGTCTTTCAGCATAATTAAATCAATGCCGACATTTTGGGGGGAGGTGGAGGCAACAACATGAAATTTTTGACTCTTAATGAATGGATTTATATTTATTTTGTTCTTGTTGGGTGTGCTGTGGAGCTTGAGGGATTTCAATTCACTGACCAGGGACTGAACCCGGGCCATGGCAGTGAAAGCCCAGAATCCTAACCCCTAGGCCACCAGGGAACTCCCCTCATGATGAATTTATGAAGAATTAAATCCTCAAGGTTTTTTCAAAAATATTGTTAAGTCACCTCTCCCCTACTGGTTCATGCTCCATTAATCTTTCAGCCATAGTGGTAAGGATTTACATTTGTTCCAATTAAAACTCATATTGCTTAATTCAGTCAAACCTTCAGTATGTCAGGGGTCTTATGGATCCTGACTTTATCATCCTAACTATTTTTTACCCTTTCAACTTTATGTCACTCACAGTCAAGCATGCTGTCAAAGTCCTCTTACATTCTTTTTTTCTATTATTTTTTAAGTATTAAAAAAATCAAGTCTTACACACTCTTCTATGATTATGGCTATCTAACTGTGTTTGTCAAAACTCATAGAATCATACACCAAAAAGAGTGAATTTTAATGAATCATACACCTCCCTAAAAAAACTACCTTACATCCCAAATACTTAGCTGTATTTTCCTCCCAGATTAGATCTCAGTAACTTACTTTGATTGACAATCTCTGCAAAATGTTGCCTGCACTGCAGGAGATCTGGGTTTGACCCCTGAGTTGGAAAGATCCCCTGGAGAAGGAAATGGCAACCCACTCTAGTATTCTTGCCTGGAGAATTCCATGGACAGAGGAGCCTGGTGGCCTACAATCCAAGGGGTCGCAAAGAGTCAGACACGACTGAGCGACTAATAACACTATCACACTATCACAATATAAAATGCAAAGAAAAAGTGATGAAATGCGGAAGAAGGTGAAAATGATATTAAAAAGTTACAATCCTTCACAGAACTAGGTTAAAAAATAAAAAAAGATCTGTCATTCTTGCATAGACAGTGGAAGTTAGACAATTTCCACGTGTAAGTCTGACAAGTGTTAGTTGCTCAGTTATGTCCGATTCCTTGTGATCCCCGGGACTGTAGCCCCCCAGGCTCCGCTGGGATTCTCCAGGAAAGAATACTGGAGTGGGTTGCCATTCCCTTCTCCAGGGGATCTTCCTGACCCAGAGGTTGAACCCGGGTCTCCCAGACTGCAGGCAGACTCTTTACCATCCGAGTCCCCCCCATCCCATAAGTTTGACAAGGATTTCAAACACACTCTTCAGTGTTGGTGAAGCTCTCATAGGACATGCTTCTCAGCGTGAATAACGGGCTGAAGGGGCAAAACTTTCCTGGCCATTCAAAACTGTCTAGTAAGAACTTAAAGAATTCAACTGCAATGTATGTGTGTGTGTGTGTGTGTGTGTATTTATACTGATAAGCTCTAGAAAGAATTACATCAAATTTTTAGCAGTAGCCAGCCATTTCCAGTTGATGAGAGGCATTCTGTTTTTTTTTAATGATTTCTACTTTAAAAAATAATTTTTAAATTTCTATAAGCCCATGCTAGCTTTATACATAATTAGAAAAAAAGCAGTACACATTTATAAAAATACCAACTAAAGAAAGTGGAGGGAAATAAACCACAGAAGAAAAGAAACAGGGATAAAATAATTTTCTGTAAAAATATACCTGTCATTGATACAAATTCTCAAAATCAAACATGTCTTCTAGGTAGTCAATAATTTTATAAAGAATGTTTGTTCTGAGAATGAACAGTATTTCCCTTTTGAAGCCTAAGGGCCACGAAAGATTCAAAGATACAGTGTTTCAAAAAGGGACACTTGCACTTCTTCCAAATAATATTTCCTAGAAGAAAAGCTTTATTCAATTATTAAATACTATAACTATAAATTCATACCTTGAAGAACGATGCTCTGGTTTATTCCGTTCGTTCCGATCTGTAAAGAAAGAAGAAAGTCACATTTTAAAATGCTCTTTAGAAGTCTTAGAAAAGAAGTCTTTAAATACCAGATGCCATACCATCAGATTTCAGAAAGGACTGTTCAAAGGTTGCTGTGTCTTCCCCTACATAAATAAGGCTCTCCTTCAGAGTTGAGAGGATTTGTCTGACAGAGGAGTTATGAAAGATATAAAGAAGGACAGGCATATAAAGTTTTTACAGTTTGTTAAAAATCATCTACTTAGAAAATATATCATTACACATATTATTTCATTTTCAAAGATCTTTGCTGTTTTAAACACTTTGCTAAAACCAAAACAAGTTTAGCTAAGGAAAGAAAGTAAGGAAATTGAAAAGCCACAAATTACTCAGCTCAAAAAAATCATTCCATGAATCATGGTTGGCAAAAGCTTCTAACAGGATGGGGAGGGGAAAGAAATGAGCAGTCAGCTACATCTGCAAATACACTGAGACCAGCACAGCCTCCTCCTTAACTCTCTATCATCCAGAACTTTTCAGAAGTTGGATTTCCATGTTTCACAGAAAATTAGGTCTAAAGGGCTACAGGGCAGTGGTTCTCAACCAAGGGCGATTTTGCTCCTCCTCCCCAAGGGGACACCTGGCAATGCCAGGAAATGGTCTGTGGTTGTCACAGCTCAGGAAGAAGGAGCTACTGGCATCTGGTGGGTAGAGACCAGGGACGCTACTAACCACTACAACAAAGAATAATCTCACCGAAAATGTAAACAGTGTTACAATGGAAAAATCCTGCTACAGAATAAGAGGCCAGAGCCTAGCTGCTAGACGTTTCCAGAAGTGCCTCTACGTACTACTCTAAAATGTGCTTCATCAACATGAAGACTATTATATATAAGAGGAAGAACCACAAAACCTGCAGGTTGTCCTTTTCTTTTGACTAATGATTTTTCCTTCAGTACATGCTTAAAAATAAATAAATGAAGTGGAAAGATAGCAGTGTTATGAAAAAACTAACAACAGAAAGCAATGGGTAAAAAAAAAAGAAGAAGCAAGCAATGTGTAAAACCACAATAAAATCCTATAGAATGACTTTTAAAAATCCTATGCAAGATTATCAAAAGGTAGTTTTCTAAACTATCTTCTGAATTAACACTAACATGATACAATTTAATGGCTAAACAAAGATTAGACTGGAATGCTTTCTTCCCCCCTTAATTTTACTGCTGATGCAGCAGCATAAAGATAATGAAAACATTCTCTAAAAGTTCTGAAGAAATTTTATGAAAAAATTATGAAAGAAAATGAAGCAGATTTATACAAATATAAATTCTTTCTGAATGAGTACTTAATAAAAAAGAAATGTCTTTTTAAACCAAGGAGTTAGTACACAGGAAGATACTGTTCTCTGAAACACTGACAAGGAGAAAGATTCACAATAAAACATATTTGTTTAGCTAGAAGGCTCTCCCAGACACATGAGGTTAATATGCTTCTGGTTCCAATTTCTCTACACAGTAACTTAGTGTTACTGCCACTTTTAAAACTTTTAATTTAACTTGGTTTACCCCTCCTCTAAATAAAAATCTAGTTTTTTATTTGTTGAGTACTATAAAATTTAAAGTCAGGAATACAGCACACATGTTAAACCATTTTTTGACTGTTGCTCTTCAGCTTTTAGCCTGTTAGTTTTGCTAACAAAAGTAAAGTATACTGCCTCAAAGTAAAGCCAGAAACTAGATGCACATCAGTTATCCTCATAACAAAGTAACAACTCTTACCTGTAACTAAGATGAGCTAAGTCTGCCCGAAATACAATTTGCTGTGGCTGGTGTCTTAGTTTCATACAGCTTATTTAGGCACGTAATAGAGAATTCCCCTACAAATCTTCCTAGACATACAACACAAAGGAGGAGGGGAGAAACAGAGTCACGATGCAGAAACGATGCACGTAAACAAGACTCGGCCTCCAAGGTTCCCTCCAGGGCCTGCTCTGATTGGCAGATGTGCTGTGATCAGTCTGCACAGCTGGAATGCAGCCATTCAGGAAGCAAAAGGCTCATAGTTCTCCTTCATTCTTGGTTAAAACAGGAAATTCTACCAACATTCTAATACTCTCTGCTCTAAGAAAATACAAATACCTTTCCACTGTACTTCCCTATGGAGAAGTAATTAAAATTGGAGAAAATAACTTGATAATGTGTTGGAGGACATTTTAAACGTTTCCTCCCAAATTCACTCTTAGTGTACATGTGTTACATTTCCACATAAATATGCATACACAGTGCTTATAACATGTTACTCCTAAGACCCATATATTTGATTATTTGAGGGTAAGGGTAAATTATCCATTACTTACAGTATTCCCTCATCATGGCTCTTGGCAATGGAAAACAAAATTAAGATTCATGTTCTTGGCTTAATCTTTTTTCTTAAAATACACAAATAACTGGACTTCACATTTTTCCATAAGCCATCTTTTAGCATGAAAACATATAAATATGTACTGTGTGCGTGTTGTGTGTCTGCATTTTAACATACTTATTTTAAGCAAAGTAATTCTCATGACAGCCGAGACTATTGTGCAATTATCAAGAAATACATTAGTGTTAATGCTGAATTCCTGGCAAAATAATAAGTGGTTATTTTGATCCAAAACCTGAGACTGAACAAAACAAAGCACTGAGGGCAGATTCAGAATCTGGATCTTGCCAATGACAATAAAACATTTGGATTAAAATTCCCTTAAGAAAAATGAGAACAGATCTATAGCAAACATGGACATTTCATCTTGACTATACACAGTGCTTTAGCGTATGGTTTCTATTTATTTCAAATCAAGTATTCTTTAGCATATTCCCCTCCATTTTTCAGAGTTCTAAGTTTTAAATAATTATGAGAGAAAATACTTTCAAAGGCTTCCCAAATCTTTACATACTTAGATAACTTACTAGCCCAAAGCCTCAGCATTTCCACAAAGAAAAGAGTTATTAAAAATAAGAATGGCCTTTTTCAATTATGGCTTTCTCAGGGTATATGCCCAATAGCGGGATTGCTGGGTCATATGGTAGTTTTATTTCTAATTTTTTAAGAAATCTCCATACTGTTCTCCACAGTGCTGGCATCAATGTACATTTCCAACAACAGTGCAAGAGGGTTCCCTTTCCAGCATTTAGTGTTTGTAGATTTTTTTTTTTTTTGAAGACAGCCATTCTGACCAGTGTGAGGTGATACCCCATTGTAGTTTCGATTTTCATTGGCAGAAGCCAACACAATATTACAAAGCAACTATCCTCAATTAAAAATAAATTAAAAAACAGAATGTCCTAACTCTAACATTTAGTTACCCCACACTGCACATTTCCTGTGGACAATGCACTAGCTCCAGGGACTGAGCAGGCTGGCAGTATACTTTCAAGGTGAAAGTTAGCATGGCGGGACGGCTGTGTGAAAGTGTACAGCTCTGTAGGCTTAAGTCACTCGTTCTCTCTCCCTCTCTCTCACACACACACACACACACACATACACGCCATGCAAGAGAGAGAGACCTTAGCTTTCCTGCTCCCGCTCATCCACGCCTCCTGGTTAATAAAGATAACTGAGGAAATGGAAGAACACCCTGAAAGAGCAACAAAGGCAGAGCACAGGCAGAACTGGAGCAAAGGGTGTTCAAGACGGTGCACGTGTGGACGGTGCAGGGACAACTGAGGAAACAACGGGCACATCAAGAGGGCCAAGAGTCAGTCAGCACTGGGAAGCTGCCGTGGGTCTGAGCGCTCCAGGTGGCCAGATTTTCCTGCCATGATGACTCCTGGTCCTAAGTAATTTGGACATTCAGGATCCCAATGTTTACATATTTAGATGGTATACCCCATTGTAGAAATAGGCCCTGATACTGGCAGGGACAGCGTTTTGGAAATGGAAAGGCAGATTCTACTGATGCTAATTATTCAGGGTGATTCTGAATCTAATAATGTAACACTTTGAAATGAAGATGACAAAAATGCAGATGTCCTCTTTTGCTTTGATTAAAATGGCCAACTCAGAACTTAGTAGAATCTACTCTAAGAAATGTGGGCTTTGACGATCTGGCTCTAATCAATTAACTGGAGAGAAAAATCAAACCCCATTGGGTCAGGACTTATATTACTAATTCAAGTGGGAGACAAAAGGTCCTAAGTCATTCTATGAAATTAGTGGGAAGACTCAGTCCCCAGGAGTGAAAATACATAGACACACTCAAAATCGAGTAGGAAGCTCTCTTGTATTTCATGTTGGAGTGCTAATATCTCTCTTTAGAATGACTATTATTTGTGAAGGGATTCCGCATCAGACTTCCAAGCATTACTTACACATTCCAGCTTGGGAGTATATATGAATAGTTTTATGTTATTTTAAAGAATGATCAATGCTAGTCAGTATTAACTGAAAGAGCTACATGTTCTGAAGAAGAATTCTTTGCACCTTATGGCAAACAGAATAAATAAAACAATGAATTCCTCCATGAGAAGAGAGAAGATACTCAGGGTTCACAAATCTTACTTGAATGACTCTTTAAAAGATGGCAAAACTGGTTCTCCTCAACAGTACACGGATGGAATTTTACATGTCTCAGATGAGAGTTTCAGAGGCTCTCCTAAAATCTTTACATGTCATTTCCTGAGAAAATGACAAATATGTCTACTTGGAAAGAACCCAGGATTCATTCTACAAATTACTGACACCAGCTAATATCTAGTTACAATTCTAATTACAATTCCTCACCCTTGTTCAGGTGTCTTTCCAAACTGATTTTTAGCCACTTTTGAAACTTCCACAGCGACTATTATCAGTTCAGTTCACTTCAGTTCAGTTGCTCAGTTGTGTCTGACTCTTTGCAACCCCAGGCCTCCCCATCTATCGCCAACTCCCGGAGTTTACTCAAACTCAAGTCCATTGAATCAGTGATGCCATCCAATCATCTCATCCTCTGTCATCCCCTTCTCACCCTGCCTTCAATCTTTCCCAGTATCAGGGTCTTTTCAAGTGAGTCAGTACTGCACATCAGGTGGCCAAAGTATTGGAGTTTCAGCTTTAGCATCAGGCCTTCCAATGAATATTCAGGACTGATTTCCTTTAGGATTTTTTAAAAGACACTCCTTGGAAGGAAAGTTATGACCAACCTAGACAGCATATTAAAAAGCAGAGACATTACTTTGCCAACAAAGGTCCGTCTAGTCAAGGTTATGGTTTTTCCAGTGGTCATGTATGGATGTAAGAGTTGGACTGTGAAGAAAGCTGAGCGCTGAAGAATTGATGCTTTTGAACTGTGGTGTTGGAGAAGACTCTTGAGAGTCCCTTGGACTGCAAGGAGATCCAAGCTGTCTATCCTAAAGGGGATAGTTCATTGGAAGTGAGTGTTCATTGGAAGGACTGATGTTGAAGTTGAAATTCCAATACTTTGGCCACCTGATGTGAAGTACTGACTCATTTGAAAAGACCCTGATGCTTGGAATGATAGAAGGCGGGATGAGAAGGGGACCAGAGGATGAGATGGTTGGATGGCATCACTGACTCAATGGACATGAGTCTGAGTCAACTCTGGGTGTTGGTGATGGACAGAGTCACTGAACTGATTGACTAGCATGAACATTAGTGATTACACAAGTTACCTAACCTCTCTAAACCTCAGTTTTCTCATCTACAAAATGGGAAATAATTGTATCTTTGTAGAGTTTTTGTGTGGATAAATGAACTAAAACGTATAAGGAGGTTAGCTCAGTATCTGGAAGACAAACTTGACGACTCTAGTTCTGTTATGAGTTTTCTTACTGTCTTCCATGCCTGGCTCAAGAACTACCTTCTTCATGAAACCATCCTTGACTCTTCTTTCTCTTCAGCATCCTTGTATTAGTTTCCTATCACTGTTGCTGAAGCTACAATACTTTGGCCATCTGATGTGAAGAGTCAACTCATTATAAACACCCTGATCCTGGGAAAGATTGAAGGCAGGAAGAGAAGGGGACAACAGACAACGAGATAGTTGGAAGACATCACTGACGCAATGGACATGAGTTTGAGCAAATTCTGGGAAATGAGGACAGGGAAGCCAGACATGCTGCAGTTCACAAGGCCGCAAAGATTGCACACGACTCAGCGGCTGAGCAACATTAACAACAATCACTGCTGTAAGAAATTAACTTAAAACAAAGATGTATTTATTATCTTACAGAAAGTTATAATAGGTTTTACTAGGCTAAAATTGAGGTCTGTGCATGGCTATATTCCTTCTGGAGTTTCTAGGGAAGTGTCAGTTTCCCCTCCCTTTTCAACTTCTTGAGGTCACCTGCATTCCCTGGGCTTGGGGTCTGGTCCCTTCCTCCAACAATGTATCATCTTTGAATCTCTGACTTCTGTCTCCCTTTTCCAATGTATAGATGCCTTATTATTGATTACATTGGGCCTACTGGGATAATCCAAAATAATGTTACATCAAGATTAGTGGATAAGGAACCTTGTTCTTTGCCATGCGATATAACACAGTGACAAGTTGTGGGGATTAGACCATGACATCTTCAAGGGGGGAGCACCATTCTGCCTAACACATCCTATCAGAACTCTTATACAAGCTCTACCATTCACTTGACATTCAGCAATACTAAATAATGCTGTATTATTCTTTAGTATCAGGCTTGCGTCTACCACCTTTCAGGGTGGGTGATGAGAGTAGGACTTAGACTGCTTCACAGTCACCCTCTGCAAATGTTTGTTGATAATGGTAACATCCAAAGCCCTCTCAATTCCTTCCACCTGCATCCTTCAGCCTATATTTGGCTCCTTGATATATCTGACATTGCTAAAAAATAAAATGTGTCTCCTGAAAATTCCTATTTTAAATTCCCAGGTGGCACTAGTGGTAAAGAATCTGCCTGCCAATGCAGGAGATGCAACAGAAGTGGGTTCGATCCCAGGGTTGGGAAGACACCCTGGAGAAGGAAATGGCAACCCACTCCACTATTCTTGCTGGGAAAAGTCCATGGGCAGAGGAACCTGGTGGGCTATAGTCCATGAGGTCACAAAGAGTCAGACACAACTAAGCACACACACACTCAGAAGTCCCGTAATTTTTACACCCTAGTGGTTTGACTCTCTGTACTAAAATGACCCACATTTGGTCTATTCTTCTGTCTCAAAGTAGCTCTCAGCAAACCAAACTCCACACAGAAGATAAAAACCTACACAGCACATTTGAACTGGAGGAAGAATCAGCTATTTGATAACAGGCTGCTACTTCTTTTTAATAATTCTTCCTTCAAATAGTTCAACTGAAACATTTTGATTGTTGAGTGCAACTCACTACTTTTTCTGATTTTTATGTTAGTTTCAGAGGTGAAATTGGAGCCACCATCCACACTGCCCCTTTCACCCCAGAATGAATTCAGCACAAAAGTTAGGAAGATGGGCATTTCATCAGGGCCACGAAGGGCCTGGGGGAAGGCGACGAGGGGAGCAGATGCAAGCAGGCTCCGCAGCAAGTGGTCCTCATCCTCACTGCTGCTCCCAACTGAAGCCCCTGCTGAGTCTCTTAGTACTTACTTTCATAACTCTTCTTGTTACAGAATCTCACTTTCTTCAGCAAGTGAAACTTGCGATTTAAGAAGGGATAAAGAGACCTTTTAGTTAAGTATAAATCTCTATTCCCCCTACTGCCAAATTAAAAATATTAGACCCATATTTAAAATACTAGGCCACTCCCATGGGCTTTTCTGAAGTGAAATGAAGTCGCTCAGTCGTGGCCGACTCTTTGCGACCCCGTGGACCGTAGCCCACCAGGCTCCTCTGTCCATGGGATTTTCCAGGCAAGAGTACTGGAGTGGGTTGCCATTTCCTCCTCTAAAGGAGGTGTAAATTTTATCTGGAATAAGATATGCTTCAAGAAAGGTAACCTGAGGAAGTGACCCAATAACAGGGATTGCTTACGGNCCCACCAGGCTCCTCTGTCCATGGGATTTTCCAGGCAAGAGTACTGGAGTGGGTTGCCATTTCCTCCTCTAAAGGAGGTGTAAATTTTATCTGGAATAAGATATGCTTCAAGAAAGGTAACCTGAGGAAGTGACCCAATAACAGGGATTGCTTACGGTAGTTCCCAATTTATTAATATAAAAACCTCTAGGGTAGTTACAAAGCATATTAGTACCTCAAAGGCTCTAAAATCTTGCAATTAAAATTTTTGTTTACCTTTGTTTAACCAGCATTTCCCAAACTAATTTTAGGGTGAAACGTTTCTTACAAAATCAGACGTGATATCTGGTGCCTTAGTATGACCAGCGTTATCTCATTATCACCATGCCCTCCCCTGGGAACCCAAGGTTCCTTTACAAAGCTAGTATTCGCAGCTCAGTGTCCAGCACCACGTCTGACATGTGGGTGGCACTTCTCTAATGAACTGAACTCCAGCTGGTATAGGGCCAGGCATGGTACCCAAACAGGACAAACCCTGATCTTTGAAGATTATAGTAAATGTGTCCTTTCTTTAAGCCCATCACTCACTTACCTTTGATTTTGCAATGTTTGGGTTAATTTGTGCATTTTAGAATTAGAGGTTCCACAAAAAAAGGTGACTGGTCTATTCTTCTGTCTCAAAGTAGCTCTCAGCAAACCAAACTCCACACAGACGATAAAAACCTACACAGCACATTTGAACTGGAAGAAGAATCAGCTATTTGATAACAGGCTGCTACTTCTTTTTAATAATTCTTCCTTCAAATAGTTCAACTGAAACATGCATGTAGTGCCTCTGGGTCTCTGCTAATGAGTCACAGCCATGATGGGAAATCAGGTGCGATTCCATGATGACAACCTAGACAGAGGTTAAGAGCAGAAACTCTAGATCAGACAGACCTTGTTTTGAGTTCTCGCTCCACTGTTTATTACCTGAATGACCTTAGGAAGGTAGTAGCCTTTGTAAGCCTCAGCATCCACCTCCGTAAAAGGTGGGAAAATCATCACAGTAGTACCCATCGCATCATGCTGAAGGAGGATCAAATGAAAGGATGCATATAAAGGATAGTGTGGTGACTGGCCATGATAAATGCTCAATAAATGTTCACTACTATGATGATAATATGAGGGATACACAATATTCACTGAGTTCATAATACTGTGGGTCGAATTATCCAAAAGGTAGTCATCCTTTGTCCAATATGGATTATTTTAATTCTGTAGGATTTTTTGCTGGTCTATTACTGGTCAAGAAGGCAAGAATGTACTAACAAATAATTTCCAACCCTCATCCAGCAGCTCCAGTCTCTTTACCTTCCCCTTTCTTTTGAACCAAGGGCTACTATGAAAAATTAATAAATATGATTTTCACTTTTTTCCATCTTCCTATTGCAGCCTCTGACAGAAATGATAAATAAGCCCTAAAAGTAAGCAGCAGAAGGGAGAGAGAGAACTAAAAGGCAGACAGAGGTAGTTCCTTCAGGATGAAAACCTGTGCCAGCCAAGGATCGCCACCCCTCCCATCCTTCCAAGTCTTTTCCAGTTAAAGTTCATTCTGAGGGTGTCAAGCCCTCAAAGTCATTTTCTGAGACTCAAGAATTCTAACATGAATTTCCTGAGGAGCATGAATGAGTGATGTAAAGAAAGAAACTAAATAGATTAAATACAGATACTGTATCTGTTTCTGAAATTATTGAAATCTGCTTCCATATTTAAGGATGGTATGGATTTCTTTCACAAGCATCCAGAAAACAAAGATTAAATGTGTTATTTCAAGTTAGCAAAGGATAGGTAACATCTCTAACCACAGGCTGCCTTTTCAACTATTAGAGTAAAAATAAAGATGATTTTTCCCCTCTGTAAGGGCTGCTGCTGTTGCTAAGTTGCCTCAGTCGTGTCTGACTCTCTGCAAC
Source organism: Oreotragus oreotragus (assembly GCA_006410675.1). Classification (NCBI taxonomy): domain Eukaryota; kingdom Metazoa; phylum Chordata; class Mammalia; order Artiodactyla; family Bovidae; genus Oreotragus; species Oreotragus oreotragus. Next base: position 169,236 of record SJYX01018913.1, read on the forward strand.
CCCACAGATGGCAGCCCACTAGGCTCCTCTGCCCCTGGGGTTCTCCAGGCAAGAACACTGGAGTGGGTTGCCATTTCCTTCTCCAATGCATGAAACTGAAAAGTGAAAGTGAAGTCGCTCAGTCGTGTCTGACTCTGTGCGACCCCATGGACTATAGCCCACCAGGCTCCTCCGCCCATGGGATTTTCCAGGCAAGAGTACTGGAGTCGGGTGCCAGCGCCTTCTCCACCCTTTAAGGGCAAAAGGTCCATTCTCACTGCTCGCCTTCCTTTAGTTCAGGATGATTTTTCAGATGTTACAACAAGGTTTTACCTTTCTAGAACTGACTCTCCAAGTGAGCAAATAACAGAAACCACTGTAACCAAGAGAATCCATTGTCTGGGGAAGCAGGAAACAGGGAAGATCACAGCATCCAAATCCCAGGCACATCACTCTGGTGGGCGACCTCCTACACAGCTGACGGGTTTCTGATCTGAATCTTCAGACACAGCGGGGGAGTCCTGGCCTCTAATCTGAAATGACAAAAAGGTCAGGCCATATCCAAGCCTTGCCACATCACTAGGGTAGAGAACCTAGTCTTTGCACAACAGCACGTGGCTTCCTGCAAGTTCCAGCCTGCCTGGCTCCTTCCTCTCCATTCCATTAACAAGCTGCCACCCACACCAGCACCTCCAAAGTGCTGCCAGGACACAAACAAGGGCCCAGGAGCCTTCTCTGCTCTTCAGCTGTGTGTCTCAGTTCTTACCATTCACAGTTCTCAACACACACGACCTTTGGGTGAGAGGAAGCTCCAGAGGCACCTGCCATCTCTGGTTGAAGCCTTATGTTTCCCACGGGCAGAAAGAATGCTTCCCCTCCACTCCACCAACCCACATAGTGCCCCGGACCTGTTGGCACTTAGCACACTCACGTTATAATTCTAATCAGAAGCTATGGTTCATACATACAAGGGACCATTACTCAGCCATAAAAAGGAACAAAACTGGATCATTTGTAGAGATGTGGATGGACATACAGAGTGAAGCAGTCAGAAAAATAAACACCATATATTAAGGCACATATGTGGAACCTAGAAAATGGTACAGATGGACCTCTTTGCAGAGCAGGAGTAGCGCTGCAGATGTAGACAATGGACATGTGGACTCAGCGGCGGAAGGAGAGGGAGGCATGAACTGAGAGCCTCGCATGGACACGCATACACTGCCACGTGTAGAATAGCTAGCTAGTGAAAAACTGCCATATGACACAGGGAGGTCAGGCTTCTCTGGTGGCTCAGCGGGTAAAAAAGAAAAAATCCACCAGCAATGCAGGAGATGTGGGTTCAATCCCTGTTCTTGACTAAACAACAACAGGGAGCTCAGCTCAGTGCTCTGTGATGACCTATAGGGGTAAGATGGGATGGGAGGAAGACGATATTTGTGTATATAAAACTGATAAATGTTCTTATACAGCAGAAATTAATATAACATGGCAAAGCAGTTACACACAATTTTAAAAAACTCAATTAAAAAATGCCTTTTATCTATGTCTTCATGCTGTTAGTTCCTCCAAAACAAGGCCTTGTATACCCTGTAACCCCTGGCAGAGCCACTTACACACAGTAGGTAAACGTAAGTATCTGTCATTGAATACAATGGTATGAAACCTTCCCAACACCTCTGCAAACTGGACAGGCTTTGTGTCATTTTGTGTGTTTTTGGAGGGGGCAGCAGGCGATGGCTGTTATTAATTCATAGAGAAGAGATTGTGAGTTACCATGGGAAGGCTTCAAATAATTTTGATTTGGAATGAAAGCATTTTGAAGTGCTACTTCAGAATTGCAGAATTCGTAAAAGCATATTCATATGATTAAATATGCACTGTTTAAGTTGGGGTGGGGAGGCAATACAATTATCACAAAAAAGCATAGGAAGCTGTATGAAGGGCTCATTTCTGTAGGTCCCAGGTCACAAAAAACAACTGAGATCCATTTGAAAACTGGCTATTTGTATGTCAACACCACCACCAATGACAGCTGTTATTCATCTCAGTTCAGTTCAGTTGCTCAGTCGCGTTCAACTATTTGTGACCCCATGGACTGCAGCATGCCAGGCCTGTCCATATTTGTGACCCCATGGACTGCAGCATGCCAGGCCTGTCCATCACCAACTACCGGAGTTTACTCAAACTCATGTCCATTGAGTTGGTGATGCCATCCAACCATGTCATCCTGTGTCGTCCCCTTCTCCTCCTGCCTTCAATATTTCCCAGTATCATGGTCTTTTCAAATGAGTCAACTCTTCTCATGAGGGGGCCAAAGCATTGGAGTTTCAGCTTTAGCATCAGGCCTTCCAATGAACACCCAGGACTGATCTGCTTTAGGATGGACTGGTTGGACCTCCTTGCAGTCCAAGGGACTCTCAAGAGTCTTCTCCAACACCACAGTTCAAAAGGATCGATTCTTCTGCACTCAGCTTTGTTTATAGTTCAACTCTCACATCCATACATGACTACTGAAAAACCCATAGCTTTGAGTAGATGGATCTTTGTTGGCAAAGTAATGTTTCTTCTTTTTAATATGCTCTCTAGACTGGTCATAGCTTTTCTTCCAAGGAGTAAGCGTCTTTTAATTTCATGGCTGCAATCACCATCTACAGTGTATCTGGAGCCCCCAAAAATAAAGTCTCTCACTGTTTCCATTGTTTCCCCATCTATTTGCCATGAAGTGATAGGATCAGATGCCATGATCTTAGTTTTCTGAATGTTGAGTTTTAAGCCAAGTTTTCCACTCTCCTCTTTCACTGTCATCAAGAGACTCTTTAGTTCTTCACTTTCTGCCATAAGGGTGGTGTCATCTGCATATCTGAGGTTATTGATATTTCTCCTGACAATCTTGATTCCAGCTTGTGCTTCATCCAGTTCATCATTTTTCATGATGTACTCTGAACAGAAGTTATATAAGCAGGGTGACAATATATAGCCTTGACATACTCCTTTCCCGATTTGGAACCAGTCTGCTGTTCCATGTCTAGTTCTAACTATTGCTTCTTGACCTGCATATAGATTTCTCAAGAGGCAGGTCAGGTGGTCTGCTATTCCCATCTCTTTCCGAATTTGCCACAGTTTATCGTGATCCATAGAGTCAAAGGCTTTGGCATAGTCAATAAAGCAGAAGTAGATATTTTTCTGGAATTCTCTCGCTTTTTCGATGATCCAGTGGATACTGGCAATTTGATCTCTGGTTCCTCTGCCTTTTCTAAATCCAGCTTGAACACCTGGAAGTTCACAGTTCACATATTGCTGAAGCCTGGCTTGGAGAATTTTGAGCATTACTTTGTTAGCATATGAGATAAGTGCAATTGTGTGGTAGTTTNCACCAGGCTTTCCTGTCCATCACCAATTCCAGGACTTTACTCAAACTCATGTCATTAGATGGTGATGCCATCCAACCATCTCATCCTCTGTCATCCCCTTCTCCTCCCACCTTCAGTCTTTCCCAGCATCAAGTTCTCTTCCAATGAGTCAGTTCTTCGCATTGGGTGACCAAAGTGTTGGAGTTTCAGCTTCAGCATCAGTCCTTCAGTGAATATTCAAGACTGATTTCTTTTAGGATGGATTGGTTCCATCTCCCTGCAGTCCAAGGGACTCTCAAGAGTCTTCTCCAACACCACAGTTCAAAAGCATCAATTCTTCGGCTCTCAGCTTTCTTTATAGTCCAGCTCCCATATCCATACATGACCACTGGAAAAACAATAGCTTTGACTAGATGGACCTTTGTTGGCAACGTATGTCTCTGATTTTTAATATGCTGTCTAGGTTGGTCATAGCTTTTCTTCAAAGACTGTCTTTTAATTTCATGGCTGCAGTCACCATCTGCAGTGATTTGGGAGCCCCACCCAACCAAAAAATAAAGTCTCTCACTGTTTCCATTGCTTCCCCCATCTAATTGCCATGAAGTGATGGGACCAGATGCCATGATCTTAGTTTTCTGAAAGTTGAGTTTTAAGCCAACTGTTTCACTCTCCTCTTGTACTTTCATCAGAAGGCTCTTTAATTCTTCGCTTTCTGCCACAAGGGTGGTGTGATTTGCATATCTAAGGTTATTGATATTTCTCCCAGTAATCTTGATTCCAGCTTATACTTCATCCAGCCCAGCATTTCTCATGTTGTACTCTGCATATAAGTCAAATAAGCAGGGTGACAATATATAGCCTTGACGTATACTCCTTTTCCTATTTGGAAACAATCTGTTGTTCCATGTCCAGTTCTAACTGTTGCTTCCTGACCTGCACCTGTCCATCACCAACTACCGGAGTTTACTCAAACTCATGTCCATTGAGTTGGTGATGCCATCCAACCATGTCATCCTGTGTCGTCCCCTTCTCCTCCTGCCTTCAATATTTCCCAGTATCATGGTCTTTTCAAATGAGTCAACTCTTCTCATGAGGGGGCCAAAGCATTGGAGTTTCAGCTTTAGCATCAGGCCTTCCAATGAACACCCAGGACTGATCTGCTTTAGGATGGACTGGTTGGACCTCCTTGCAGTCCAAGGGACTCTCAAGAGTCTTCTCCAACACCACAGTTCAAAAGGATCGATTCTTCTGCACTCAGCTTTGTTTATAGTTCAACTCTCACATCCATACATGACTACTGAAAAACCCATAGCTTTGAGTAGATGGATCTTTGTTGGCAAAGTAATGTTTCTTCTTTTTAATATGCTCTCTAGACTGGTCATAGCTTTTCTTCCAAGGAGTAAGCGTCTTTTAATTTCATGGCTGCAATCACCATCTACAGTGTATCTGGAGCCCCCAAAAATAAAGTCTCTCACTGTTTCCATTGTTTCCCCATCTATTTGCCATGAAGTGATAGGATCAGATGCCATGATCTTAGTTTTCTGAATGTTGAGTTTTAAGCCAAGTTTTCCACTCTCCTCTTTCACTGTCATCAAGAGACTCTTTAGTTCTTCACTTTCTGCCATAAGGGTGGTGTCATCTGCATATCTGAGGTTATTGATATTTCTCCTGACAATCTTGATTCCAGCTTGTGCTTCATCCAGTTCATCATTTTTCATGATGTACTCTGAACAGAAGTTATATAAGCAGGGTGACAATATATAGCCTTGACATACTCCTTTCCCGATTTGGAACCAGTCTGCTGTTCCATGTCTAGTTCTAACTATTGCTTCTTGACCTGCATATAGATTTCTCAAGAGGCAGGTCAGGTGGTCTGCTATTCCCATCTCTTTCCGAATTTGCCACAGTTTATCGTGATCCATAGAGTCAAAGGCTTTGGCATAGTCAATAAAGCAGAAGTAGATATTTTTCTGGAATTCTCTCGCTTTTTCGATGATCCAGTGGATACTGGCAATTTGATCTCTGGTTCCTCTGCCTTTTCTAAATCCAGCTTGAACACCTGGAAGTTCACAGTTCACATATTGCTGAAGCCTGGCTTGGAGAATTTTGAGCATTACTTTGTTAGCATATGAGATAAGTGCAATTGTGTGGTAGTTTGAGCACTCTTTGGCATTGCCTTTCTTTGGGATTGGAAGGAAAACTGACCTTTTCCAGTCCTGTGGCCATGGCTGAGTTTTCCAAATTTGCTGGCATATTGAGTGCAGCACTTTCACAGCATCATCTTTCAGGATTTGAAATAGCTCAACTGGAATTCCATCACCTCCACTACCATTGTTCGTGGTGATACTTCCTAAGGCCCATTTGACTTCACATTCCAGGATGTCTGGCTCTAGGTGAGTGATCACACCATCGTGATTATCTGTGTTTACTATATTAGAGGCATTCTTAATACATTCTTGCTTAATCTTCACAGAAGTCCCATCATGCAAGTCTTTCCCATACTACTAATGAGAAAACAGTCTCAGAGAAGCTAGTTAAATAAAAAAGGAGTATGAGTTTTCAACCTGGATTTGAAGAACCCAAAGTCCCTGCTCTTCCCACTATATCAGAAGGCTGGCAGTCCCACTTGTTTGATGAACTACAGAGTAAACATGCAGAAATACTGTTTATCACCAGCCACGGTTATATTTCAACATCAGCTAGTGTATTGTTTAGAGACTGAATCCAGGGCCTCAAATTCCTTCCAACTGTTTCCGAGGGGTTTTCTTCAGCTCCATGAAACAAACACCCTCTCATAAATTGCTAAGAATATATTATATTTTGACTTGGGCATCATATAAAAATATGTCTGAGGTGGGCAAATAATTTCTATTCACTACCTGAATATTCATGTTTTAAAAGTTCAGATTTCCGATTTAAAATAGTGCACATAATTGGATTTCTGGTTCTTTAAGAAAAGTATTTGTAAAGTTCACATACTGGCCAGACCAACCAGATCTATGTGAAATGGGAGAGAATTGGTAATAACTTCAGCTGTACTTACTTCCACTCAGTGTCTCATATGCATCAACCCTAACTGTCACAGCCCTGTAATTATTCTCACTTGAAAATGTGGAAACTGAAGTTCTCAGAGGGTAAGTAACTTGCCAGGGCTTCCCAGGTGGCTCAGTGGCAAAGAATCCCCCGGCAAAGCAGGAGATACAGATTTGGTCCCTGGGTTGGGAAGATCCCCTAGGGACGGAAATGGCAAACCACTCCAGTATTCTTGCCTGGGAAATCCCATGGACAGAGGAGCCTGACGGGCCAAATAGGGTTGCAAAGAGATGGACACGACTTAGTGGCTAAACAGCAAATAAATTGGCCAGGGTCACAGGATCAGCAAAGGGTGGAACTGAGACTGGAATTCAGCTTTATCTGATTCCAATCTCAGCTCAAGATGGCTCTTCACAACAGCACATTTCTGATCTTTTAAAATAAATAGAGAAAGAGACTAAAAACATCACATTTCTATTAACAAGTCAGAATTTTGGTTGTAAAAAGAAAAAAAAAAAACTATACTGGAATAGAAAGGGGAAGATGTATTTATAAGGATAGTTTTATATGACTTCAAATGGTTCTTTATACCCTTGGGTGACAGCTAATTGGGAAATTAATGTCAATATTCTAAGACATAAAGCCTCTGGTATGGAGGCTTCCATAATAATGGGGGTTGTATTTAACTAGGACCAGAAGATTCTTATTCTCTAAATATGATACATGGGAAATAAAAAAGATAAGTGATCTTTCAATAAAAAGCCGTAAGAAAGTCTCCTAGACATAGATTTGGCTTTGATAGTAGTACAACTAATTAAGATGAAGGAATCAAGGCAGGGGGAAAAAAGAATAAGCAAAATAAATTTCCAATAATAACTCCAGGTAAAAGACACTCTGATTAATTCCATAAGAATAATTCTGACTATTAGATAAACTGTAAAAGGATTTAGAGAGAATAGAATAGCTTCAAACTTTTCTTCCTTTTCCCCAGAAACAAGCATTGTATAGGTGAGAGCCTTCTCACTGGTTCTCTCTCCTCAAACTGTATGATGCCAAGAGCAAATAATGCTGCAATCAAGAATTTGTGCACTTCCTTATATATTTGTAAGAAAAATCACTTAATATGTAAATTGAGAGTACTCTGTTATGATCAAATAAAAAGTATTATTATAGCAAATAAAAATGTCAGCCTATAATGTACACTATAAAAGGGAAAAAGAAATCTCTTGCTTTCTGTTTCTCTCCATAAACACCATTAAGATGTGGGAATCAAATTGTATATGGGGTAATTGAAATGATTCCCACCTCTGGTAAGGATGTCACTGACAACATGAAGTTCTTAAATATTTTAAGCATTCATACCATGTTGCCTACTGGCAGAAATTAAGTCATAAGTGGATATGAGATTAACATATGGTAATCAATATTGTTATCATTTTAAAGACCAAAACAAAGCATGAGATATTAGATCTATACCATGTGTTTCCAAAGCTATTTCCTAAGTTAATGCATCACAACTGCTGGAGAAAAAATGAATATTCAAAAACCCTCAATTTATTACTCTCTCCCTGAGAGAGTAACATCCAGGGAAGGCAACGGGGAAGGCAATGGCACCCCACCCCAGTACTCTTGCCTGGAAAATCCAATGGACGGAGTAGCCTGGTGGGCTGCAGTCCATGGGGTCGCTAACAGTTGGACAGACTGAGCGACTTCACTTTCACTTTTCTCTTTCATGCACTGGAGAAGGAAATGGCAACCCACTCCAGTATTCTTGCCTGGAGAATCCCAGGGATGGGGGAGCCTGGTGGGCTGCCGTCTATGGGGTCACACAGACTGAAGTGACTTAGCAGCAGCAGCCCTGAGTATTGAGGAAAACTGTTATTCTCTCATACAAACTTAGAGAAGAACGAGTGATGTGGTTTGAGAATCACTGTTAAAAAGGAGACAAACCATAAACAGATTTTCAAATCCTTGTAAGAAGAAGTGAACAGGAAGTATACTTCCAAATACTTCCTCTTCAAAAAGTTAAAAACTCAACGGATTTTCAAGATGCTTTGTGGAATTTAAACTCCAAAGTGTTACATACATATCTTCAAGACATTGGCAGACATTAGTAGGGAGGCTAAGTGATTTTTGTGGGTTACTGAAATAGCTACTAGCTCCTAAATTTAACAACAAGGAAACAAAAGCTGATTTTACCTTTAAGAGTCTATAGTAAACAAGACAGGGACATCTGACTGTGAAGCCACAGAATCGTTCCACATCTTGAAAAAAAAAAGAAAATGCTTAAGGATTTTCTTGAATTGAAAGACACCCCAATACATGATTCTGGTGGAATCATACCTTTAAATTTTAGAGAAATTGTTTAAAACCTTAATAGGGCATGGGGAAAAGCTCAACATCCAAATTAACCTAAGGAAAATAGAATTCGCAACTAGGTTAAGAAAGGAGGGGGGGGAGGTGGGTAAGAGGATGTCTGTGTGGTTGTGTGTGT
>SJYX01018913.1:178235-245892 GCA_006410675.1 Oreotragus oreotragus
CAATAATATTGTGATAACTCTGTATGGTAATCTGTCTCTTATACACATCTGGTGGGTGGGTGCTTGGGTGTGTGTGTGGGTGTGTGTGTCTGTCTGTCTATGTTCAGTCACGTCTGACTTTTGCAACCCAATGGGACTGTAGCCCTCCAGGCTCTCTGTCCATGGAATTTTCCAGGCAAGAATACTGGATTCGGGTTGCCATTTCCTACTTCAGGGGATAGTCTCAACCCAGAGATCAAACCTGTGTCTCTTGTGTCTCCTGCATTGGCAGGTGGGTGAGGATGCTAATACTTGATTCTAAACTGTTTCTCTATACATCTGAAGATTGCAGAAATGACTTTTTCTCAGAATTACCTTAAAGAAAAACAATAAGGGGTTGAGGATGAAATAGGCCAGAGGATTAAGTGGTACAAACTTTCAGTTATAAAGTAAGTAAGTCGCAGGGATTTAATGTACAGTACAGGAAATACAGTCAATAATATTGTGATAACTCTGTATGGTAATAGATTACTAGACTTGTAATGATCAATTTGTAATGTATTTAAATGTTGAATCACTACGTTGTACACCTGAAACTAATATTATATTGCATGTCAACTCTACTCCAACTAAAAGAATTAAAAGGAAACAATAAGAAAAAAGAATATTTAAAACTAAAATTTAAACATAAATGCAAGGTTTGTTTTTAAAAGGCTTAACCATACTGTGTTATAGTCAGAGGCCATAAGACACATATGTCAAATGAAATGTACATTCTAGAAGAGCCTGAGATGTAAGTGTACATCAGAACTGCCTCTCAATTGTACTATCCAATTTAAAGTAATCTGTACAGAGGACATTCTCAATATTGGATTCAAATGTTAACCAAGTGTCAATGGGTGTACCTGTTTCTAAAATATAATTATAATAAACAAGACATGAACAGAAGCAATTTCTGTTAAACAGAATTAAAATATATACAAGAACAATTAAACTGGTAAGGAACTTTATCACTGCTGACCTTTCTGATTTAAAGTCTTAAAACTAATATATTCATTCAAGTCTTGAGTAAAAAGTGTAACAAGACATAGCTCCTGCCCTGTTAATTTGTTTCTTAGGGAAAGACTAAGGGGACTTCGCTATATGGCAAGATTTCAGATGAAAGCTCTACTCCAGGAAAAGGGATTCTTCCCTCTGCAGTGTCAAGCCTGTAGGAGACCACATCTAGGACAGAGATGGGTTCCTTTCGCCCTCCCAGCTTTTAGTGGTGACTGTACCCAAGGCTCTGCTAGACAGTCCCGGGACAGACACACCTGTTCCCTGTAGATGACCATAAACATTCCTGGTTTGCTTTTGTTGGAAAGTTATCTAACTTTGGATTTAAATGGATGGAGTTACATTGGCCCAACGCAGGCTTATGATGCCTTCTCAGAGACAGGACCCATTCTCAGTTCCCAAAGCAACTGGGAGGCGTCTCTGGTGGGCCAGTGGTTAAGACTGTGTGATTCCTTTGCATGGGGCACAGGTTCAAGCCCTGGTTTGGGAACTAAGATCCTGCATGTCATGTGGGGGCATGACCAAAAAAAAAAAAAATTATTTGAAAGATTGGAATGAGGTTACCTGAAAAAAGAACAATATAGAGAAGCATTGGAGAGACACATAACTTTAGAACTGTCTTGGGAGGCAAAATAAATAAATAAGATAAAGCTGAAAATAAATTTTTTTTCCCTGGTGGCAACTGTTTCAGTAGAGTATTTTTTAAGTAATGTTTTTAGAAAAATTTCTCCATTAGATTAAGTTGCTACAGCAAAGCTTCAAAAGGTAAATATTCTAACATCATATACAATTTGAATATGAAAATGAAAACTCCAGGAGCACTAACAACATTTCTATATTTCAGGGTTTCTAGTGTTTTGAGACAATATTTTGATTTTGGGATTTAATCTAGGTCATACCTGAATGGTCCAGTGGTTTTCCCTACTTTCTTCAATTTAAGACTGAATTTTGCAATAAGGAGTTCATGAGGTGAGCTAAATCAAATCCCTTACGATTATACACTGGTAGTGACAAACGGATTCAAGCGATTAGATGTGATAGAGTATTTGAAGAATTACAGACATAAGTTCGTGACATTGTACAGGAGGCAGTGATTAAGACCATCCCCAAGAAAAAGAAATTCAAAAGTCAAAATGGTTGTCTGAGGAGGCTTTACAAATAGCTGAGAAAAGATAAGAAGCAAAAAGCAAAGGAGAAAAGGAAAGATATACCCATTTGAATGCAGAGTTCCAAAGAATAGCAAGGAGAGATAAAGCCTTCCTCAGTGATCAATGCAAAGAAATAGAGGAAAACAACAGAATCGGAAAAACTAGAGATCTCCTCAGGAAAATTAGAGATACCAAGGGAACATTTCATGCAAACATGGGCACAATAAAAGACAGAAATGGTATGGACCTAACAGAAGCAGAAGATGTTAAGAAGAGGTGGCAAGAATATACAGAAGAACTGTACAAAAAAGATCTTCATGACCCAGATAACCACGATGGTGTGATCACTCACATAGAGCCAAACATCTTGGAATGCAAAGTCAAGTGGGCCTTAGGAAGCATCACGACGAACAAAGCTAGTGGAGGTGATAGAATTCCAGTTGAGCTATTTCAAATCCTGCAAGATGATGCTGTGAAAGTGCTACACTCAATATGCCAGCAAATTTGGAAAACTCAGCAGTGGCCACAGGACTGGAAAAGGTCAGTTTTCATTTCAATCCCAAAGAAAGGCAATGCCAAAGAGTGCTCAAACTACTGCACAATTGCATTCATCTCACATGCTAGTAAAGAAATGTTCAAAATTCTCCAAGCCAGACTTCAACAGTACATGAACCGAAAAATTCCAGATGTTCAAGCTGCTTTTAGAAAAGGCAGAGGAACCAGAGATCAAATTGCCAACATCCACTGGATCATAGAAAAAGCAAGAGAGTTTCAGAAAAACATCTACTTCTGCTTTATTGACTGTGCCAAAGCCTTTGACTGTGTGGATCGCAACAAACTGTGGAAAATTCTTAAAGAGATGGGAATAGCAGACCACCTGACCTGCCTCCTGAGAAATCCATATGCAGGTCAGAAAGCAACAGTTAGAACTGGACATGGAACAACAGACTGGTTCCAAATTGGGAAAGGAGTACGTTAAGGCTGTATACTATCATCCTGATTATATAACTTCTATGCAGAGTACATCATGAGGAATGCTGGGCTGATTCCAGCACAAGCTGGAATCAAGATTACTGGGAAAAGTATCAATAACCTCAGATATGCAGATGACACCACCCTTATGGAAGAAAGTGAAGAAAAACTAAAAAGCCTCTTCATGAAAGTGAAAGAGGAAAGTGAAAAAGTTGGCTTAAAGCTCAACATTCAGAAAACTAAGATCATGGTGTCCAGTCCCATCACTTCATGGCAAATAGATGGAGATATAATGGAAACAGTGAGAGACCATTTGGGGGGGGGGTGCTCCAAATACACTGTAGATGGTGACTGCAGCCATGAAATTAAAAGACACTTACTCCTTGGAAGAAAAGCTATGACCAACCTAGACAGCATATTAAAAAGAAGAGACATTACTTTGCCAACAAAGGTCCATCTAGTAAAAGCTATGGTTTTTCCAGTGTCATGTATGGATGTGAGAGTTGGACTATAAAGAAAGCTGAGCACCAAAGAATTGATGCTTTTGAACTGGGTGTTGGAGAAGACTCTTGAGAGTCCCTTGGACTGCAAGGAGATCCAACTAGTTCATCCTAAAAGAAATCAATCCGAATATCCATTGAAAGGACTGATGCTGAAGCTGAAACTCCAATACTTTGGCCACTTGATTCAAAGAAAAGATGTTGGAAAAGCCCGTGATGCTGGGAAAGGGGACAACAGAGGATGAGATGGTTGGATGACATCACTGACTCAATGGATATGAGTTTGAGTAAGCTCTGGAAGTTGGTGACGGACAGGAAGCCTGGCATGCTACAGTCCATGGAGTCACAAAGAGTCAGACATGACTGAGCGACTGAGTTGAACTCAACTGGGACAATGTTTGAGTTAAAGTCGTGTTGTATGCTCTCAATAAATGAAGGCTATAAATGATTACATTCTATTTGGGACTTAACAAATTACCTCAGATTTTCTTTGCAACGATGATGTCCAAGTGGGATGATGTCTAGTGGGAGTAATGTAAATACAGACACTCTTACCATCATCTGTAGGAGGGGTATGCTCCTTCTGGAGAGCAATATGGGCCTTTAAAAAGTTTATGGCTTTTGCCATAAATAAAAAAATGAAGTTATTCCATTTGCAGCAACATGGATGGACCTAGAGATCGTCATACTAGGTGAAGTCAGTCAGAAACAGAAAGACAAATACCACACAAATGAACTGATCTACAAAACAGAAACAGACTCACAGGCAGAAAGCACAGACTTGTGGTTGTCAAGAGGGAGGGGCTAAGGGAAGGAAGGGCTGGGAGTTAGGGCTTGTGCTGGTGCTTGGTCGCTCAGCCACGTCCGACTCTGTGACCCCACAGACTGCAGCCCGCCAGGCTCCTCTGTCCGTGGGGTTCTCCAGGCAAGAACACTGGAGTGGGTGGCCACGTCCTCCTCCAGGGGGTCTTCCCAATCCAGGGATCAGACTCAGGTCTCCTGCACTGCAAGCAGATTCTTTACCATCTGAGCCACTAATATATATAGAGGGATAAACAACAAGGTCCTATCATATAGCACAGGGAAGTATCCTGTGATAAACCATGATAGAAAAGAATATGAAAAATATATGTATATATAACTGAATTACTTTGATATACAGCAGAAATCAACATAAGTCAACTATACGTCAATAAACACTTTTAAGTTTATGATTTTTTTTCTCTAAAATCTACTCCTAAAATTCTATGTTCAGGAATAGAAAAGTGAGAGAAATTTCCATATGAAGATATGTATTACTGCACTCTTCTTTATAACAGCAAATCTAATGGTCAACAATAGAAGAATAACAAATTCTGACACGTTCAAGATTTTATAAGCTATGCAGTTATTGTCACAGCCAACATTTACTGGGTATCAGACACTTTCCTAAGTGCTTTACTCACTCAGCCTTCACAAGAACCCTATGAAGTAAGTTCCCTTCTTTACTGGTCCCACTCTGTTGACAAGAAAAGAAAGAAGTTGAGCAGAATTGCTGAAGTCACAGAGCTGGGTCCTGGTCCTGATATTCCAAGCCTGTCCACCTTCAGAACCCAAACTGCTCAGGACTGTCCTACACTGCTCTTTTTTTTTTTTTTGGTATTTATTTTTTTACACGAACTCCCAAACATGAACCCCCCTCCCACCTCCCACCCCACATCATCCCTCCAGATCATCCCCATACACCAGCCCCAAGCATCCTGCATCCTGCATTGAACATAGACTGGCAATATGTTACTTTTCAAATGCAATACTGAATTCTATTCTATAATTTTTCTTCCAAAGATTTTTGTTTCAATAGTCACAGCAAAATTGATCTTTGGTTTTCTTTTAGGAGAAATATCTTTTGATGTTTCAATATCAATGTTATTTTCCCTTCATAAAAAGGTAAATGAAAACTTCTCTTCATTTTCTTTCTAAACAGTTCAAAATCATATTGGGATGATTTGTTCCTTAAGGTGTGACAGATTTGCCTTGTAAACCTTAAGAAGAGAGAAGGGAGGGTAGATTTTGAACAGATTTCTCGGCTTCACCAATAAATTTTCTTTTAGATTTTCTGTCTTCCAGGGCCAGCTATGGTCACGTACTTTCCATTTCATTAAAAAGCATTAACAGCTTTAATGAAGCATAATTTACAGGCCATACAATTACCTGTTTGTATACAATTCAATGATTTTTAGTAAAATGACAGAGTTGTGCAACCATTATTACAATCATTTTAAAACATTCCCAACATCCTAAAAAGATCTCTTCTGACCACTTAGAGTCAACCCCTGCTGTGACCTCCAGCCCCTCCATTTTGTCTTACTAGTATAAGTCTATAACTAAAGTTTTTGAGCAGATGCATCTTATATATATATATACACACACACATTAAAAAAAAAATATATATATATATATATATATAACTAATTTGGGCACCCTGGGTCCCAGCTGCAACACGCAGGATCTTTCAGTTGTGGCATGTGGGATCTAGCTCCCTGACCCTGGATCAAATCTGAGCCCTTTGCATTGGGAGTCTTAAAAACCGCTGGACTACCAGGGAAGTCCCTGCATCTATTTTACATGGATTAAATAAAACAGCAGAGTCAAATCTTCAGTTGAACTGCATATACTGTGCCTATATTATATTAAAAAGCTCTTTACTTTTGCGAAAGCAGTGTGGTGCTGTGCAGAAGTGGTATAACTTTCTTGTTGCTCTTTTAAAGCTACCTGCTACCTATGGAAAAAAGGCAGCATAACTGTTCCCATTTACCTATCTTCAGTACTGAGACTTCCAGAAACACTTATTTTTAATAGCCCATGGGCAGCAACCAATAGGAAGAAAATACTAAAATACAATCATCCCACCTCCAGACACATCAGAGATTACCATTCTTCTTTATTTCATGCTAACCATATTTTCTAACAATAAGATAGTTTTAAATGATTTTTGTTTTCTTAACTGCTTCCCCCCCCCATAATAGCCTGCTGCTGCTACTAAGTCACTTCAGTCGTGTCTGACTCTGTGCGACCCCATAGATGGCAGCCCACCAGGGTCCCCCATCTCTGGGATTCTCCCGGCAAGAACACTGGAGTGGGTTGCCATTTCTTTCTCCAATGCATGAAAGTGAAAAGTGAAAGTGAAGTGAAGTCGTTCAGTCGTGTCCAACTCAGCGATCCCATGGACTGCAGCCCACCAGGCTCCTCCATCCATGGGATTTTCCAGGCAAGAGTGCTGGAGTGGGGTGCCATTGCCTTCTCCGCCATAATAGCCTAGCTACTTCTAAACTGAACAAAGTGTTTTACCCATAGTGTTCAGGAATTTAGTGCTGAGAATTAAGCCTAGCTGAGTAGAAATCCAGCCAATATATTTTTAGTTAGCACTGAATAGAGATTTCTCTAAGTAGGAAGCATTAGTGTCATCTGATTTCTGATCCTTGCTTCAAAGTTCTCCCCATACAATAGGGAACATTAAGTAAAAGATTAATTTACCAAGAAAATATTTTTACATGTCCAAACATGCATAATGCAGTCAGAAGCATATTTAGGATCTAAGGTTAGCAAAACTTCCTGAGAATCAAGAATTTCTTCTAACAAAGGTCAACAGAAAATAGATTCTTCGAGAAGAAGAAATAGCACAGACTGTGGAACCATGAACATGGGTTCCAGTCTATCTGATTCCTCTTCACCCTCGCTCTCCCTCCCTCCTTCCTTTCCAGCATTCCCTGCCCTGCCCCCACCCCCCACCTAGAAAAACAAAACAACACACACACACTTCAGAGGACACATACTCCCGAGCTTTTTCTGGAAGTGAATTTATACTGATTTAAATTTCTTAAATTCTGGAACAAAAGTAACTAAATTCAGTTGCTTCCCTGTCAACTTAATATTCTTGTTGGCCATCTGTTACTTTTTTATCATTTTCTCCATAAAGACATAAAGTGAGCCTCAAAGACACTTAAGAGCATATTACAAGAGTGTTTTGCATTTTAACCAGATGTACACTTACATGAAAACCCAACCATAAAGCACTTAAGGCTATGTAATTATTTTGCTGACAGATACGAATTCAAAATAAAGGTAACCAAAACACACATATCCTCTTACATATATTCAGAGTCTGTACATACCTTTCATTCTAGGTATATCCTCATCATATCTGTAAAAGTCACACTACTAAAATACATTTTCTTAAATAAAAGAAAAACAACTATACTTGGCTCTTCTAGTTTCATACTGAAAACTTAAATGTTTCTCTGAAAAAGTATCAGAAAGCTATCAGTCATCAACAAGAAATAACTTTTACTACAATATCATAAATATAGAATAAGCATGCGTGCATGCTCAGTTGTGTCTGACTCTGTGATTCCATGGACTGTAGCCCACCAGGATCCTCTGTCCATAGGATTATCTCAGCAAGATTATTGGGGTAGGCTGCCATTAGTGGGTCTTCCAGACCCAGGGGTTGAACCTGTATCTCCTGCTCCTGCATTAGCAGGCTGATTCTTTACCACTAACCCACCCAGGAAGTCCACAGAATAACCATGAGAATCTGGAAAAGCAGTACAAAATCTACACTATGTACTATTACAGGTCTCTCCTTTCAAAAAAGGTCAAAGTTTAAAGATCTGGAAACCTGATTACTGATACAAAATTTCTTTCCAATTTACTCACCAGAAATTCAGAATTAAACTTAGATAAAATCTGAAATCAATTCTTTATCAGGGTTTACCAGCTGACTTGAAATCTTTGCAAACTTATTTAAAACAATAGATTTGGGAACATTTTCAGAAACAAAAGAAATCAGTTCTGTCCTTTTATTTCTATGACTTCTATTAATCTCCAGCCATGCCTCTGTCCACTTTCCTATTTAAGGTGTTGGCTAAGACCTGCTTTGTTTTAGCAAAGTCTCAGAATTTGGAGAAGCATTAATATTCCATACTCTGCATAAGGAATAAGCATAAAACTATCTCACTATTTTTCTCATTTCCCAACTTCAGTTATTCCCCCCAATTATTACAGTACTGTCTGGTTAAATTATTTTCTCCTCATGGTCTTATCAGATTGGCTAAACTGGAGAGGGTGGGAAGACAAACAACCAGGATGAATGAGGTGGGAAGAGATGCCCTCAGGCATAATAAACGGGGGCCAGCTTTTTGGAGGACGATTTTGCAATAGAGATTAGAGTTTTCTTTTTTTCTTCTGCAGGTAACTTCATCGGCTGGCTCTTGCTTCTTAAAGGTCAAAGAGGAAGGGCATCACAGCGGCTGCCTCAGGCGCTGTTGGATACTCTCCAGCTGAGTGGAGGCCCAGTGTCTGGCCTCCTCCACAAAAGAGGGGTCCCTCCACATCAGCTTCCAGAGGCAGAGTGGAGGCCATGCGCCGGCTCCACTGCGCACGCTGCCCGTCACGCTCTCAGAGCTGTCTCAGAAACAGACTGGGACACACGCTAAAACGTGCTGTCTGTCCTGTAATTCCACTTCAGGACAATTCATATCACAGCAACGTACAAGTATGCAGGAAGAGTAATAAAGAACACACGTATATTTAGCATACTTTACAATAGCAGAAAATAAAGAAAACCTAAGTGTCCAATCAACAAGGGCATCATTTTTTTGGCCTAATTTTCAAATTATACTATTTCTATACTATGTACTGCTATGTAGCTGTTCTAAAGAAAAGTAATTAGGTTGGTATATATGGGCACGGGAAGTAGAAAAAGTTTGAGTAGGAAAAGTTACATTGCATAAAAGAATACTTCCACTTTTTCCTGTGATGTAAATATACATCTGCACGGATATGTGTATACAAACCCCACACAAATATATCAGTACAGGCAGAAAGACAAGGACCCCACCCAATACATAAGCATAGGCAGAAAGAGAAAGAAGGACAGAAAGAGAGACCTGGAATGATGTTCAAAAACAACCCACGACTTGCTAGAAGTAGAGAAATGAGAAAGAAACTCTACTTCATACTTTTTTCTACTATTTAAATTTTCAATAATGATAAAGGAAAAAACCAATCATATATTATATTTAGCATGCAGCAGAAGAGGGAACCAAGCTTATTAACATTTTAATAATAACTATTAACTCTTGGTTTCTTCCCATCTGCCTGCCTGCCAAGAGAGAAGGGGCATTCTCTCTGTTCACATGTGCACTAGACCTAACTGTGTCTTCCAGGGCAGTTTCATGAACCGAATGGAAAACTGTAGCGAAAAAAGGAGCAGTATGGTTAGATTAATCGCAGCTGAAGATCAGGCAACAGAGTCCACTAACCAATGGACGCACTGCAGCCTCAAGTTTCAGTGGCTCTCCAGCCTGGGGCCTCGGTCCTCACTCGGAAGGACTCAGGGAAAGGGCAAGAAGCGCCTCAGACCTCTGCATGCTCCTGATAAGACAGTCACTGCCTTTCCACCATAATCCGTCTTCAGGACTAAATGATCTTTTCACTCAGCCTCAGACACTACCTCTGTGGTCCTCTCTGGCCTCAGCATCACCAACAACTGCATCCTCTCCATGATCTCAATGTGAAGCATTTCACCTTCCCAGAACACGTCATCTTACATTTCTTATGAAAAATACACTTCCAGTATTTTTCAACCCCATTAGGATCTTCCCGACCCAAGGACTGAACTCAGGTCTCCCGCATTGCAGGCAGATGCTTTAACCTCTGAGCTACCAGGGAAGGGCCATTAGGATTTATAATCCACTGATTTTTTACCTCACTTGACTCTCTAGCCTCCCCATTCTTAATTTCCTTCTTTTCCAGTTTAAATTCCTGATTTATCTTTATAATCATTCCTTTCCCCTCCCACTTCACCACATGATCATCAGAAATTCTCAACTTGATTAGTCACCCTCCTGCTCCCCCCATGCCTCCATCCCTTTGCTGAACACTGTGTGTAAACACACAACCTTGCCAATTTCACTTCAAGTGGTACTTTCTGTGCCCAGCAGTCACACTGCTGTTTCTCCGGTCCATTCATCTCCCGCACTCAGTTCACTTCTTCTTAAGTCCTCAACTTCTCTTCCCATCCTCAGCAGATGATTTCTTTCCTAGTTCACTAAGGAAATGAAACCCATCGGTAGACAATTTCTACCATCACATTTCCCACCAACCAGCATCTGTGCCCACATGCTTGCTTGTGCTCTTGTAGAAAAGATGGGTCTGTGCTCCGGTCTAAGCATCCTCATCCTCAACCAGTGAGTTAGGCTCAGTCCCCTCCTATCTCAGGGACACAACTTTTGCAATTCTCCCACTTTCTCTCCTGCATCATCAATTTCTCTCTCAGATAATTCCATTAGTACACAAACATGACATAATTTCTCTCATCTTAAAACAAAAACCAGAAACGCTGTTCCACCCAGGCTCTTCTGCCAGCTGATTACTCTTAAAAATTGCCTGTATACTTGCCGTCTCCAAGCTCTCCTCTCTCTTGCATACATTTCATGAGACCAGATCCAATGGTAGCTTGTTTGCCGCATTCGGCAGCCAATCACCTCTTCCTTCCTGAAACACTTCCTGCGCTTGGCTTCCAGAATACTACATCAGCTCTCTGCCTTCCTCTCTGCTCCCTACTTGGTCTCTTATCGGTTCCTGCTTATCTCATCTAAACTTTGGTCTGATCGGTTTTATTTATGCTCATTCCCTAGGCAATCTTACCTCAGTTCTTGGCTTTAAATACTATGACAGGCTGACACCACCCTAATCTAGCCCTTTACTTTAGTCTGTGGCAATCTCCTGATTACAGATTCATATATTCAGCTTACCTAGTAGACATCTCCAGTTAGACAATCTGTCAAGTGCCTTAAACGTGCCTATAAATGAACTTCTACCCCTCAACAACCTGCTCCCCCTCCAGGTGCCCCAGCTCAGTAAATGGACAGTCTCTACTTCAGCTGGCTCAGGCCCAAAACCTTGGAGTCATTATTGACTCCCACCCACAACCTATCCATCATCATGTCTCACTGGTTCTGCCTTAAAAATGCCACCCAAATCTGCCACTTCTGCCTCCACGGCCTTGTCCAAAGCCACCATCACCTCCTGTCCAAATTATTGCAATGGTTTTCTGACTGGCCTCCCTGTTTCTACCCCGACCATTCTCAACTCAGTAGCCAGTAGGACACTTTGTAAGGCCAAAATCTTGCCATTTTACTTAAACTAGAAACCAAAGGCCTTACAGTAGTCTCTGAGAGTCCATGTGGTGTGACCCTACCCCAGTTTGACCTCACTCCTATCATGGGAGCCCCTTACCCACTCTGCTGTAGCTTCAGTGTTTCTCAAACATCCCAAACATACCTCTGCTCAAGAGCCTTGTACGCTACACTCTGGGCTTCAGTCCCTTTCCCCAGTTAATCCCCTGGCTCACTACCTCCCTCCTCAGATTTCTGCTCGGAAACCACCTCACTGATGTCTCTCCTGAGCCACTCTATTTAAAAGTGAGGCCCAATCTAGCAACCCCACCTTGTTTACCTTTTCTAACAAGTTGTCATAGCTGACCTAAAATTAACATTTAAAAGCCATGACAGGGCTTTTTCTATGTTGAAAGTGAAAGTCGCTCAGTCATGTCTGACTCTTCGCAACCCCTTGGACTGACTATATAGTCCGTGGAATTCTCCAGGCCAGAATACTGGAGTGGGTAGCCTTTCTCTTCTTCAGGGGATCTTCCCAACCCAGAGAAGATCCCCTGGAGAAGGGAAAGGCTACCCACTCCAGTATTCTGGCCTGGAGAATCCCATGGACTCTACAGCCCATGGGGTCACAGAGAGTCAGACACGACTGAGCGACTGGCACTTGCACTAGGCTAGGAAACAGAAGCAACTCCCAGCTTTGCTAGTGCACAGTACACTAGTTAAGTCATATAACCCCAAGGCTCTTAGTTTCCTCATTTATAAAATAGAGATGAAAACATGCTCCCTTCCCAGAGTCACTGGGTAGATGACGATGTTATGCAAACATAAAATATTGTCAAGCTTCTGTAATACCATGTTAAACTATTTAGAATCAATTCAACATTTATGGACGCTAGTATATATTTTTTTTGTAAAACAAAAAACAAAAAAAACCCAACTTGAATTATAACCAATACTAAATTGACCTTTCCTCTGTAGAATTTTTAATTGTCTACATTATTAATTATACACATTAATACCTTAATCATAATATTTAATTGCTGGCCTCATGGCCATAATTAATTTTGCTTTCTATTCCGAGACCTTATCTGTTCTAAATAGGGAGAGAAGAGACTGATATCTTAAGATTTGGGTACTTTTTTTGACTCTGGATTGTCCTTCTTACTGTCAACAATCAGGTAAAGCTGAGGTGGGCTCTCACAGAGCAGCAACATGAGACAGATTCCTTAGGAAACCTTTATTTATTCTTTATCTTATTTAGGAAATAAAACATCGATAAAAAGTCAAGACAGTCCAAAGGGTATGCAGAGAATGTGGACCTCACCAAAGCACAGAGTGCTTTGGGGAGAGTGGTATTTGAAAGAGGAAAGAGGAATCTTCTCTAAATTCTACTTTTATTTCAAGTTACATAACAAAAAACAGCAACACCTCTTTGAAGTTAGTTCAGTTCATCAGAGACATGACTTTACCATGACCCAAAATGATGACATCATTATTTGTGAGAAAAAATATAAAAAACAAGAACCGTTCTTAGTCACCTATAAAGCCACTTACTATGTTAACTTCTGTGCTTTTTACAATATTGTAACAAACTCACTGAATTAACTGACAATGGGAAAAAAGTTATTTCCTGACTAAAGGGTACAGTTCTTATTCTCAGATGAGATAAGATATGAGATGTGAGCTAAGCACGCTGCGTGCTGTGCTTAGCTGCTCAGTCGTGTCCGGCTCTTTGTGACCCCATGTTACTGCAGCCCACCAGGCTCCTCTGTCCATGGGATTCTCCAGGCAAGAATACTGGGGTGGGTTGCTATTCCCTTCTCCAGAGGATCTTCCCTACCCAGGGATCGAACCCAAGTCTCCCACATTGCAGGTGGATTCTTTACTGTCTGAGCCACCAGGGAAGCCCACCAGGGAAGTTCACCCTGTTTTTTCGATCACAGTTTTTCTCCTGTGCCTTGATCTCTTGAAAGCTTCAAGTTACATTAATTCTCTATTTCAGTAATTATAATAATCCCATCCTTGATATTTGGAAGTATAATCTCTCCTCCTTATTCTACAGGCCTTCTAATCTCATTCATTTTTAACGTACTCATGATGCCCTTCTGTGCCAAGAAATTTATATGGAACATTAGAGTCTCAGTAACTGTTTTGTCATGCTGCTGCTGCTACGTCGCTTCAGTCGTGTCCGACTCTGTGCGACCCGATAGACAGCAGCCCACCAGGCTCCCGTCCCTGGGATTCTCCAGGCAAGAATACTGGAGTGGGGTGCCACTTCCTCCTCTAATGCATGAAAGTGAAAAGTGAAAGTGAAGTCGCTCAGTCCGACTCTTCGCGACCGCATGGACCGCAGCCTGCCAGGCTCCTCCGTTCATGGGGTTTTCCAGGCGAGAGTGCTGGAGTGGGGTGCCATTGCCTTCTCCAGTGCATGAAAGTGAAAAGTGAAAGTGAAGTCGCTCAGTCCGACTCCTAGCGACCCCGTGGACTGCAGCCCGCCAGGCTCCTCTGCCCATGGGGTTTTCCAGCCGAGAGTGCTGGAGTGGCTGCCATCGCCTTCTCTNTGCTGGAGTGGGGTGCCATTGCCTTCTCCAGTGCATGAAAGTGAAAAGTGAAAGTGAAGTCGCTCAGTCCGACTCCTAGCGACCCCGTGGACTGCAGCCCGCCAGGCTCCTCTGCCCATGGGGTTTTCCAGCCGAGAGTGCTGGAGTGGCTGCCATCGCCTTCTCTGGCTTTGTCAGGGCCATGTTTTTAAAACCAGCAGTAACATTTGCTCAGCACTTAGATGATATGTCTTGTCTAGGATCAGCCAGTGCCAGTGTTAGTGGCTGAGCTGTGTCCAGCTCTTTGCCAGCCCATGGACTATATCCCGCCAGGCTTCTCTGTCCATGGAATTCTCCAGGCAAGAATTCTGGAGTGGGTTGCCATTCCCTTCTCCAGGGGAATCTTTCTGACCCAGGGATGGAACGCGGGTCTCCTGCACTACATGCAGTTTCTTTATCATCTGAACTACCAAGGAACAAAAGTTCTCAAAAATCAGTCTGTGGTGAAGCCAGGAATGAGGCTTCACAGCCTGGGCCAGCTCACAGTGCTCTGTCCTCGGCTCCCAGAGCCACCCACACGTTCTTTTGTAATGAATAAGGTACCAAGTACAAGTCAAAATCTCGAGTTACTTCCTTATTCCACCTCTCTCAGACCAGAGTGTCAGCTCCTTGGAGGCAGGCACCCCCACGATGCCGGCCCCTTTACAGATCTGCTCCACTGCTGCTGCTGCTGCTAAGTCACTTCAGTCGTGTCAGACTCTGTGCGACCCCATAGACGGCAGCCTACCAGGCTCCCCCATCCCTGGGATTCTCCAGGCAAGAACACTGGAGTGGGTTGCCATTTCCTTCTCCAATGCATGAAAGTGAAAAGTGAAAGTGAAGTGGCTCAGTCGTGTCCAACTAGTAGCGACCCCACAGACTTCAGCCCATCAGGTTCCTCTGTCCACGGGATTTTCCAGGCAAGAGTGCTGGAGTGGGGTGCCATTGTTACCACGATCCTCTGTACACCATAAAGACCCAGTAAGTACTTCCTGACTTAGGAAGCCAAAGAATCAATTACAGCAGGTAGAGAGACCCAAGCATCAAAGGGCGAGCAAGAAAGCAGAACATATTGGTCAGCTAACTGACTGGCTTATTTCCTCTTTATCTTATCAGTCCTGTAGCTATTCTCGAGGCCAAGGACTTGGGGCAGATCTCTGCACAGCCCTTCTTGACCCAAGTTCAGGGACTTGTCTCAGAAGGTCACTACAGGCTGGCGCGGTGAGTGGCTGGGGGGCAGGGAGTGGGAGTGGGTGGGAGCAACTAGGCGGGCCCCTGAGACGTGGTGGATGAGGCAGAGGGAGACTGCGAACTCCGCCTCGGCCCACACCAGGGTCTCTGTGCTAACCCAGCCCTGCTCCTCCTAGCACCCTCCCCCTCTACCCCTCCTCCCCCGACAGGCGGGAGCCCCCGCACCCTGGTCCGCCCGGGCAGCAGGGGGCGCTGAGGCCCTGGCTCCTCCCCCCTGGTCCTGCGGCCACACCCTGCAGGATCTGGCCTGGACCGAAGAAGAGGGGGAAGCCCAGGACCGCCTGAGGAGGAGAAGGCGGCTCCGGCCCCCTCCTCGGCTGCTCCCTGAATCTCGCCCTGAGATCCGAGTCCAGAAAGCAGGAGGAGGAGACTCAGGACAGAAACATGGGCCCTGCGGGCTGCGTCTTCCTACTGCCTCTTCTGTTGGGGGTCTCAGGTGAACTCTTGGGGTGAGGAGAGTCCTGGCGGGGGCTTCAGGGGCCCTTGTAAGTAAGAAGCCATCCTGGGGGTCCCCCACACTGCCCCCTTTCTCTCTCCAGGCAGAGACGAGGAGGAACCCGAGGATCTTGTCACGTCAAGTAAGGCACCGCCGTCAGGGTCCACGTGCCCAGGGAGCACGGGAAGGGGCCTGGTGCCGAGGAGAGGCCACCGGCGCGGGGAGCGGGTGTGGGGGCCGGGCCCCGGGGCAGGCCTCCAGGCCTCTAGGCCTCTCTCCTCTCTCGACAGTCT
Organism: Oreotragus oreotragus; assembly: GCA_006410675.1. NCBI lineage: Eukaryota > Metazoa > Chordata > Mammalia > Artiodactyla > Bovidae > Oreotragus > Oreotragus oreotragus. The sequence goes on from SJYX01018913.1 coordinate 194,609, forward strand.
GCGGGCGGCCCGCGGTTTTATCTGGCATCGTCTCCGGCCTGGAGGCCAACGTGGGGCAGTGGCCCTGGCAGGTCAGCATCCGCCAGGGCTTGTCTCACGTCTGTGCCGCCTCCCTCATCTCAAAGCAGTGGCTGCTGACAGTGGCAAGCTGCTTCCGGTGAGTGCGGGCCCTGCTTAGGGGAGACCCACCAGGGAGGTGGGTGACTGGGGCTCCTGGGCTAAGGGCAGAGGGGTTTGTCCAGCACTGCCCGAAACAGTGCCTGTTCCTAAGAAGTAAGTCCAAATGTTTCCTGCCCTAGCTCTCAGTTCAGTACTAGGCAGGTCTCCTCGCATTTGAAAATCATCTTGACTGAAATGAATGTCTAAAAAAGTTTGCCACCCTCCCCCATCTAATTCTCTACCCACATCTTGACAGCATTCTGGGTGCATGGTTCTGAGCTCTCTTCCCTCTCTCTAGGTGGCTCTCCTATTCCTATGGCTTAAAAGGTCATAGATTGGTTGAAAGCATCCACATTTCCATCACCAGCTCCTAACTCTACTTCTGATGCATTTCTATTCGGCTGTCTCACTGCTGTCTCAAAGACAACGTGATCAAATGAAAATAACAGTTTTGCCACCACCAATATCCCAAACCTTTCTCTCCCTTTCGTCCCATCTCATGTGATAACATAGCCAGTTGCTCAGAAATATGAAACCTCACTTTCCCTTACTCTCCACATTCACTGCAAACACCTAATTCTTCAGTTTTACTTCCACAAAATACTCTTGACTCTAGCACAGCTGTCCTGGACCACTGCAACAGCATAATAGGTTTTCTTTTCTCTTGACACAACTGGAATATAACTGCTATACAACACTGTGGTTTCTGTAATACAATCATGTGAATCAACCATACATATACATACATCCTCTCCCTCCCAAACCCTCATCTCACGTGTCCCCCATCAAGGTCGTCACAGAGCACCAAGCTGAGCTCCTTGTGTTAGCAGCAGCTTCCCACTAGCTGTCTATTTCACACATGGTCGTGTACATATCCATGTTACTCTCTCAATTCACCCCACCCTCTCTTTTCCCCCTGTGTCTGCAAGTCCCTTCTCTATATCTTGCCTCTATTCCTGCCCTGCAAATAGGTTCGTCAGTACCAATATTCAGTGTTTTTTCTCTTTCTGACTTACTTCACTCTGTATCACAGGCTCTAGTTTCATCCACATCACAACTGTGTTTTGCTACCTTTATACATACAACAAAGTGATTTTTTTTTTTAATCAAGCAAAATCATGTCATTCCTTCCTTCAAATCCTCCAGTCACTGCTCAGGAACCTAGAATAAAATTTGTAAGCCATGAGAATTACCAGGTATCTGCTTATCTCAACATCAGCCCATTCTACTCCAGGTTTATTTCTATTTCTAGAAACTGCCAAGCTCTTTCCCACCCTCAGTGCCTTTGCATATGCCGTTTCCTCTGGAATGCTTTTCCTCATAGCTCTTCACATGGCTGACTCCTGCCCTGTGGGACTCAGCTGAAAGGTTCTCTGTTCAACAAGACCTTCCTGATCCAATTCATAGGCTCTTCCCTCATCTTTTACTTTCTACCTTAAAATCCTGTTGATTTTCTTCATAAGATTTTTCATACTTAAAAATCTTATACTTGTTCACTTGTGTGTTGTCTCTGCCTCCCTCCCTCTCCCCCAACCTCTCTCTCTCTCTTGATACAGACAGACAACCCTTGAGACCAAAAGCCCTATGACAGCCAGATGCTGTCTAAGTTTCATTTATATATTCAGGAGATACTAAGCACTTACTGAAGAAGCGATGCTTAGCCAGGTGACAGATACCACCTCCAGAACTATGGGCTCTGCTGGGACTGAGGCACAAAAAACCCAGGCTCCTTGTTCTGCTCCTCTTCTTCTCAGGTCTAAGGACACCAGAAAATATGAGGTACTGCTGGGATCACTTCAGGTCTCTGGTCACCAAGGCTCCAAAACAACGATCATCCCTGTGTCCAGGTTATTCCCTACCCCGATGTCCAGGGATACGCATCTAGTGCCATCGCTGTGGCAGAGCTGGCCCACCCACTTTCCTTCAGCCCCCTTGTCCTGCCCATCCGTCTCCCGACATCAGCAGTCCAGCTGAAGAACGCAACCTCCTGCTGGGTGACTGGATGGGACAATTCAGGGATATTCCAATGTGAGGATAAGTAGATTTTCTGAGCTCTGTTTGCTCCCCTGACCTTCCCTCCCCCTACACTCTCTCCCACTCCTGGCATGGTGTGCTCTCACTTTCCGGCAACTGATCCGAAGGACTGCAGACTTCAGTTCTCCTCTAATCCCCAGCTTCCCTCTGCTTCCTCCATACGTCTGCTGCTAGAATTACTCTGCTTATTTACAGCAGCTTTTGCTCCTATTTCACAATACTGCTAAGACCTTAAAAGTGAAAAGGCCAAGGCACTGAACTTATGAGAAGAGAGTTCTCAGTTCTTTTCCAGCACCTGGTAAAATGTGTGGGCTGGCGGACGGGGAAGCAGACATGAGCGTGGATCCTCAGCAGGTCCCGAGTCAGACTGAGAGGATCTCACACACCAACAGTCTTGACTCTCTCAGTATATCAGATCCACCTTCTTACGTTCTATGGAACATAAAAAGTACATGTCAAAGTCAAACAACATAATCTCACATCTTCATTATCGTACATTTTCCCAAATCGATTCTTCAGCTGTCTGTGGTATCTGAGCAGGAACAACTGCCTTTAGTCTTGTTCACACCTAGGGACTGCAGCCTTGAGACCATGTGCCAAACCAGAAATCAGCGTACTGCCTAGGATGGGGGCAGAAACTTGAAATCAGAGATATCCCTGAAAATTAAAGGCATGAAATTGTATCCAAAGCTGAAAGTTGCTTCCTAATTTTTAAGACAGCTTTGCCTTTTTGAACTTACAGCTATGACACCACCTTACACACTGAAGGAGCTAAAAGTGCACTTCACTGATCTCTAGACATGCAAGAAATATCAGAAAGAAAGCTTGTTACGAGGAGTCGAGCCCATCAGTGAAGCCATGATCTGTTCCTGGCTCCCAGTGGGGCAGCCAGATGCGTGTATAGTAAGAATCCTTTCCCACAGGCATCTCTTAGAGCTTCGCCTGTCCCCAGTATGCTTCCTCCATGTCTCGTAGCTCTGTGGGCCTGGGTGAACCCAGGGGTCCCGTGACAGGCCCAGACTCCACAGCTCTTGGCTGAACTATGAGTCTCTTGCCCTGTGCATGCCTAGCCATATGTCATCTCTCCTTCAGGCCAGGAGAGGAGATCCCCTGATGTGCAGAGTGAAGGACTTATGGGTTCTAGCAGGAGTGATGAGTTGGGGATCAAACTGCATCGGAATCGACGAGCCTGGAGTATTTACATACATCAGTTTCTACAAGTCTTGGATTGAGAAGTCAACCGTTTCATATGCTGACCTTTCTGCTACCCCCAGGTCAGACTTCTCCAGGTTCTTCCCAGTAATGCTTCTGCCTCTCATATTCCTGGGGCCACCCTAACTCGCTGAGGGAGAAAGAGGAAGTGCTTTAAGTTGAGGATTTTGAGGAGAGATTTTTTTGAAGATTCAGCAAGAAGCAGGTCAGCTACCTCTAGGCACAGCCCCCAGGAGCCAAATCCGCTTGCTGCCTTGTCTCCTACAGGTCAACATGGAAAGCAAGGTTCCCCGTGTGAATAAAGTTTGGTTGATTCTATTATTTCCTATATTCATTTTTTACATGAAACTGGAGTCAGGGCCTGGGGAAATACAGAAGCAAAGAACTTTAGGGCTGAAAGGGATCTGGAAATCGCTGACCCAATCAATCCCCCACATTCTACAGAAGTAGCAGCTAGGGTCCAGAGAGGTGAACTACCTTGCCCTTGGCTGAATTCAGTGAAAACCATCCAATCTGGGACTAGACTGAGTTCTAAAGAAAAATCAGGGACTCGGAGGACTAGCAGGTTTCAGTGAAAGCACATTAGGCAAGAGGAGCCTAGTGCAGCATGTTAGCTATCTACTGCTGTGTAACAAACTTGTATAACAAATTACTCCAAAACTGGAGACAACCTTTACTATCTCTCAGTGTCTGTGAATCAGGGAGACTTAACTAGGTAGTTCCTGCTAACGGTCTTTCAAGAGGCTGCTTGCTGCAAACTGCAGTCATCGTCAAGCTAAACTAGTGGCGGGAAGAACTGCTTCAGGGTCACTCTCAGAGGCCTCTCTGTGGGGAGAGAGGGCAGCTGGTGTCACACACAGTGAGGGTCCAGGGTAAAGTGACAGAGAACATCCCAACCGGAAGCTGCAGTCTTTCTATGACCAGAAAGCATCTCATTGCTTCTGTTGCACTCTGTTCTTTAGAAGTGACTCGACAAGGTGTAAGCATCAGGAGGCGAGAATCACGGTAGACACAATGACCACTTTCTGCAAATGCAATAGGGAAGGGTCTGGAGGCGAAAACTGACTCTGTTTAGCAGTCAGACATTAAGCAGAGGCCGGAGCCGGGGCTAAATTGAAGTCTGGGCAGACGGCATTTCTGAGTCTCCTGTTCATCCCACTGAGAGCGCTGCATGGCTGTGTGCAGAGAAGGGTCTAAGAACATGTCTCACTAAGAACTGTATGCTGCTTGAATCCCATCCTTTTCTTGATATATGAAGAGCTGCTAAGAACACGAGATTTTACGCTGGCCAGCAGTGAGTTAATTTATCAATTTCATAAGATACTGATTAAAATGATTCAGGATATTCCATATTACTAGACAAATAATAGTGGAAAACAATTAGGAGTTTCAGGAAGATAGTAAAATGAACAGCAGCAAAGTGAACATTTGCTCAAATTTCATTCAATACCAATAAAATCACTTTGAAAACTTTCATTAATAACTGCAAAGATAATATAGTTACATAAAAATAAGGAAGTTAAATCTGGGCCATCAAAAATCCTTCCATACATGAAGAAAACAGTTAAGAACATTGAAAAAAATTAATTTCCCAAATGCAAAAATTATGCAAAATATAAACAGGATTCAAAGACCAATTACAATCTATACTCAAAAGAACACTGTGCATGTTTATAAGATCTCAGGATTTACTTTTTAGATGACAGCACTACAGAATTGCAAGCAAGGCATAACTGACACTGGAAAAATGCTTCAGCAAAAGATAAACTTATTAAATATATGAGGTACTAAATAAGTAAGAAATGACAAAAGAATATGAGTGAAGATGTATCTAAAGATCCACCCCAGACTGCAAAAGGAGAGAGACTCTTAGTCTGATGAAGATAAACTTGGTATTTATTTAGAAAAACATGTTCTATTAAAGCCAAGAAATCAACTAAAGAGATAAAAACAGGTTTTAAAATCATAAAATAGTTGGAAGTTACTTTAGAAGTTGTTTGATACAACTCTCAGCTCAAGGCGTTAAGTTTGCTTGTTTCACACACTCAATGTCTGACATAATACTTTTTAATACTGTAGCACTGGGAAACTAACTACTCACCAACCTTTGGTAATGGGGGACCCGCCCTACCAACTGCTCACCAAAATTCAAAAACTGAAACAAGTAAAACATACACATAATGAATGAGATGAAAAAAGATAGTTTTCTATAGAAAGGATGCACAAAATATCAGTAAATACATGATTCTGTGTTTTGGGAATAAGCTAAACATGGAAATTTGGGTATAATCTCAAAGCAGCATACCAGGAATGCCTACCAGGAATGAGACCATACCAGGGAAAGCTTAAGTGTTACCAACAGTATTTGGAAGAGGAAGGGTCTCCACATGGAATTGAACAAAACAAAAGCCAGATGCCTTTGTGTCAGACCCTCGGCTGTAAAAGAAGAGAGACTCTGAGTCTGATGAACATAAACTTTGTATTTATTTAAAAAAACATGTTCTGTTACGGAGAAGCACTCTTTCACCCAGTTCTTTTTAGAAGAAGGGATATTTCATCCTCTTGAGTGAAATGCTTGTAGAGATTTGCCAGTTCCAGTTGTTCTGATCTCTGAAGCCTCTTCGAACCATCACTCTTTTTTACTAATTTGGTTTCCCTTCTCAACATCAAGGTGTGCCCAAGTAGGGAAAAATGAAAATGCCAAATGAAAAACACAAATAGTCCTCATTGCAAATCAACATCCTGGTTCATGCACAAGTCTCTTAAAATTTTAGTGAGTCAGTCTCTTGAATTTGATCTATTCTAGGTGCTTTGACAAGAATTTCAGAAGCTAAAAAGCTGAGTCCAGAGTCTAGGCTGAGATGACTTGACAAGTCATGCTGCCTGCAGAAGTGGTTTCTCTGGGTGTCATGACACCTTTATCTCACCTCCAACTATGGCAGGAACTTGTATTCACTTTATATCTTCTTTGTATCAATTACTATACCGGACACTTTAAAAATTATCTTATCTTGCCCTAACCACTCAAGAAGGTATTATTTATTCCACTTTTACAAATGAAAACACACACAACAGCAGCAACTGAGGATCAAAGAGGTTAATAACTTGCTAAGTTCACACAACGAATATTTAACAGATTTATTCAGGACTGTCTGACTCAAAAGATTTGGCTCCTTCCACTATACCAAATTACCTCCATTCACTATTAGTAAGCTCCATTAAAGATCTTTGTACAACTCCAAAATCACACCTGCCCTTTGATTCTAGTTATTTGTACCTCTTGCTATATTCCCTCAGAAATTGACTGCACACAGCTTTACTTCTGAATAGGTAAGAACAACCCTGAGAAGAGAAAAACTGCTGTCATCATCTTCTTGATCTTCTAACAGTATCTATTATACTGTATTGCAAAGAGAAAGTATCAAATCTTATTTTCTAAATAACAAAATGAAAGCAATAGACTAAGAAAGCTAGCTGTCAAAAGGGAAAGGAAAAATTCATTTAGTATAAATTCCAAGTGAGTAAACAAAAAATATTTTACTTTAGTGATCAAAAGAACAGAAGCAACTCCTGCAAAGGGAGACTGATTAAAAGGCAGCAGGACCCAGGGCACATCAGCTCAGAGCAGGACTGTCCCAGAGGAGAAAGTGAGTGCAGGCCAATGAGGCAAAGGGCAGGAAGAGGAAGAGGGCTGTCTCTGGAAGGTTGTGCAGGCCTTGGCCCTGACATAAATGCCAAGTATATGGGCTAGGTCCAAGACATACTGGTTAGTGGAACTATTTCTTGTCCAAGTTCAAGAACTAAGACCAAACTGGCTCTTTCAATAGAGGGCGTAGCTGTCTGTTGCTGCCAGGCCAGGGCCTGCAACACACTGGCTAGGGAGATCAATAATTCTTTAGAAGATTTTCATAAAGGGATTTATCCGTTTTCCAGTATAAGAGACTGATCTGATAGAATTAGACAGGTGACAGTGGAATCCACCTACCCTTCCTGGAACCACAGATAAGAAGCTAAACCCCTGCAAATGTACTGCTGTCCCTGTTTTGTTCTCAGGGTGCGCAAGAGAAGACTGTGGTTCTCAACCAGGCCTGGTGACTCTGCACTCCACCTCCCCCCACCTGGTGACATTTTCGGTTGTCACAACTAGGGTGGGTGGTACTCCTGACATCCAGCAGGTTAAAGCCAGAGATGCTGCTTAACATCCCCCAACTCACAGGACAGCCCCCCACAAGAACGAATCACCTGGCCTCAAACATCCATAGTGCCAAGGCTGAGAAATCCTGGTCCACAGGCACCATTAACATCAATCTAAGCCATCACCAAGAGGACCTGTTTGACAGAATTAGGACTTAAAACTGGGATATTAGTTCAACAAAAACACTAATAAAAACAGTGGCTACTATTTATTTTTTGTGCTTAAATAGTCTAAGTACTTGCCCTGTATCTCATTTAATTCCTACCCAAATCTTGTGGGGTCTTAGTTATTCCCATTCTGCAGAGATGAAAAGGCAATTAGACAAGCCACGTGGCAACTAACAAAGCTTTCACCAATACCACCATGTTGCCACTTCCCAAACCAACAGAGGTACTTGAAGACAACGTTAATGATAGCATAACAGTCTGGGAACAGAAAATCTAGGCCCCAAAGATAGGGCATGATGAGACAGACACAGAGCTGAAGAGTTATCTCCAGGAAAATCTCTAGAATGGACATTAAACACTCTTTTGCTTCAACTTATACTTTCTTTCTTAGAAGAAGCAAAGAGCATTAAAATGGGAGACCCTCCCAAAATGTTTCTTGATGGCTAAATTAAAAATAAGAAAGTATTTGTAGAGGGATAACAGAGGCAATAGACAAAGATAAATAAATACAAATAGATAAGCAATTCATAAATCAATGTTACATCTGCAAAGACACTGAGAGCATCAGCTGATTTTAGTGCCTTCATGGTACAACAGGAAAACACCGGCCTTAGGGGAAAGGTGACTTCTTGAAGGTCGTGCAGTCATCACCATGAAAATAACAGCACTGTGGGCTGAAGACCAGAGGAGATTTCTCCAATATGGTACAAGAGTTTAGCTTTTTGGTCACCCCAGGAAGCTTGTGGGATCTCAGTTCCCAGACCAGGGACTGAAACTGGGACCATGGCAGTGAAAGTGCCAAGTCCTAACCAGTGGACCACCAGGGAATTCCCAAGAGTTTAGCTTAGATTTAGAAAGGACTCACGGGTTCTCATTCTTGTAAGAATGGACATTTGCTTACATAACTCACTGTTACACCTATCAAAATTAACAATAATTCTTTCATACCATCTAATACCCAGTTAACGATCAAATGTCCTTGATAGTATCAAAATGGTTTCTTAGAGTTGATGTGTTAAATAAATCAGGATCCAAACCCCTCAAGCAATCACAAATGAAGACAACTAGATTTGCAAAACATCAATTAGGTTACAATCTAGTCATGGCAGTAGGTAAACAAAAAGAGGAAGGATTAATTTTTTTGAAGTGTCCGCTTCTAAAATCTGAAAAACATGTTGCAAGAGGTAAACACCTTACTGTCCTGAGACACAGCACATGTGGCACTTGCCCACCACAACAGTCCCTGTGGCTGAGCTGGCCCTAGGGCACAGGGGCATCATACTGCAAGGACACGCAGAGTCCATAGCCATGAAACTACGGCCTGGTAATAAAAGATCATCTGTTCAAATTCTTTGGAATCTGAACTGAAAATAAGAAAAAACTTGAGTAGTTTACAATGGGACAGAATGAAAAAACATGGAGGGTGGCTGGGCCATCCTGCCAGCAGAGACCAGGGTGAGGATTTAGAACAGCTGCCCTGAGCTCTCAAGACGTCGTGGATTCAAAGCCCCCGGTCAGCTCTGGGCTCCAGTCTGTCCAAAGCACAGCCCCAGAGGTCCTTTCACTCTGCTCTCCTCATTGTTCTCAGATGCCTGCAGTGGTTTGCTGAGGCTGTCAAAACAAAGTACCACAAAGAGGGGCTTCAAGACAAGAAATGTGTTTTCTCTCAGTTTTAGACGTGAGAAGTCTGAGATGAAGAGGTCAGCAGGGTGGGTTCCTTCAGAGCGACAAGAGGGACAATCTGATCCAGGTTTCCTGGGCCTTCTTCCCTCTCTGCGTGCGTCTACGCTCAGATGTCCTCTTCCTATAAGGACACCATCATACTGGGTTAAGGCCTATCGTAAGGATCTCATTTGGGGCTTCCCAGGTGCTTAGTGGTAAAGAATCCACCTGCCAGTGCAGGAAATGAGTGTTCGATCTCTGGGTCAGGAAGATCCCTTGGAGAAGGAAATGGCAGCTCACTCCAGTATTCTTGCCTGGAGGATCCCATGGAGAGAGGAGCCCGGCGGGCTACAGTCCATGTGTTGGCGACGAGTCAGACACGACTGAGTGAATGAGCACACGTACACGTCCCCTCACCTTAACCTCAGTTACCTCCTGGAGACACTATCTAAAATTTTATCACAGTCTATGGTACTTGGGGTTTGGACTGCAACTGTATAGCTACAGAGTGGGGAGACACATTCTAGCCCACACAATACCTTTAAAACAATCTCGCACTGTTTAAGCTAGTTTAAGTGAGTCTCTGTTGCTTATAACTGAATAACAATTACCAAAACAGCTACACTTTCTGGTATTTTAAAAAATTATTACGGTGTTTTTTTTTTCAAAATTCATAAACGTTTAAGATATAAGAGAGCGACAACATGCTTTAACACTACTAAATTCTGCCTCCACAGACTTAGCACCTATAAACAACGGGGACAGGAAACACAAAACGCGCAGAGAAAAATTCTGTGGCAGAGGCAGGACTGAAGCTTTCTGTTTCCTAGCAACCAGGAGTGCTGGCCGCTGACATCTCAAAGGCAAGTCCATTCCAAGGCTGTCACCAGAGACATCTTTCTCCCCAGGTAATGCCCCCTCCAGGAGGCAACCTGCACCCAGTCCTTTAGACGTTCAAGGATCCAGCCTTCCCGTCTCATTTCAGGGCATATTTGAAGGGCCATCCGAGCTCCAGAGCAACCTGTGGGATTGGCTGAGGCCTCTGTTGCCAATGCATCACATCAACCTTGCCTTTGCCCAATCCTGTTTCCATTCCCTCCTCCCCGCCAACCAAGGTGTTGATCTAAGACTCCTTCCCAACAAACTTTCTGCACACAAATCTCTGACTTACAGTCTGTTTCCCAGAAAATCTAACTTGCAATACATTCTATGGCTAACACTGTAAAGGAAGATGGGAAAAAAAAATTAGAAAAAATTAGCCAGGTCTTGGGTTAATTTCCTCTTTTTTATTTCTTCCTTGTGAAGAATCCTGCTGATCCTCCATTTCCTTACTAGAGACAGGGTTCCACTCCTTTCCGAGCCCTCCAACCTACCCTGGGCAGCAACTGTGCCCACCGCTCACCCCTCCCTGCCCCCAGAGGCAAAAGCCCCAGACATTTTGCCCCCCCGGACAGCAGGGGGCACCTCGAGCCCAGTGCCTCTCCTAGGTCCCACAGCTGCACCTCTCAAGTCTGGTCTCTTCAGCTCCTGGCCAGGGTGAGGAGCGAGGAGAAGGAGGCAGGTACAGCCGAGGATCCAACCAGGAGGAGAGGTCCTGCCCTCTTCTGAGGCTGCTCGCCAGCTGGCCTCACCCTGGGAGCCTGAGTCCAGACAGCTGAGTCCTGACACCGAGGAGAGAAATATGGGTCCTGTGGGCTGTGCCTTCCTGCTGTCCCTTCTGCTGGGTGAGCCCCTGAGGTGGAGGTGGGGGGAGGTAGAGGTTTTTTAGCTCAAGAAGTTACCATATAGACTACTAGGACACTACACACATGAGATGTGCCTTTGAAGGGTGTGCCCTGAGAAAGTCGGAGGGGACCCTGTGTGCCAGGTTCCAAACAAATCAGGGCTCTTGGAAATGGCAACAAACACAAAGATCCCTGCCCTCGGGGAGGGGGTGGGGTTACAGTCAATGCAAGTAGCAAATATGTAAATTATAAGGCAGGTTAGAAAGCAATAAATACTGTGACCTGAAAGGGACCTCTAGAGTGTAGAGAGGCCTTATATTTTAAACAGGGTGGATCAGGAAAAGTTTCTGTAAGAAGCAGCTATTGGATCCAAGACTTGGACGAGATGAGTGATTTGGCAAAAAAAAAAAAATCAAGGAAAATAGTAATTCAAGCAAATGAAACTGAAAGTACAAACGCCCATCCTTGATTTCAGGAATTATACTGTTCATTTATTTTTCCAGCCCATGGTGATTTAAAAGCAGGATTGGCTGAGGGTAGCAAAAAGATAACAGGTAGCAAAAAAGAAAGAGACACAAATACTGCAAAATGCTAGTTCAGTTGAAGAAAACACGACAAAAGTGAACAGCTTATACACCTTAAAACATCTGAAGGCATGAATGTATTTACAACCTCGCATACTTGATATTCCGGAAGGAGACGGTGAATTGTTAAGTAAAAGCTAAGTTATGTTCCACACATGCTGCTAAAAAGTCACGTAAGTATGTAATTAGCAAGATTTCTACTAATAGGTAGATATAAAAATTTGGCCTTTAACACCAGTCTGAGAAATTGAAGTCACAGAAAGCCTTTCTATTCAGAAAACCTGGATATATAATAGGTGTTGTTATATATTATATATGTATATTGTTATATATTAATGATACAGTGTATTTGTTTTAGGGTCTTTCCTATCCTCTTTTCAAAAGAAAACCCTCCAGTCAGGTGAGTGGTTTCCACTTGGGTCCAAGACTGCTGGGTTTGGAACTGGAACAGGACAGAGAATGGAGGCTAGGGAGGACTCAGGTCCTGGGAATGGATGGGAGTTTGGAGACAATGAGAAGGCGGGGATCAGAAGAACAGGACAACCGGACTTTCACATTTCTCTCTCCTCTTTCTCTAGTGTGTGGACGACCTGTATACTCAGACCGTGTTGTGGGAGGCAAGGATGCTGCTGCCAGGCGCTGGCCTTGGCAGGTCAGCCTGCAGATCTCCAACTCCCATGTCTGCGGCGGCTCCCTCCTCAGTGACAGGTGGATAGTCACTGCAGCACACTGCTTACAGATGTGAGTTCCTGCTGGTGATTAGGGCACACGGAGGCAGGTTCTCAATAAATAACCGAATGAAGTCACGAATGGACCAGCAGACAAAGGCAAGTTCCAAGACAAGCAGGCAGAAGGAAACCTAGGTCATCTGAGACTCAGGACAGGGCACAGAGGTAAAAAAAAAAAAAAAAAAAAGAATGATGAAAGTGGTCACTATATTAGAAATTTTTCTTACTTATCACCAAATCACCTCCTAAACACCAGTCAGGAGTTTTGTCTTAAGCTGTTCCGGGTCACAAACACAATCTGTGAGAGAAGCAAGGTACCATGTGGTGAGCAGCCGTGAAGAAAGATGTCGCCAGCGGCTAACGAAGACGTGACAGACTAGTCGAGACTAGAGATGACACTGCACACCACCTTCAGTACAGCCTGCTCAGAAGGAACCAGACTCCTGATGGACAGAAGCCGTGAAAGGTGTGCTGTCTGCAGCCTCTAAGCTTTATGGTAATTTGTTGTGCCACAATAGATGACATACATAAAGAAGGAAACAACCAAACCTTGCAATAACAAAAAGTTCAAATAAAGTAATAACTTCAAAATGCTGAGAGAATTCCAACTTAGAAGTCTACCCATATCTACAAACTATCCAACAAGTGTGGGATAGAAATAAGACATTCTCAGATACACAAAGCAGCAAAATTTTGTGCAGCAGCTGTCATGCACAATTCCTCAGGAAGGTTGAATATGCTTCACCAAAATGAAGGAGGGAAAACAAGGAAACATAGAACCAAAAAAAAAAAAAAAACAGAATACAACACAGAAGAGAACCCCCAAGAAAATCATAAAGAAAAGTACCAAGATTGGAGTTATAGGGCAGAGGCCTTAAAAAAAAGTAGAGTATCGATAGAATGCCTAACAGTATCAACATATTGAGAGACTTACACTTTTGGCAGACAGTTGGGGAAAACTGATGAGTTAGTGACAGGTACATAGAAAACTAAAAAAGCAAATAAGTGAGACCACATTATTAGCTCCAGAAAAAGCAAAAAGTTTTCCAAGAAATACAATTACAGTACCAAACATGGCCAGGAGGTGAATGTTTTCATAGTCACAAAACATACATATTAAATAGTAATCTGACAAAAAGTTGTCATAGATTAGGAGGATGGTGAAAGGAAGTGGGTGAAGTGGCTGTAACTGTTGGTTCAATCCTCACCATGTACATAGGAATACAATGATCAAAAATTGAAAAAACAATTAATGACAATATATAGGGTTTGTTAAAAATATAGGGAAAATGCTAGAAGAAAGAGCTACCAGTTGAAAGTGATTGCCTTCGGATAGCAAGAATTGAGGGCAGTAGGGCAGAGAATGTCTGTCATTCATTTATTCTGTAAATCTTCTCAAACTACTTGACATTTTAAATTACATGAACACACACACAGACACACATATATAAACTTGGTGGTTATATTTTGCTTTAATTTTTATGCAGAAATAAAGGTCTAGTGCTCAAAAATCAAAACTGAAAGTAAGACAATAACTACTAAGCATATTTGTGATGGCTGAAACAATGGAGAACAGCAGAGGTGACTAGCAGAACGAGGGAAAAACTGTAAGACAAACCTCTGGCCATCAGAATAAAAAAGCATACCACAGAAACAGCAGACAACAGAGGGAAGAGTGGTCAGGGAGGTGGGGTAGGAGGAGAGGAGACATGCAAAACCCAGGCCAAGATGGAAGCAGCCTGGTTAATTCCAAGTCTGTTACCCTCCTTTCTTCCCCAAAGACTCAGCCACACAAAGGCAGCTTGCTGTGACCCAGCTGTAAGCAGAGAAGCACAGTCCACTCTTATTCTTCTTTCTCTTCCCCTCAGCACACGGATTCCTTTCTTATACACTGTGTGGCTGGGGTCAGTGGATATGGACAATCTAGATGAAGGCGTGATACATCGTGTGAGCCGAATTGTCATCCATCCCACGTACAGTAATGTCAGTGGAGACATTGCCCTGTTGAGGCTGTTCTCTAGAGTCACCTACAGTTCTTCCATCTTGCCCATTTGCTTGGCCAATGTCAAAAAGAAGCGGTTGATGATTCCAGACTCTTGCTGGGTGACTGGATGGGGAAAACTGAAAGAAGGTGAGAATGCACACAACAAGAGGGTTTTATACATCACCTTCTTGTACTCACTTCAGGGTATTCATATTCTGGGCATTTCAACACTGTAGCAGAGATTTTCTACAAAACCAGATCAACCAACTGACACTCTCCAGAAGTTTTCAAATAAAATATCTGCCTATTTATATGATTATTAACTCATATTTTGGCTAGAATCTAGCTATACTGGTAAGAACAAATACTAACAATTTATATATATATATATTTACCTACTTACTTTTTAATACTAACAATTTAAATACATAATTACCTCTCTGAAGCAGAGGTTAACAAATCTGATTTAAAGTTTGAAAAGAGTCTAGTGTTTATTTAATCTGTTTTCAAAGTGTTGTGTCAACTCTTTGAATACTTTAGAATATTCACATTTTTACTTCATCAAAATATATCAGAATTTCTCTTTATCTAAAATATTAAGAATGCCCCAGGTGGCACATCAAAAAATCGCAAACAGAATTTTGAATTATCCATTGTTTTAGATTAACTATGCCACAAAACTGTTCCATTAGCCAACATGATGAGAAAGTGACTGTATTCTGCTTTTGGATTACCATTCTGAGATGTCTGCATATCATGACTGAATGTTGTCCCTACCGTTCCAGGTTACTTTTCCTTTCATTCCTGTTTATCTCTACAGATGCTGATTACCCTACCACGCTCCAGGAAGCAGAAGTACCCATCATTAAACGCCAGAAATGTGAAAACATCTACAACCCACTGGGCTCCTTCTTGCCGCAAATACAGCCGGTCATCAAGGAAACCATGATTTGTGCCGGTAATCTTAACAAAGGGAAGGATACCTGCCAGGTTAGGATTTGCTCTTGAAATTTTTAATTTTAACATGACATCTTAATTTGGTTCCAGGTTTGCCCATCTGTAAACAACAGTGAATTGGAAAGCAGGAGACAAGTGTTCTTACAAAAATTCTTCGTTCCATCTGGATAAATCACTTAAACTTTATTAATTTAATCTCTTCAACTATTGATCTAGAGTAATGCTAACTACTGGTGTTTGGGTTTTCAGTCTCATATGTTTTCATAAATATATTAAAAGGTTAACATAGAAATGCCAACTTTTTACTTTTTTCAAGGAAGAAACATTTCATTGTACACTTAAAATGTGTCATTCTATTGTCTCCTGATCGTAACTGTCTGATGAAAAATCGGCCATCATTTGTGTCTTTCTCCATTGGGTGTGATGTACTTTTCTCTGGCTTCATCCAATATATTTTCATTCATACTGGATCGTTAGAAGTTTGAATGTCATATGCTAGGTGTGCTTTTCTTTGTCTTTATCCTTTTAGGGATTCATTGAGTTGTTATTTTAATCTATTCTTTTCAGTTCAGTTGAGTTGCTCAGTCATGTCCGACTCTCTGCGACCCCATGGACTGCAACACACCAGGCCTCACTGTCCATCACCAACCCCCGGAGTCCACCCAAACCCATGTCCATTGAGTCGGTGATGCCATCCAACCATCTCATCCTCTGTTGTCCCCACTCCTCCTGCCCTCAATCTTCCCCAACATCAGGGTATTTTCCAATGAGTCAGCTCTTCACATGAGGTGGCCAAAGTACTGGAGTTTCAGCTTTAGCATCATTCCTTCCAAAGAACACCCAGGGCTGATCTCCTTCATAATGGACTGGTTGGATCTCCTTGCAGTCCAAGGGACTCTCAAGAGTCTTCTCCAACACCACAGTTCAAAAGCATCAATTCTTTTGCGCTCAGCTTTCTTTATAGTTTAACTCTCACATCCATACGTGACACTGGAAAAACAATAGCCTTGATGAGACGGACGTTTGTTGGCAAAGTAATGTCTCTGCTTTTTAATATGCTGTCTAATCTATTCTTTTACCTTTCATCAAAATTTGGGAAATTTTCATTCATGATTTCTTCAACTATTTTTTTTCTGCCTCATTTCTTCCTTTTCTTCTTCTAGTTAAAACTGGAAGTTTATAAGTTATACCTTTTGATATTTTCACACAAGTCCCTAATATCTTTGTCTAATTTTTACCCTTTTCTGTTTTTCAAACTTGATACTTTAAATTAACCTATATTCCAAATCATTGCTTCTTTCTTCTGCCATCTACATTTTTCTGCTAAGTTCATCTAGTGAGACTTTTATTTCAGATATTTTATTTTTCAGTTTTAAAACCACCACTTGGGTTTTACTTCCTCCCTGCCTCTCTCTTTTACATACATGCGCACATTCTTCTACATCTCTGCCAGAATTTCCTATCTGTATATTCATTATTTAAAAAAATCAATTAATGTACAGTGACACAACTTCACACCCACTAGGATGATTATAATCAAGATAGATAATAATAAGGGTTGGCAAAGAATTGGAATCTTCATATACCTAGTTAAAATGTAAAATGGTACATTCTGGAAAACCTCAAAAGGTTAAGTACAGACTTCCATACATACACACATACACACACACACACACAAGTATAGACTTACCATATAATTTAGAAATTCCACTACAAAGTAAACACCCAAGAAAAATGAAAACATACATCCATTTAAAATTTGTACATGATATTCACTGCACCAATATTTATAGTGCCAAAAAGTGAAAAGTAAAATGTCCATCAGCTGATGACTACATAAACAAAAACGTGGTATGTCAATGTAATATTATTCAGTCATAAAAAAGGGATGGAGTACATGGATGGAGTACATACACACACTATGAACCTTGAAAAAAGTATGCTAAGTGAATGAAGAGAGACATAAAAAGTCATATTTTATATGGCTTCTTTTATACAAAATATTCATAATATGCAAATCCATGGAGAAAGAAAGTAGATAATTGGTTGGCCTAGGGCTGGAAGGAATGGGAGGAAAAGGGTGACTGCTAAAGTGTATAAGGTTTCTTTAGGGGGTGACACAAAAGGGTTGTGGTGATGGTCAAACAACATTGTGAATATACAAACTGAACTGTACACTTTAAATGAGTGAATTAAATAGTACGTGACTTACATTTTAATAAAGCTGTTACCAAGAAAGCAGGAAGACTAAGAGACCATGAACTACTATCACCATTTTATATAAGGAAAAATTACTTTAACTAAAATTGGCAATAAGGACCTGGAAATAAGGAGAGTTCCCTCAATGAATTTAACTTTAGTAAAAAACTCAAAATCTATTTCTTTTTAATCACAGCTAAGTATTTTGAAACCACTCATATATTTAGCTACCAATTTCAGATTCCATGATTCTAAGTTTCTGGTGTCTCCCCCAAGTGGAAGGAGGTCTGGCTCCCTTCCCAGTTTTATAGCTCTGTGGGCTTCACTACTCCGTGTAAGGAACCTCCACCCCTGATGACCACTCTCCTCTTCATGGCCATTCTTCACTGTGCTCACGATCTTTCTCTCTTCTGCAGGGTGATTCTGGAGGGCCTCTGGCATGTCATATTGATGGTATATGGATCCTGGTTGGATTGTCAAGCTGGGGAACAGGATGTGGTACCTCCTTCCTGGGAGTCTACACCAATGTGACTTACTACCAAAAATGGATTATGTCTGTTATCTCAAGAGCTGAGGTCTTGGGTGCCGACCATCTGCACTGATCTGACTTCTTATTCTCTACTGCACTGCTTGCTCTGGCTCTGCTGGGCCCTCCTGTGCCTTTGGGTCTACCGTTTTACCAGGAGAGCAGGAAGTGGAGCTGATGCGGCTGACCCAGGACACGGCTCGGAAGGAAGGTGTGGAGAACAAGCACGCGGGGCAGGGAACTCACACAGTCACCGGGAACTCTGGATGACTTTATTAAAATAATTAGAAATTATTCTGGTTTTGAGGTCTTTGATTCTGGAAGTAGGTTTTACTGGCTGGAATGCCTACAGTTGAGAAATAAGAATGCCATTTTGTGTATTGCATTCTTTGTCCTTGACAATGCAACTTACAAGGCAGGAAGGATGCCTTCTGTGAAGAAGTATGTGGACACAAATGGATTAGTCCACAGAAGCCAGCAAGGAAAAAAAGGCAAATAGTAAGGTCCTCAAGAAAGTACATTAAGGGTTTACTTGGTGCCCATGGGTCACATTATGAGTTTCTTACCTGGTCTATATTTCTCTTCTTCCTCTACTTTCTTATACTTCCCCTCTGTAGCAAGGTATCAAATAAGAAATCCACGTATGTGTTTCAGTTCTGAATATTTCTGAAATTTTTAGTTTTTGAAATACTTACATGACTACCACCAAAAATGGATTAATGCAATCAGCTTAAGAGCTGAGGTTTGGGTTTCAAGAATCTAGACCGAACCGGGTTACTGTTCAGTTCAGTTTAGTTCAGTCGCTCAGTCATGTCCGACTCTTTGCAACCCCATGAATCGCAGCACACCAGGCCTCCCTGTAACTGCCGGAGTTCACTCAAACTCACGTCCCTTGAGTCGGTGATGCCATCCAGCCATCTCATCCTCTGTTGTCCCCTTCTCCTCCTGCCCCCAATCCCTCCCAGCATCAGAGTCTTTTCCAATGAGTCAACTCTTCGCATGAGGTGGCCAAAGTACTGGAGTTTCATCCTTAGCATCATTCCTTCCAAAGAACTGTTACTTCTATAATAAAGTACTTTAAATATTTGTAAGGAAAACACTGTCTCTCTTGCTAACTTGCATGCTTCTTACTTTTTTAAGTTTACGACTGTGCTGGGTCTTTGCTGCTGTCTCTAGTTGTGGTGCAGGGCTTCTCACTGCGGGGGCGTCTCTTGTTGCAGAGCACAGGCTCTAAGTGCACAGCCTCAGGAGTGATGGCACATCGGCTTAGCTGCCTCATGGTATGTGAAATTTTCCAGGATCGGAGATGGAACCCGTGGCCACTGCACTGCCAGGCAACTTCTCACCAACTGGACCACCAGGGAAGTCTGCATGCTATTTTTTGTTTGATAATCACAACACCTAGACTATTTTCTTTTCTGCTTAGGCTTCGAGGAGTTCAGAGCTACATTTTATACTTGATTTCAGTCATTATCTTTCTCCTGTACTATCTAGTATAATTCTACTCATATTCCTTTTTATTTCAATCATCTTTCATTTCTCATTGAATGAATACGAGTTTTGTTGACTTTATGGTAAGTAAACTTTCAAAAACAACGTTTTGGGTTAAATACATTTAAAAGGATGTGAGAGGGATTTGGGTTTCCCTGGCAATCCAATCCAATGATTCTGCACTTCAACTGCAGGGGTGCAGGCTTGATCCCTCATTGGGGAAGCTTAAGATTCTGCATGTCATGAAGCCAAAAATAATAATTTTTTAAAAAGAAAGTGAGGTAGCTTTGAAAAGTTAAAACTCTTGCTAACCCGCAACCTCGCCTCTCCTCTAGACCTCCACTTTAGCCTCCCAACTACCCTTCCCATGTCCTTCCTTCACTCATACCTATCAGCTCAGTTCAGTCATTGAGTCATGTCTGACTCTTTGTGACCCCATGGACTGCAGCACACCAGGCCTCCCTGTCCATCACCAACTACTGGAGTTGACTCAAACTCATGTTCATTGAGTCTGTGATGCCATCCAACCATCTCATCCTCTGTCGTCCCCACTCCTACTGCCCTCAATCTTTCCCAGCATCAGGGTCTTTTCAAATGAGTCAGCTCTTCGCATCTGGTGGCCAAAGTATTGGACTTTCAGCTTCAACGTCACTCATTCCAATGAACATTCATGATTGATTTCCCTTAGGATGGAGTGGTTGGATCTCCTTGCAGTCCAAGGGACTCTTCTCAAGAGTCTTCCCCAACACCACAGTCCAAAAGCATCAATTCTTTGGCACTCAGCTTTCTTTACAGTCCTACTCTCACATCCCTACATGACTACTGGAAAAACCATAGCCTTGAGGAGACGGACCTTTATTGGCAAAGTAACGTCTCTGCTTTTTAAAATAGTCTAGGTTGGTCATAACTTTTCTTCTAAGGAGTAAGCTGCAATCACCATCTGCAGTGATTTTTGAGCCCCCTAATATAAAGTCTGTCACTGTTTCCCCATCTATCTGCCATGTAATGATGGGACTGGATGACATGATCTTCGTTTTCTGAATGCTGAGTTTTAAGCTAACTTTTTCACTCTCCTCTTTAACTTTCATCAAGAGGCCATTTAGTTCTTCCTCACTTTCTGCCATAAGGGTGGTGTTATCTGCATATCTGAGGTTATTGATATTTCTCCCAGCAATTTTGATTCCAGCTTGTGCTTCGTCCAGTCCAGCGTTTCTCATGATGTACTCTGCATATAAGTTAAATAACCACGGTAACAATATACAACCTTGATGTACTTCTTTTCCTATTTGGAACCAGTCTGTTGGTCCATGTCCAGTTCTAACTGTTGCTTCCTGACCTGCATACAGATTTCCCAAGAGGCAGGTCAAGGTGGTCTGGTATTCCCATCTCTTTCAGAATTTTCCACAGTTTATTGTGATCCACACAGTCAAAGGCTTTGGCATAGTCAATAAAGCAGAAATAGATGTTTTTCTGGAACTCTCTTGCTTTTTCCATGATCCAGCAGATGTTAGCAATTTGATCTCTGGTTCCTCTGCTTTTTCTAAAACCAGCTCTAACATCTGAAAGTTCACGGTTCATGTACTGTTGAAGCCTGGCTAGGAGAATTTTGAGCATTACTTTGCTAGTGTGTGAGATGAGTGCAATTGTGCGGCAGTTTGAGCATTCTTTGGCATTGCCTTTCTTTCGGATTGGAACGAAAACTGACCTTTTCCAGTCCCGTGGCCACTGCTGAGTTTTCCAAATTTGCTGGCATATTGAGTACAGCACTTTCACAGCATCATCCTTTAGGATTTGAAATAGCTCAACTGGAATTCCATCACCTCCACTAGCTTTGTTCATAGTGATGCTTCCTAAGGCCCACTTGACTTCACATTCCAGGATGTCTGGCTCTGGGTGAGTGATCACACCATCATAATCATCTGAGTCATGACACTCTCTTTTGTACAGTTCTTCTGTGTATTCTTGCCACCTCTTCTTAATATCTTCTGCTTCTGTTAGGTCCATATCATTTCTGTCCTTTATCGAGCCCATCTTTGCATGAAATGTTCCCTTGGTATCTCTAAAATTTCTTGAAGAGATCTCTAGTCTTTCCCATTCTGTTCTTTTCCTCTATTTCTTTGCACTGATCACTGAGGAAGGTTTATCTCTCCTTGCTATTCTTTGGAACTCTGCTTTCAAATGGGTACATATTTCCTTTTCTCCTTTGCTTTTGGCTTCTCTTCTTTTCACAGCTATTTGTAAGGGCCTCATCAGACAGCCATTTTGCTTTTTCACATTTCTTTTTCTTGGGAATGGTCTTGATCCCTGTCTCCTGTACAATGTCACGAACCTCCATCCATAGTTCATCAGGCACTCTATCAGATCTAGTCCCTTAAATTTGTTTCTCACTTCCACTGTATAACCATAAGGGATTTGATTTAGGTCACACCTAAATGGTCTAGCGGTTCTCCCTACTTTCAGTCTGAATTTGGCAATAAGGAGTTCATGATCTGAGCCACAGTCAGCTCCTGGTCTTGTTTTTGTTGACTGTATAGAGCTTCTCCATCTTTGGCTGCAAAGAATATAATCAATCTGATTTCGGTGTTGACCATCTGGTGATGTCCACGTGTAGAGTCTTCTCTTGTGTTGCTGGAAGAGGGTGTTTGCTATGACCAGCGCATTTTCTTGGCAAAACTCTATTAGTCTTTGCCCTGCTTCATTCCGTATTCCAAGGCCAAATTTGCCTATTACTCCAGGTGTTTCTTGACTTCCTACTTTTGCATTCCAGTCCCCTATAATGAAAAGGACATCTTTTGGGGTGTTAATTCTAGAAGGTCTTGTAGGTCTTTGTTGAACCATTCAACTTCAGCTTCTTCAGAATTACTGGCTGAAGCATAGACTTGGATTACCATGATATTGAATGGCTTCCCTTGGAAATGAACAGAGATCATTCTGTCATTTTTGAGACTGCACCCAATTACTGCATTTTGGACTCTTTTGTTGACTATGATGGCTATTCCATTTCTTCTAAGGGATTCTTGCCCACAGTAGTAGATATAATGGTCATCTGAGTTAAATTCACCCATTCCAGTCCGTTTTAGTTCACTGATTCCTAGAATGTCAATGTTCACTCTTGCCATCTCCTGTTTGACCACCTCTAATTTGCCTTGATTCATGGACCTAACATTCCAGGTTTCTATGCAGTATTGCTCTTTACAGCACTGGACTGTGCTTCTATCACCAGTCACATCCACAGCTGGATGTTGTTTTTGCTTTGGCTCTGTCTCTGCATCCTTTTGGAATTATTTCTCCACTGATCTCCAGTAGCATATTGGGCACCTACCAACCTGGGGAGTTCATCTTTCAGTGTTCTATCTTTTTGCCTTTTCATACTGTTCATGGAGTTCTCAAGGCAGGAATATTGAAGTGGTTTGCCAATCTCTTCTCCAATGGACCACATTTTGTCAGAACTTTCCACCATGACCAGTCCATCCTGGGTGGCCCTACACAGCCCAACATGGCTCATAGTTTCATTGAGTTAGACAAGGCTGTGGTTCATGTGATTACATTGGTTAGTTTTCTAACCAATCAGTTTTCAGTCTGTCTGCCCTCTGATGGAGAAGGATAAGACGCTTATGGAAGCTTCCTGATGGGATAGACTGGCTGAGAGGAAAACTGGATCTTGGTCTGATGGGGGAGGCCCTGGTCAGTAAATTTTTAATCCAATTTTTTGTTGATGGGTGGAGCTGTGTTCCCTCCCTGCCAACCTGGGCCAAACTATGGTGGAGGTACTGAAGATAATGGTGACCTCCCTCAAAAGATCCCATGCATGCACTGCTACAGTCCGTGCCCCCAAGCCTGCAGCAGGCCACCACTGATCCATGCCTTCACCGGAGGCTCCCAGACACTCACAGGCAAGTTCCTGTGGGGTCACTGCTCCTTTCTCCTGGGTCCTTGTGCACAAGCTTCTGTTGTGCCCTCCAAGAGTGTATTTCCCAGTCCTATATAAGTTCTGGCAGTTCTGGTGGGGTTAATGGCGACCTCCTCCAAGAGGACTTATGCCATACCCACACCCAGAGCCCCTGTCCCTGCGGCAGACCACTGCCGACCCGCACCTCCGCAGGAGACACTCACAGTGTCTGCGAGTCCCTGGGGGACTCGCAGTCTCTGTGGGGTCCCTGGGTCCTGGTGTGCACCAGGTTGTTTGATCCCTCTGAATGTCGCTGGCAGGAATGGGGTTTGATTCTCAACATGAATTTTCCTCTCCTACCAACTTTCTGGGGCTTCTCCTTTGCCCTTGGACATGGGGTACCTCCTCACAGCTGCTCCAGTGCCTACCGGTCCTACTGGGGTTTCTCTGACCTTGGACGTGGGCTATCTCCACACAGCCGGTCCAGCGAAGCACAGCAGCCACTCCAGACCTTGGACGTGGGGTATCTCCTCTCGGCCACCGCTCCTGACCTTGGACGTGGGGTATCTCCTCACGGCCGCCACTCCTGACCTTGGACGTGGGGTGTCTCCTCATGGCCACCACTCCAGACCTTGGACATGGGGTATCTCCTCTCGGCTGCCGCTCCTGACTTTGGACGTGGGGTATCTCCTCACGGCCGCCACTCCTGACCTTGGACATGGGGTATCTCCTCACAGCTGCCACTCCTGACCTTGGACGTGGGATGTCTCCTCTCGGCTGCCGCTCCTGACCTTGGACGTGGGGTGTCTCCTGTCAGCCGCTGCTCCTGACCTTGGATGTGGGGTGTCTCCTCTAGGCCACTGCCTGCTCAGCGCCATGCAGCCGCCACCCACCGCTCATACCTATGCTCAACTGCATTTGTTCTCCCCAGATTTCAGACTAGTGTTTTAAGATTTTTAAAATGCTCTTCTCCCCTTCCCCCTGTTGGTTGTTGTTATTGTTTAGTCGTTAAATCATGTCTGACTCTGCAACCCCATGCACTATAGCACACCAGGCTCCCCTGTAGAGTATGCGATTTTCTAGGCAACAATATTGGAGTGTGTTAACATTTCCTTCTTGCCAACCGAGGGATTGAACCATGCCTTCTGCATTGGCAGGAGGATTCTTTACCACTGAGGCATTACCATACATCAAAGGCATCCTACTGCTCAGAAAATAAGGACCCAAGTCCTTAACCGGACACAAAAAGCCCTGCTGGATCTGACCCCAGCCTGCGTCCTCAGCCTCATTTATCCTCACCTGGACTGCTCTCTGCACTCTCAACGTCCTCAAATGCTTCAGAAGCCCCTTCTAAGCACTGGACTTTCACACCTACCATTTCCACTTCTCTGCTGTCTTTGCCAAGTTTACTCTTTCTGTGCCGTCAGATCTCAATTCAGTCTTCATTTCTTCAAAGAAGCTGTTCCCAGCTCTCCTGATGAGAACAAATCCCCCCAGTATAGTCTCAAACTCCAGAGCTCTCCTTGATCAGACTCAACACAGATGTAACTTAACATTCATTTGTATAATTGTCTAAATGTACGTCTGTCTTACCAAAAAGTAGAGAGGTTCAGGAGAGTAGGATATTTGTTTTTGTCAATCACTATACTCAAGTCTCAAGAACTATCTGTTAGATGTCCGCTGGCAGATGAATGGATAAGGAAATTGTGGTACATAGACAAAATGGACTATTACTCAGATATAAAAAGGAATGCATTTGAGGCAGTTCTAATCAGGTGGATGAACCTGGAGCTTATTATACAGAGTGAAGTAAGTCAGAAAGAGAAAGAAAAATACTGTATATTAATGCACATATAGGGAGTTTAGAAAGATGGTACTGATGATCCTACATGCAGGGCAGCAAAAGAGACACAGATATAAAGGACAGACTTTTGGACTCAGTGGGAGAGGCAAGGGTGGGATGATTTAAGAGAATAGCATTGAAACATATACATTGCCATATATAAAACAGATGACTAGTGTAAGTTCAGTGCATGAAGCAGGGCACCCAAAGCCAGTTCTCTGGGACAACCCAGAGGGATAGAATGGGGAGGGAGGTAGGAGGGGGTTTCAGAACTGGGGGGACACATGTATCATTGTCTAATTCTTAAGTCGTGTCCAACTCTTTGCAATCCCATGGACTGTAGCCCATCAGGCTCCTCTGTCCATGAGATCCTCCAGGCAAGAACACTGGAGTGGGTTGCCATTTCCCTCTCCAGGACACAAGTATGAAAGTGAAAGTAGCTCAACCATGTCTGACTCTTGGTGACCCCATAGGTATAGTCCATGGAATTCTCTAAGTCAGAATACTGGAGTGGGTAGCCTTTCCCTTCTCCAGGGATCTTCCCAACCTAGGGACTGAACCCAGGTCTCCCACATTGCAGGTAGATTCTTTACCAGCTGAGCCACAAGGGAAGCCCAAGAATACTGGAGTGGGTAGCCTATCCCTTCTGTAGCAGATCTTTCCAACCCAGGAATTAAACCAGGGTCTCCTGCATTACAGACGGATTCTTTACCAACTGAGCTATCAGGGAAATCTGGACACATGTATACCTGTGGCCAATTCATGTTGATGTATGGCAAAAAAAAAAAAAAATCACAATATTGTAAAGTAATTATCCTCCAAATTAAAGTAAATAAATTGAAAAAAAAAAAATCTGACCTAAAAAAATTTCTCTAATCTACTGCTCTTATTCAGATTGTTCCTAGATATATACTTTAAAAAAAAAAAAGTATTTGTTGAAGGAATGAATAAATGAATGATAAATACACAATCTCTTTGTCTCACCAACTAAGAACTTGGGTTGTTTGCGGAGATAGCCCAAAACTTGGCACAATGTCTTACACAAAGCAGGTTTTCAAATACTGGTTAAATAAAAGGAGGAAAGAAAGAATGTTTCAGCCCCATTCTCTTTCTTACCTCTCTCCAGCTATAAGGCACAAAGAAGCAAAGAGTACACAAAACAGGGAGATTGAAATGTTTCTCAGAGGTAGTCATTCAAGCTAAGCAAGCTCTGGAATGATTCAGAAGACAAGGCAAAATGGTAGCTGAGAGAAAAGAACATGCAAGATGCTAGAAAGGAAAATGGAGGAGAAAAGACGGACAAAAATCAGGAATGGGAGAACAAATAGGAAGAGAAAACACATGCACGGGCCAGGACCACACAGCAAGGGGACATAAATAAGGTGAAGAAAGCCAAAACACTGCTTCCAATCATTCCTCCAGACCCTCTGGAAGCAACCACTCCACAGCATGGTGGTCTGACAAAATTGTATGAACCAAGAGTTGAAACACAGACCTTTTGGAGAGACCAGGCCATTTAGGTGGGAAGAAAGGGATATCCATAGAAGATCACATGACCTCACTGTCCTGATCCCTACTGGTTGGACGCGCTAGGGATGAGCATCTGACTATAGAGCTGCCTAGAGGTTAGCGGGGCAGCAGACCTAGCATCTCAACCAACAGATGGACTAAATACTGGACAACCCAACAGAGTCCTTCTCTTGGGAAGTCTGAACATGAGCCCTACAGTATGTCAGTTCGCAATCAACAGTATTAAGTGCCCACCATGTTCCAGGTACTGAGGATACTGCAGCATCTGTAATGCACCAAGCCTGCCTCAAAGGAGTTGACATTCCAGTGGGCAGAGAGACATTAAGTAAACGCAAAATATAGTCCTCCCTCTGTCTTTACTAGGACCTCCACAGATACCAAAATCTACAGATGCTCAAGTTCCTTACAGAAAATGTTACAGTAAGTCAATCCTCCATATCTGTGGTTCCACACCCATGGATTCAACCAACCCCATGGATGCAAAAACCCCAACTTACAGAGGGCCAACTGTAAATGTTTATTATAATGTCAAGTACAAGAGAATCTGACAAAGGAAAATAACATAGAAGCAGCAGATAAAGTATGAGGGTGGGGGATACCACTTTAGGTAGGGTGGTCAGGCAAGTTTCTCTAAGATAAAGTGACATTTACAGAGTCCATATGAAGGAGAAAAGCAGAACAAATATCTGGGAAAGAACATTCCAGGTAGACAGAACAGCAAGCACAAGGGCTCTGAGGTGTGAGGATGCTGTCTGTGTTAGAACAGAGGTCACTGCTCGGGGTGGCAGTGGGGAATGGCTGGAAATTCAGAATAGTCGGGGGCAGCGCCCTGGTAGCTGCAGGGAGGACTCTGAATCGAATTCTCAGTGGGATGAGAGGGCATTGAGGGCTGAGAGCAGGGGAATGATCACAGAAAAGAACAGAAGAAGAGTCCACATTACTGTTCATGGTAGTCTGCAGAGGCCATGAGGGAGCTAGGATGGTAGACGGGACAGCTGGCTGGGAGCAGAATGAGACGAGCAGCAGGTAATGAGAATCAATACCAATGAGCTAACCAGCAAAACACCAAAGGGCTACAGTACTAGAACATCGGTGAGGAAGGTTCGAGTCTCTGAGGCTGTGGCTGTTTTCAGTTTTCCCTGTTCTCTCCTGGCTCCACTCTCATAATGAGGCCCCAATAATCAAGGTGATGAAGGCGTAAGTCTAAGATTGTAACACCTACTTTATAATTCATCACTAAGATACCTACCTTACTACTTGTTGTTTGCCCTCTAACCCAGGGCAATGTTCTTCCCATTCCTTCTTTCTTTTTCCGCCTCAAGGCCTTAAATCTGTCCTCTGTACTTGGAATACCTTTCTCTTGTACACCTCAATCCAATCAATTTGTTGATTAGAAAAGGAGGCAGTGAATATCTGAAAAAATACACTGAAAGGATCCTAGGAAACGATCTTAAAAACTAAAAAGCAATGGGTGAAATACATATCTCAATAAAGCTATTTTTTAAACAAATGAGCAGGGAAGTTTTCTCCCTGCTCTAACAAGCAACTAGTCTGTGGTTTATTTAGGGCTTTCTAGGATCTTCTATATAATTCTTGTGGTTGTATTCCAAGAAAAGGCTCAAACTATATATATTTTCTGTATCCACTGCTAAACACAAAATATAAAGCTTAACCCAATATATGAGTACCCCAACTGGAAACACATTATTGGAAGACAAAAATAAATCAATAAACATTTGTATTCACAAAACTAAAATGTCACGCTTACTGATAATGAATTTAGTTCATGCCACCACTGACCAAATGCAGAGAAAATTAATAGGAACATCTTTATACTTTATTTTGGATGGGGGTTTCAATAGCCTTTCTGCCTTAAAATTTTATTTTAATTTGCAGAACAGTTTATTCCTTGGAATATCTGATTTAATATGCTCCAATTTTCATTTTCTCATCTTGAGGAATTTTAATTAAGGTTGGTTTTTGCTAAGGTCACACTGAACATATAAAACTATATATACTAAGGCTGCTAAAAATCCAACCACAATTTTTTTCTTAAAAGTGAGGAAATATAATTATTTCCAGATCTTTTATTTGTATAACACAGACTATTTCAAGTAATCACCTACTTTTCCTTTATTTCATTAAACTGTAAGGTCTCCCACAACATACGGGAGTATTCCAGAGGAAAAATTCAGAACAATAAAATGCGGAAGTTATATTTTTATATTATTTCAACAATGGGTATTTTATCTTTTTAGACACTTGGCTTCATTCTGAAGCTATATTCTCTACACCAATTTTGACTACGTACAGGTCATTTACTGGAAATCAGTTGCCTAAGAATTTTGTTAAACATGTACAGGTCATTTACTGGAAATCAGCTGCCTAAGAGTTTTGTTAAACATGTTCCTTCTTCAGGAAAGAGGAAGGAAAGGAGTCATTTAAAACAAACAGAGATTAGATTAATTTTACTCCATACAAACAACAGAGAGGAAATGTTCACTGTCATGAGAATAAAAAGAGACTGAAGTCTTTCATGGGAAATTTGAATTGCTTCCAGGATAATTATCCTCAACCAACCCAAATTCTCTCCACCGCGTCTTCCACCATGTGCGTCTTCACTTGCCATCTTCACGTGGTTGCAACAAAGTGACTAGGATATATTTCTGGGCTCTCTGCCCACTCTTCTGACACCTAGCCCACACGGCCTTATACCATAATTAACGATGGTAATCAACACCCAGGAGTAAAAGGAAGAGGATGGAGGCCAAAGGCTCCACAATGCTGAAGGCATCCTGATTTCCGTCGGAATTAGTGAGAAGTGGACAGATTCTAGATGCAGTTGTGTGGCAGGACTGGGAAAACATTCTGAGTGGGTTCGAATGTGATTCAACGGATTGGATGCGGGTGGTGGGAGTGCGGGTGGTAACTGGGATAGGAGAAAGGGGAAGACAGAGATTTGAAAACAGAAGTCAAGAAAGGCTGCTAGCTTACTGGTCTGAGGATGGCCATGCTATTAAAGGAAATGAGGAAGGCTGCAGAAGGAATAGGTTTGCTGGGCTATCAAATCCAGTGATGGCCCCCAAGGATGTCCCTAATTCCCCACAGCCTTTGACTATGTTATATTACCCAAAAAGCAACTCTTCACATCTGATTAATTTAAGTAGTCTGAGATATGGAGAACATCCTGGATTATCCAGGGAAGGGGTCAATATAATCACAGATCTTTTTAAAGAGGAATGCAAGAGAGTCAGAGATGTTTATGAGACTATGCAGAAGGATGGAAGCTGAAAGAAAAGAGGAACAAAGGTGCTATGCTTTGAGGATGGAGCAAGGGTCCACAAGCTAAGGAGTGCCGCCGGCATATGGAAGTTTAGAAAGGGCAAACATGATTCTCCCCTAGGTCTAGAGATAAAAATGCAGCCCTACCAAACTTGATTTTAGCCCAGTGAACTGATTTCAAAAAAGATGTCCTTTTAATTATAGGGGACTGGAATGCTAAAGTAGGAAGTCAAGAAACACCTGGAGTAACAGGCAAATTTGGCCTTGGAATGCAGAATGAAGCAGGGCAAAGACTAATAGAGTTTTGCCAAGAAAATGCACTGGTCATAGCAAACACCCTCTTCCAACAACACAAGAGAAGACTCTACACATGGACATCACCAGATGGTCAACACCAAAATCAGATTGATTATATTCTATGCAGCCAAAGATGGAGAAGCTCTATACAGTCAACAAAAACAAGACCAGGAGCTGACTGTGGCTCATATCATGAACTCCTTATTACCAAATTCAGACTGAAATTGAAGAAAGTAGGGAAAACCACTAGACCATTCAGGTATGACCTAAATCAAATCCCTTATGATTATACAGTGGAAGTGAGAAATAGATTTAAGGGCCTAGATCTGATAGATAGAGTGCCTGATGAACTATGGACGGAGGTTCATGACACTGTACAGGAGACAGGGATCAAGACCATCCCCATGGAAAAGAAATGCAAAAAAGCACAATGGCTGTCTGGGGAGGCCTTACAAATAGCTGTGAAAAGAAGAGAGGCGAAAAGCAAAAGAGAAAAGGAAAGATATAAGCATCTGAATGCAGAGTTCCAAAGAATAGCAAGAAGAGATAAGAAAGCCTTCTTCAGCAATCAATGCAAAGAAAGAGGAAAAGAACAGAATGGGAAAGACTAGAGATCTCTTCAAGAAAATTNAGGGGTGGGGGCCTGTCTCTTATACACATCTAGATGTGTATAAGAGACAGGTACAGGAGACAGGGATCGAGACCATCCCCAAGAAAAAGACATGCAAAAAAGCAAAATGGCTGTCTGAGGCGGCCTTACAAATAGCTGTGAAAAGAAGAGAAGCGAAAAGCAAAGGAGAAAAGGAACGATATACCCATCGGAATGCAGAGTTCCAAAGAATAGCAAGGAGAGATAAAAAAGCGTTCCTCAGAGATCAGTGCAAAGAAATAGAGGAAAACAACAGAATGGGAAAGACTACAGATCTCTTCAAGAAAATTAGAGATACCAAGGGAACATTTCATGCAAAGATGGGCTCGATAAAGGACAGAAATAGTATGCACCTAACAGAAGCAGAAGATATTAAGAAGAGGTGGCAAGAATACATAGCAGAACTGTACAAAAATGATCTTCATGACCAAGATAATCATGATGGTGTGATCATTCACCTAGAGCCAGACATCCTGGAATGTGAAGTCAAGTGGGCCTTAGGAAGCATCACTACAAACAAAGCTAGGGCAGGTGATGGAATTCCAGTTGAGCTATTTCAAATCCTGAAAGATGATGTTGTGAAAGTGCTGCACTCAGTATGCCAGCAAATTTGGAAAACTCAGCAGCAGTTACAGGACTGGAAAAGGTCAGTTTTCATTCCAACCCCAAAGAAAGGCAATGCCAAAGAATTCTCAAACTACCGCACAATTGTGCTCATCTCATGAGAAGAGTTGACTCACTGGAAAAGACTCTGATGCTGGGAGGGATTGAGGGCAGGAGGAGTAGGGGACGACAGAGGATGAGATGGCTGGATGGCACCACCGACTCAATGGACATGAGTTTGAGTAGACTCCGCGAGTTGGTGATGGACAGGGAGGCCTGGCGTGTTGCGATTCATGGGGTTGCAAAGAGTCAGATACGACTGAGTAACTGAACTGAACTGAACGAATCCCAACTTTTTGCCTATATCCTTGTTCCAATCCTAATGAATTTCTTTGATGATGTCATTTCTGAAATAAACCTTTTTCTTTTCTCTTAGAACTAACTGCTGCTGCTGCTAAGTCGCTTCAGTTGTGTCCGACTTTATGCGACCCCATAGCCTGGACTATGAAGCCCACCAGGCTCTGCCATCCCTGGGATCCTCCAGGCAAGAACACTGGAGTGGGTTGCCATTTCCTTCTCCAATACATGAAAGTGAAAAGTGAAAGTGAAGTTGCCCAGTTGTGTCCAACTCTTAGCAACCCCATGGACTGCAGCGCACTAGGTTCCTCTGTCCATGAGATTTTCCAGGCAAGAGTACTGGAGTGGGGTGCCATTGCCTTCTCCATGGCTTAAAAAGTGATGCACAAGAGTAACACCCATAAAAGCTGTATCATTTGGGGACGTTTTAGATACAAAATAGATTTGGTTATTTGCATTGTACAGTTACTCAAACCTCCACTGGAGGCAGCAAACTCTCCAAGCTATCCCAAGTGCACCGACTTTCCAAAGATTTTTATAAGCCAAGAATGGTTTAACAGCACAGAATAAAACAAAAGGCTTAAGCTAAGGCCAATTCCAAGCTTAGGGGAAAACTCTCCAAAATCTGATTTAAGCAATGAAAGTCAGTTAGAGGAAAAAAAAAAAACCCCAAAACAGAAATCCTCAGAAAGTGCTTAACTATTTAGACATGAGCATCAAGGTCCAATCTTATGAAATGTTTAGTCATCCACTGATGCTAACAGGCAGAAAGAAAACTGGAACTCTTTCTCCTTTCTCTAGAGAGAACTGGCTTAAGGATAGCCTGTTAAAAGAGAAGAAAAAGTAGAATTGATGGTGGGTAGCCTGTCCCTTTTCCAGGGGATCTTTTCAACCCAGGAATCGAACTGGGGTCTCCTGCATTGCAGGTGGATTCTTTACCACCTGAGCTATCAGAGAAGTGAACTGACGGCAATATTCTTGAGATCAAATGTTCTTTATGATGAACACTTTACTGTCACTGAAGAAAAAGCACAGTACCTCAAACTGTAATTTCTGCCATATTACAAATTTTTTATAAAATTATCATACTCTATAATTTAAACAAATCTAGTTACAGCACCACTGTATTATAGAAGCAATGTCATCACCACTATCAATGGATGGTGCAAAAATTCTTGTTTCAATGTTTTAATCCAAAAATACTTTTTAAAATAGTATATTTAGAAACGTAATTTAGACTAGCAACTTTCAAAAGTATTTTCTTTGAATACTGTATACCATTTTTCAAAATAATATAATAAAAGCCCTTCATATCATTAGTGTCAAACTTTTACCAAATTAGAAAAAAGAACAGGGTTTTATTATATCACATAGCCTTTATAAATTACCAAATCATTTTAATATTAGAAAACATGTGTTTTGTTTCTAAGCACATGCTAAGTATCACATAATTTAAGAAGCCCTCAAATTTAAAATAAATGATTTTGATGTTCCTCAAAATTCTACTATTTTTAAAGGGAAAATTCACATTTTTTTTCTCTATGCAGCTTACCAATGTAAGATAATACACTGGAAATTGAAATCCATTTTTTTATACTTTGGAATATGGAGATAGGAAATACCTATAGATCTGTTAAAAAATATGTGACATAACTATAGCATGAGGATATTATTGTTTTATGTTTAAATCTTCAACCCACTGTTCTAAAAGACCAGTGTAAGTTCGTAAGACGCATAAAGAAAAGATGTTTCCCCAGAGCAAAAACAAAAGGAAACAAAACAAAACCCAGCATGGTATTCCATATGGCTAATCTTCCTTGAGACTTCTAGTGTTTTCTGAGAGAGCAAAGATGATTAAAAAGCTCAGCTTCTGACTCCTCTTTATGTCTCAAATACTCAAAATAAATTTTCAAAAATGTTAGTAATTTGAGAGTTAAGAGTTTAGAGGGTGCAGGGACCACATTTCTTTATCCCCTGTGCTCAGCTCAGGGAGGGCACATTACCTAATATATCAAAAGATTCTAGCTCAAAATCATGGATCAATAGTTTTATTTAGGCAGAAAAATGTAGGATTCCACATGATTTAATTGGTGACATCAGTTCTACATTTCACCTAAATACAGAGGGGAAAATTTTAAAAAGATCTGAATGATTTAAAAAGAAACTGAAAATAAGCAAGTTTCTTAGCTCAAGAACACAAAATTTATCCTTTACTATCTATAAGATATTTCAGTTACAAGACTGGATACATTTTTTATAAGTTTTTCTATCTTAAATCTAACAAGTTCATTTCATGGAGGGCTGCTGTTTAAGCAATACCAAATTTCAGAAATGACACTGCTTGCTCCTTTGGGTCTACAAACCTGAAACACTACACTATAAGAAGGCTGATACAGACAATTTTCTAATCCTATAAAAGGAAAATTCATTTTAGACATTTCTTTAAAAAGAATAAATAATATAAGCTAACGTAAACCATAACTTTAAAGCAATGTGCTATATATACACAGAAATAGTCTCTTTCATAGCATAGTACAAAAGACTGCCCAGAATCCATTTTTCTTTTTTGAACAATCTTTCCTTCTTTGTTTACTTCTTTATATTTTGCTTCTTTTAAAAAAATGTTCTTTTTCCAATTACAGAGAGGAAATAAAAAGAAATGCAACTCTTTTATGTAAAGTAAATCCATCTGGATGTTTGCTGCATCCCATACTATAAACCTGTGATCCCCAACCAGAATGAGTTATAGTAAAGCTGCAGGCAAAATTGTCTCCATATACCACAATCCATTATCCCTGTCAAGTTAATGTTCCATGTTGAGCCATATGGCACGGGTACACATTCAACAAAGGAAATTCCTTAAACTTGTTATAATCAGCACTTGCAGTCATCCAAAAAACTGACATAAACAGCTTTATTGTGTTTAGTGCATTTCAGTTAATATCCATGACAAAAACAGGAAACAGTACAGGAAAAGGAGGAGGAATGTGGGAGAGCAGAGTTATTTAAAAAAATTTTACATTTTATAATTAGATTTTTTTTCCTAAGCAAGTGATTTTCAATTACACTATGCTCCAACCCCTTGACCGTGATCCACTGGGCCATATATAAGAAAAAAGAAAATTTAATGACATCAATTTTCCATGATATGAACACACCTAAATCTTAAAGTCTTAGAGTATTTGATTCATATAAAGCATCTTTGGCAAAATAATGGATGAGTTAAAATTTCATGTTTGTTTTCTTTTCACAATTGTTTCATAATTGCTAAAATATAACAGTGCCTCATTAAAAAAATAAGGCAATTTAAATAAAGTGTCTTTATATGCATTAAGTGTAGGTCACAGATGAATCAAGGGCTCCCAGAAGCCTTTAGTACCTGGCAGAGCCCAGCACATCAAACTCCAGTCAAGGTATAAGTAGAGCAGAACTTCATTTCAGCCCCCGCAGTGACAACAATAAAACGCTGAGAAAACACACTATCAAATACTGAACTCAGCATCAATTTCTGTTAATTACAGCCTTGTCAGCAACGTGATTATTCAAACAACTCATGCAAATGTTAATGAGGCCTTATTTGCATATTTATTTTTTCCTTTGTTGAAATGTCATTGATTATTACATTCTACTATGATGAATGTGGCTGATGATGTGCTCTGATATGTAATTAGTCATTAGGTGGAATGAATAGATCAATTATGAAAAAGGACTAAGATTAAGAAATATCAAACAAGACCGCCCAATATAACTATAGAATCTTTTTTAAAAAGAACGTAATAAATAATTTCTTGACATTTAAACTGCAACATCAGTAGTTTTCAATAAATAAACCACTACTTTTGTGAGGTTAAATGAAGGCTTAAAAATACATCAGTACTTTGATAATCCAATTATGATCACAGAAACCATCTTTTTAAAAACCGAAAACCACCTCAAGTGGCAATGTCAGAACAAACAGCAAAAAAGAGCAGATTTTGCTTTAGATTTGCACAAATTAGAAATATACAAAGTACACTTATATCTACTATGAAGGGTAGAGGTGAAAACAGGTCAAAGAGAAAGGAGGATAACATCCTAGAGAGAAGTGGTAGGAACCTGAAAGAGAATGACTACCTTCATAAAAACAAGGCAAGCAAAAACATACTCCTTCAAATACCAATTTGTTCTTAGAGGAAAAGGATTATTTAGCCTCTGAAACTGTTTGCTGTAACTATCCAGCCAGCACTTGCTATTCACAGATGAAAAAAAAAAAAAAAAAAAAAACCCACATTACTGCAGACCAGATGGGAACATTCCACATGACCAAACCAATCAATCACCTCAGTGGGGCGCAGGTGCAACACAGCCGTGTAGCAACACACCATTTCACAGTCTATCGGGCACAAACACATGGCCACCAATCAATGGCCCCCCGAGGACCTCAGAGGGGGCAGGCTCTCTGGAGCCTTACTGGTCCATGCCTGATGACTTCATAATCACACATCATTTCATTCACTAGAGGATACAAACTAGCATTCTAATAACCTTCTACTGAAAATGGTCATGTTGTGCATATTAATACAGTGCTGTTTGGAGTAAAGCAACTGACTTTACACGGCAGGCTACGCAAGGCAAGCAGGGCTAAAACAACCTGAAGCTAGAAACTTCTTCCTATTAGAAGATGGCTGTTCTGTTCAGACAGATCAATGGCAACATGATCCATTCTCTCACATCAAAGTTGGCATGTAAGTCTCCTATCTTACACAAAGCAACTGTTAAACAGTAGCAAGCCTGAAGAGATAAAGGAGAATGAAAATAAAAAGGGAAGTTGCTAATTGTGTATGAAGGATAAAGAGGTACTCCATCTTTCTAAACTAACCTAACTAAAACTGAAATGCAAATAAAAATTAGGTGACCATGAATAAAACTTACATGTATTTCATTGACTTTATTTTCCTCACATTTTCCCAGCGCTTGAGGGGTGTCTCTATACAGTGCATCATTATAGGAGAAGATAAATAGAACAATTTCCAGCAAACATTGCTAGAATGCCACCAAGGCACAGTGCCATGCTCTGTTAGGTCGCATTCACAGAGCTCCCGTTGGCTCATTTTTCAGAGAGGTTGTAGGCTGGGATATCCTTGAAAACTGAGTACTGTGTGTAACTGATTAACCACATACCATGCAGAGAGGATCTAATTTTTTTTTTTTTTAAAGGAAAAATATGTTTTGTTATAAAAAGGAAACCAGTCAACTCAAATCCTTACTGGAACAAGGCTGGGTGTAAATCTGTTTTTATAAAGAAGCTTTATTTGATAATTCACTGGGCAGCTGGGGACTTTATAGATCCTTATATCCCATTAGGAACAACAATCACTAGAGTCAGAGTTCACATGGAAACCAGTGCAAGGCAACTCAGAGAGTCTAAACTGACCTCTGATAACACTAGAAGTTGGTTTGGGTAATTAATTTTTGATGCTTACATTATAATTTTGTCTCTCATAAAAAAATATAAGAAGACTAGATTTCATACTTGGATTCTGGATACATGGGTGTTTACTTACTTACAAATATGAGTATCATGCTTTGCCCACATAAGGCTAAAAGTGATTATATCTTCTACAGTCTAAAAGAACGAATACACGTTTTACAAAAATACACTTACTAGAACAGAGGTCAGTTCCTTTGGTAAATGAATCTCGTGATTAGTCAAAGAATTATTACTCCATAGAGAGGTAACTGGCAAGATAATCTCAGTGATAGCTTATCACATACCTCACTTTAGAAAGCAAGGCTGACGTCTTTCTAAATGAAGATATCTTAGACTAGAAGAAGATGCAAGATATCAAGTTAGAAGACTAGAATTCTAGTTCAAATTCTTACTAATTAGTTGTGTAGTCTACATCAGGTCAGATAACATCAATTAACTTCCATTTACTAATTTGAAGATTGGCTAGATTACAGAGGACCTTGGAATTCCTCCTAATTTATGACTCCCTTTGTGGCCAGACAAAGCCTCTACCTAGTAGTTTTCAGAGTAGGATGAACAGAGATCAGGTGTCCTAGTTCCCAAAATCTAGCAGATAAGCCTAATAAAACATGGTTATTGTTTAAATGGAAAAGTAGTCATTTTAAATGGATGATGTGAAGTCACTCTTATGAAAATACAAAGACAATTATTCCTTTGGCTTATATAAGTATGAGTAAAATCAATATTTGAATTGAAGTTATCTTGTTCCCTGAACAGAATACAATGTCAAAATTGTATCATGATATACAGGAAAAAACTCACAAAGGGAAGAGTGGTGACATTTCAGAAAAAAAGGAGGGACTGAATGGTATTCGAAGTTGCTGCCACCAGACATACCTTGGGTGGCCAAGAAGACACATTTTCTCTCTTTCTTGATTCCAAAGTTCAATTCTAAGTGAAAACACCTATGTTTGAACCTTTCCCCCTAACTCAGGAAACATATAACTAAAAACATTCCTAAAAATACTTTGAAAAGCAAAGCAGCAAGCTGCACTTTCACCTTTTAACTACCATGAATACAAAACTGTATTTAAAGGCATTAAAGAAAAAGGTTCAGAGAGCAGTTTTGGAATCAGACAGTATTTGGTTTAAATGCCAGTTCCATGACTTATTAATTTTGTGACTTTTGGAAGAGTTACCTAAATTCGCTAAACCTCAATTTCTTGATTTGAAAAAGATGACTAATAACAGAGGCAATACCTATATCTTAGAGATTGTTGTGAAAATGTAATGAGTTAATGCATGTAGTGCTTATCAGCAACAAGCTTAACACAGAACAAGCAGTCTGGTTTTCTTTTCTGCTACTATTTAATAACTGATAATAAAAACAACAATCAGAAAATATCAAAATCAGGAAAAAGTTAACCTCTTTAAGAGTAAAGGTTTTTGTTTCTGTCTAGAAATATTTCTCCCCTTTCTCTAGATTTGTGCAAAAAAAAAAGATCATCTTTTGCATACAACTGATTAATGTTGTTTCTCTAGAGTGCACAAAAAACCAAAATGGTCAATAAAATGTCAACTGTCCTGCTTACTGTAAACTACATATAAAAAAAAAGCTAGCTTTAACGTAGCACCATCATCCAGAATGGCTTCCCAGGTGGCACAGTGGTAAAGAGTCCTCCTGCCTGTGCAGGAGACACAAGAGACAAAGGTTTGCTCCCTGGGTCAGACAGATCCCTTAGAATAGTAAATGGCAAACCTGCTCCAGCATTCTTGCCTGGAAAATTCCATTGACAGACCTGCCAGGCCACAGTCCATGGGGTCGCAAAGAGTCAGACACGATTGAGTGCAGCACAGCACATCATCTGGAAACCAGAGCTCCTCAACTGTTTTAGCTGAAATATCATTTGGTGGTCACATATCCACATTCTTGCAAAATTAAGCCTTTCATCTACTAGAGACATTTTATACTAGACAGGCGAAAGTGTACGAGAGTCTTGTATTTACTTGACGTCTATTATCTTGTATTTACTGATCCAAAGAACTTAACTGAGGAGCCAATTAAATTCCTTGAAAAGTTTAAAAATCAACTACATTTGTTTTTATACCAAATATATAAAATACAATATCATGTAACTAAGTTTGCTGACTCATAGTAGGCATTTCATAGTCCAGGTTTCTCTGCGAAGGCAAAAAGGAGAAACTCTTCCAAGGAATACAATGTTGAATCTACTAGGACTCAATGTTAGATCTGAAACTAGCATTTGCCAACAAAGTATCAAATGAACTCCAGAGGATTACTTGATCCTGCTGCTTGATCAGTCACATGCTCTCTCTCCCTCTCTCCCCCTTTCTCTATGCCCCAGTTTCTTCATCTGTGGAACTGGAAATAAAATGGGAAAGAAGAAATGAACATTTAATAAATGTCTTTTAAGGATTAAACCCTGTGATGGACATTAGATACATCCTCTCATTACATCATCCTTAAGGATAGAGCAAGGCCAGAATTACTATCTCCATTTCCGAGATTAAAGTATGGAATCTCAAACAGACATTTCTCCAAAGAAGATATACAAGTAAGCAAGAAGCACATGAAATGATGCTTAATATTATGAGTCATTAGGGAAATGAAAATCAAAACCTCAGTGAGGATTTCTCACCCACAAGGGTGGCTAAAGTAAAAAGGACAGGCTAATGTTGGCAAGGATGTGAAGAAATTGAATTCTCATTAAATTGCTAGTCAGATTGTAAAATGGTGCAGAGTCACTTCAGAAAATAGTCTGGCAGTTCACCAAATGGTTAAACATAGAGCTGTATTACTCAGCAAATCTGCCCCTACATATAAACTTAAGAAAACTGAAAATATGTCCATTCCAAAACCTGTACACCAATGTTCACAGAAGTATAATTCACAGTAGCAGGAGCAGAAACAATTCAACTATCAACTGATGAGTGGATAAATAAATGTGGTACATCCATCCAATGGAGTATTATTCAGCATAAAGAGAGATGAAGTACTGATACATGCTAAACACAGATGAACCCTGAAAGCATACTAATTGAAAAAAAAGTCCAAAGACCACATATTGGATGATTCTATTTATATGCAATGTACACAACAGACAAATCCATACTGACAGAAAGTAGATGAGTGGTTGCTAGGGGACAGGTTGAGGGGAGAATGCGAACTGACTTCTAATAGGCACTGGGTTTCTTCAAAGAGTGATAAAAATGTTCTAAAATAGTGGTGATGGCTGCACAACTCTAAGAATACACTAAAAAACATTAAATTGTATACTTTAAAAGAGTGAATTTTATAGTATCTCAACAAATAATATCTCAACAAAGCTGTTATTAAACACACTGAGTATCAAAGATTTAAAAATAACAACAAAGCACTTCCAAGGGTTATGAATATTAAATGAACTAATAAGTTAAAGCACTCTGCATGATGTCTCAGACTCACTGAAGGTTCTTAATGAAACATGACCTCCTTTTTGTCAAATGCAGAAACAACAGAAGTTAAATATGATTTTGATTTTAACCTGATAGCTTAACGAAGCTACTCAACTCTTGTGATCTGACTAGCACAGAAGGAGCAAAAACACATGTTTACAGGTATACAGTTACAGTCAAGAAAATTAGATCATACATATCTATCATTAGTTTGAAAGAAAAAGGACTTAACTGGCCTACGTCTATAAGCGATCGTCTCATGAACAATGAAGCTATAGCCATGAACGTCACTTCCTTTCTAAAAAATACCTTGTTCAAATTAATTTATCAGAATTAGATATTCTAATATTCAGGAAAGAACTTATTTTTTAAAATATCTAAACAAACAAAAATTGGTGTTTCAGATGGCTCTTCTGAGAAATGGCAATAGTGATCAAAACAATACAACAGGCAGATCCTTATAAGCCTATTCATTTAGCACCCTTAGTGACAGTGAAGAATAGACAGGGCGACCTCTCCCTTTGGGGCACCTTCAGGAAGAGTCCTCTGTATTTATTCTTATACCTTCACTGAGGGTGACTAAAGAACTATTTTATTACTGATTAGTCTATTCTCACGTTCATTCAATCAGCATTTCACAAAAACTTTTCAAACTTGGTAGGACTTCCCTACTTATTTAAATCAGTGTGGGAAGCCCTGTGAAGAGAGCCCCAAACCTAACTGGACCAAAAATTTCTAAGGTGATTCACAATTTTTAAAGGTCATACTCCATTTATAGTTATTATAAAGCATTGGCCATATTCTCTGTTGTACAATATATCCTCGAAGTTTGTCTCATACTTATAGTTTGTACCTCTAATCCCCTAATTTATAATGTCCCTCCCCATTTCTCCTCTCCACTGGAAACCACTAGTCTGTTTACTGTGACTCTATTTCTTTTTTATTACGGTCATTATAATTTATTCAGTACATACCTATGGGCCAGATGTTATAAAAAGTGTTTACATTAATCATTTCATTCAACAGCAGTGCTATTTTATGAGTAAAGGAACAAACGAGAAGTCTATCTAGCAAAGCTGCCTGAACAACTAAGAAGTTTTTAGATTCTACACATAAGTTATATCATACAGTATTTATCTTTCTCTGACTTATTTCAACTGACGTAATATCCTCCAAGTCCATCCATGTATGTTATTCTTTTTTACGGCTGATTAGTATTCCCTTGAGATATATACATATCAGTTCAGTTGCTCAGTCGTGTCCGACTCTTAGTGACCCCATGAACCGCAGCACGCCAGGCTTCCCTGTCCATCACCAACTCCCAGAGTCAACCCAAACTCATGTCCACTGAGTCGGTGATGCCATCCGACCATCTCATCCTCTGTCGTCCCCTTCTCCTCCTGCCCTCAATCCTTCCCAGCATTAGAGTTTTTTCAAATGAGTCAGCTCTTCACATCAGGTGGCCAAAGTATTGGAGTTTAGGCTTCAATATCAGTCCTTCCAATGAACACCCAGGACTGATCTTCTTTAGGATGGACTGGCTGGACCTCCTTGCAGTCCAAGGGACTCTCAAGAGTCTTCTCCAACACCACAATTCAAAACCATCAATTCTTCAGTGCTCAGCTTTCGTTATAGTCCAACTCTCACATCCATACATGACCACTGGAAAAACCATAGCCTTGACTAGATGGATCTTTGTTGGCAAAGTAATGTTTTTGCTTTTTAATATGCTGTCTAGGTTAGTCATAACTTTCCTTCCCAGGAGTAAGCGTCTTTTAATTTCATGGCTACAATCACCATCTGCAGTGATTCTGGAGTCCCCAAAATAAAGTCTGACACTGTTTCCACATCTATTTCCCAAGAAGTGATGGGACCAGATGCCATGATCTTAGTTTTCTGAATGTTGAGCTTTAAGCCAACTTTTTCACTCTTCTCTTTCACTTTCATCAAGAGGCTTTTTAGTTCTTCTTCATTTTCTGCCATAAGGGTAGTATCATCTGCATATCTGAGGTTATACATGTACATCTCTCCCTATATATAGCTTCTTTATCCTTTCATCTGTTGATGGATACAGAAATTGCTTCTGTATCTTGGTAACTGT
This sequence comes from Oreotragus oreotragus, assembly GCA_006410675.1. Classification (NCBI taxonomy): domain Eukaryota; kingdom Metazoa; phylum Chordata; class Mammalia; order Artiodactyla; family Bovidae; genus Oreotragus; species Oreotragus oreotragus. The sequence continues at coordinate 237,687 of SJYX01018913.1, forward strand.
AAATAACCCCGTTATGAACATAAAGACAACCTATCTAATGGGAGAAAATATTTGCAAATGATATGATCAATAAGAGGTTAATATCCAAGATATATAAACAGTTCATATAAGTCAACAACAAAAAAATCCAAACAACCTGATTTAAAAATGGACAGAAGAACTGAAAGAGACATTTTCCCAAAAAGGATATGTAGATGGCCAACAGGCCCATGAAAAGATGGCTCAATGTTATTAGCAAAACACAAATAAAAATCACAATGAGGTATCACTTCACACCTGTCAGAAGGTGACCTGACACTTCATCATAAAACTACCACATGACCCAGCAATTCCACTCCTGGGTACATATCCACCCCCAAAAAAGAAAAACCCCAAACCACCAAACACTAATTCTCTTCCTTTAAAAGGCAAACTCGAGTTAGACAATCAGTAGACATGTCAGTAGCAAATAAGAGACTGTCTACCTAATCAGAAGAAATGAAAATGATTTTAAGAGGATTGAAAAGGAATCTCACCCTGGGATTCAAAGTTATTTAACTCTGTAACAATATCCCAAATAATTATTTCAGGAAATTAAAAAAAAAGTTTTTATCAGTCTCTAGGAGAAGGCAACAGCACCCCACTCCAGTACTCTTGCCTGGAAAATCCCATGGACGGAGGAGCCTGGTGGGCTGCAGTCCACGGGTTCACTAAGAGTCAGGCACAACTGAGCGACTCCGCTTTCACTCTTCACTTTCATGCACTGGAGAAGGAAATGGCAACCCACTCCAGTGTTCTTGCCTGGAGAATCCCAGGGACGGGGGAGCCTGGTGGGCTGCTGTCTATGGGGTTGCACAGAGTTGGACATGACTGAAGCGACTTAGCAGCAGCAGCAGCAGCATGGGTGTGAGACTTGAACCATAAAGAAGGCTGAGCGTTGAAGAACTGATGCTTTTGAATTGTGGTGCTGGAGAAGACTCTTGAGAGTCCCTTGGACAGCAAGGAGATCACACCAGTCAATCCTAAATGAAATCAACCCTGAATATTCACTGGAAGGACTGATGCTGAAGCTGAAGCTCCAATACTTTGGCCACCTGATGCAAAAAGCTGAGTCAGTGGAAAAGACTCTCATGCTGGCAAACATTGAGGGCAGGAGAAGGGGTGACACAGGAAGAGGCAGTTGGATAGCATCACCAACTCAATGGACAAGAGTTTGAGCAAACTGTGAGAGATGGTGAAGGACAGGGAAGCCTGGCGTGCTACAGTCCATGGGGTCACAAAGAGTAGGACATGACTCAGGACATGGCTCAGGACAGGACTGAATAACAACATGATAATTGTATACTTTACTACAAAAGCCTCCGGCTTTCATTCACTTAAGTCCTTTCATTCATATTCATCCACTTCATTTATATATCCAAAGCAATGTAAATCAAAGTAGCAAAGAAATAAAAGTCTTAATTTAACAAGAAAAAATGCACAGAAAAGCAAATTTTAGTAATGAGTTTCATCTTTCATATTGTAAATGTGAATCATTTTTTGTTTTAATATCAGTCAATATTTTAGTATTTAGCTTGTGCTTCATTTTCTCATCCACTCAACCTCAACTCCACAATAATTTAAGATTTCTTTCCATTAAATCATTTAAAACAGCTATTTTTAGTAAGTCTGTCCTGTTTGATTTATACAACAATAACATAACTATTGCTGTTCTTCACCTAGAAATTCTCCCCCAAAAACCCATTAGCAGACAGAATAAATCTCTCTAAAATCCCAAATGTTTCCCCCCCGCCCCCTACAGCTAATGAACACACATTCAAATTTATAAGCCTTGATTTCACAAGGTTTAATTTATAAGGAGGTTTACTGACTACACATTTTCTGAAAACTGCACTTCAAATTTAATTTTATTTAAATGATACATTCCAGTGACCCTAATGAAAATGAAATCAGAAAAGAAAATGATAAGGTGAACTGATAGGTTCTTTGGGTGATTTTCTTTGGTTTTCTCAACTTATCTGAAGCTGAGAAATTCTAGTGTCAGTATAACATTATGTTTTAAGAGTACAGATTCTGGCATCAGAGACAGCTGAATTCTACTTCTCAAATCATTTCCTCTTAATTGCTTAGGCAGGTTTGCTGGTTGACTTTCAAGTTTGCTTCTTAACCCATGAACCAACGCTGCTATAACTAACAAATGAAATGATTAACACTTCTCATAATGTCTGGCCCAGAGGTATGCGATGAACTAATTGTAGTTGTTATATAACCATCATTATGAGAAGTACAGTCTTCCCCGCCACCTTGGTTTTTGGTTTTGACACAAGTGTAATCAAAGCTCTGTGATGGTGCTTCAGAAAAATCAAAAGGAATCCCTCTACTAAAGTGGCTTGAAGTCTGATGAAGCGGACTTGAAACTAAATGGAAATTTCACATTTTCTTAAGGATGTCATGGAAAAGATAAAAATGGGGGAAAAATCAAGCAAAGGCTTTTTAAAGGAAGTGACATTTGATTCTTGCCTTGCAGGCTGATGCAGAAGGGAATGGCTACCCACTCCAGCATTCTTGCCTGGAGAATTTCATGGACAGAGGAGCCTGGTGGGCTACAGTCCGTAGGGTTGCAGAGAGTTGGACCAGCTGAATGACTAAAAAAAAAAACAGCTGAATTCTACTTCTCAAATCATTTCCTCTTAATTGCTTAGGCAGGTTTGCTGGTTGACTTTCAAGTTTGCTTCTTAACCCATGAACCAACGCTGCTATAACTAACAAATGAAATGATTAACACTTCTCATAATGTCTGGCCCAGAGGTATGCGATGAACTAATTGTAGTTGTTATATAACCATCATTATGAGAAGTACAGTCTTCCCCGCCACCTTGGTTTTTGGTTTTGACACAAGTGTAATCAAAGCTCTGTGATGGTGCTTCAGAAAAATCAAAAGGAATCCCTCTACTAAAGTGGCTTGAAGTCTGATGAAGCGGACTTGAAACTAAATGGAAATTTCACATTTTCTTAAGGATGTCATGGAAAAGATAAAAATGGGGGAAAAATCAAGCAAAGGCTTTTTAAAGGAAGTGACATTTGACTCTTGCCTTGCAGGCTGATGCAGAAGGGAATGGCTACCCACTCCAGCATTCTTGCCTGGAGAATTTCATGGACAGAGGAGCCTGGTGGGCTACAGTCCGTAGGGTTGCAGAGAGTTGGACCAGCTGAATGACTAAAAAAAAAATTGAAGCATGAATAGTTTCTGGCAGAAGGAGACAGGAAGATAAGAAGCACGAAAAATGAAAACATCTTAGAATGAATAACATACAGAAGACAAAAAATGTTAACAAATTAAGAATATATGAATAAAACTATTTTATTCTGAGATCACATATGGACATACTGTGTTTATCATAATGCAAATATCCTGATGACAATCAAATTAGTTATCAACAATTCCACAAAACTTCACAGAATCCCTCACAAATCACTCCAGGAACAGAGGATTTGTATCCATGAACATTTCCCTTTTAAAGAATAACATTTTTCAAATGAATTTGGTAAGCTTTTTGGAAATGCTCTAATTTCAGAATAAAATGAATTCATATTGACTACACTTACCAGAAATGTGTTCTGTAAGTAGTGACAAAGTCTGGCTTACCCATCAATGAAGTTAAGCTTAATTTTAAGTAACTTCATTGGTGGATCATCATTTATACATCCTCTGAACATTTCAGCTCTAGACCATGCCTTTAAGTATGCCGCTTCTTTCAGTTTCAAAACTCCCTTCATAAAAATTCCTGTTCCAGATTATTTTTCGGTATCAGTTCATTTGCAGAGCAGAGCTATCAGGCATCTTGAGTTCTCTGAACAAATAAGCTCTTTCAGTATCTCATTAAAGAAGCTACCTGTTTTGCTGGGCACTACCCTGACATCTCACTCAGGTAGCTCACATAGGAGCCATCAATTAGCAAACACATTCGTAAGAAAAGGGTCACTCACAGCTGCCAGGAGTAGGAATTAAGTTATGGTGGGGCCTACCAATTTTAATGTGACAGCATTATATTCTTCAAGAAGCTGGCAATTTGGTCAAAACACATACACAATTACAAGTCATGAGAATTCACCAATAGATAGGAATCATTTTAACTAAAGTTTAAAAGTAACTCAACAAACAAATACAGGCTGGCGGGGTGGGGGGGGGGGCGGGGGTGTGTGAAATGAAACAAGATAGCCTACCCTCAATAAACGTCCATCTAAAGCAAGTGTACACACAGGGAGCTCGTTAGTGCTCTGTGGTGGCCTATGTGGGGAAAGAATCTAAAAGAAGAGTGGATGTACATGTGTATGTAGTTGATTCACTTTTCTGTGCATCTGAACCTAATTTTGCAAATCAACCATACTCCAATAAAAATTTTTTAAAATGTCCAACTAGAAAAAAACATGAAGTGCACATAAAGAGTAGGTTTCAGTATAACATGTACAGGACTCCAAGTACACAGAGAACAGGAGCACTGAGCTCAAGCTGGGAATTTAGGCAAGACTTCTTAGAGAAACTAAAATAGGAGCTGAAAATTCCAGGAAGCCAGGGCCATAACTGCTTTCAATATCAATGAATATCCAAGTAACTAACACAGTATCTGGCAAAGGACAGAAACTCAGTAAGTTTTGAAATGAAGTGGCAGAATTATGAGAACATGTGAATGTATGTACTTCCACTTACCACATAACTCTACTTAACCCACCAAATTCTATGTAATTATTTCCCATTGTTAGGTTAATCATGTTTCCATTATGGCTTACAACTGTAATTATCTTTTATTTTTTGTCTGGCTATTGATTGTTAAAACTGATAAACATCCTCTACTATTGTGATTATGTAACTATTATTTGCTTAATACCATTTTATCATGATTGGTCTACAGAAAATAATAGAATTCTATATCACTAAAACTACCATTTAAGAGAAAAACTTGTAATCACTTTTTAAAATCCAGAGGCATAACAGATTAACTTTGGAATTTTTTGAAAAATACAAATGCCCAGGTATTGCTATTCTTCTCCAAAGTTTCAGATGTGTTTCTCATGAGCAGCCAAGAGAAAAACTAGAACATATGATGATCTTTTACTTTTATCCAGTCTGTTCCACTTTCTCTACTTCATTTCAGGGATCCCATTTCATTTAGTTTATGATTTTCAATTTCTCTCTTTTCTTGTTGTTTTTCTTTCTCAAGCATTTATTAAGTATAGTAGAAAAGGTTTTGTATACATGTATACGGTATGTATAATAAAATATATATTTTAGAACATTTATGAATTTTTGCCTAGCTAAAAACATTTATGACATTTTGATTCCACTTGTTTGACTTAGTATGAATAGAATGCTAGATATCTAATTTATATTCACTCAAAACTTAGATATAGTTCCGTGTATTTTGGCATCTAGTATTACTGCTCGGGGAAGGCAATGGCACCCCACCCCAGTACTCTTGCCTGGAAAATCCAATGGACGGAGTAGCCTGGTGGGCTGCAGTCCATGGGGTCGCTAACAGTCGGACAGACTGAGTGACTTCACTTTCACTTTTCTCTTTCATGCACTGGAGAAGGAAATGGCAACCCGCTCCAGTGTTCTTGCCTGGAGAGTCCCAGGGATGGGGGAGCCTGGTGGGCTGCCGTCTATGGGGTCACACAGAGTCGGACACGACTGAAGTGACTTAGCAGCAGCAGCAGCAGCAGCAGTATTACTGTTAAAAGTCTAGAAAATTTATTATCTTAGTGATCTTACAATTTTTTTGAACGAGGCTTGAAACTTCTAATCCAATTCTGAGACTCTAAAGAAATACTATGTTGTTAAAAAAAAAAACACCAGGAAATTAACAAATGATACAGTATTATTAACTAAAGTACATATTTTGTTCAAATTTCACAGAATTTTATGCTAGTGTCCATTATTTGTTCTCACACCTCAATCAAAGCTCCACATTGTATTTAACTGCACTGAACAGCTTCAGCTGCATGCTGGTAAATTTTGGTAAATTCTCTGCTCATTTTTATAACAAACATTTTCTAACTTTCCTTGTTATAACTTCTTAGATACACCCATCATTTAAATGTGGACATTTGATTTCCAAATATATGGGATTTTGTTTAAAGTATCTTTAGTATTAATTTCTCATTTAAATACTTTCTTCTCTGAAATCAACCTCTGTGTTTTCTTTTCAGTGTAACTTTATTGAGGCTTTTGATGGCTAAGTCAAAGAACTCTCTTGGTAAAAGACACACTGCACTTGAAAAAAGGTGGGTTATTTTCAAATATCTTTTGATATTCATTTCTAACATAATTACACAGTAATAAGAGAACAGACTCTGTATGACTTCAATACCTTAAGACCAACAAATTTTTGCACCTTGCTTTATATCCCTGGATATGTTCTAGTATCTCCTAGTTTACCATCTATGGGAACTTGAATAGAATTTGTATCCTACTGTGTGAAAATTGTATAAATCTTAATTATGCTGAATTGATTCACAGTGCTTTTCAGGTCTACTATATCCCTCTACTTCTCTGTATATTCATACTATCAATTTTTGAGAGTTTGATATTAAAACTCCAACTACTTATTTTATCTGCTTATAAAATAATATATAGTGGAACTATATGCAACTTTGTTGTGTATATTCCAAGTCTCCTCTAAATGTTACCATACTTTCATAATTTAAAGAAAAAAAGAGAGAGAGAGGTGTGGAGTGCCTTTTAGGTAGAAGGAGTGTGAGAAAAGGCATGCAAACATGAAACTGTCTGAACTAAGCAGGTAACTATAAGCAAGTAAACAGTATTAGGACCTATAAGACTCAAGGGAAGATGTGATTGGAAATAAAGATGAGATATGTGAATGCCCTGGATTTCACTGATGATCTGAAACAGAAATCATGTTGGTGGTTAAAAAATGTCCACTGTGGTAATGTAAACAACTGACTTTATTCTACAAGAGATACAAAGCACTACGGAAAAGAAGAGGAAGAGATTAATTCCAGTTTATTACTGCCAAAGGAACACATAATATTTATTAAATTGATGCTAAATCAATGACATTGTAATCATACTGTCCATTTATGAGTTACAATATTTCAAAATCAAAAGAATAAAATGTTCATATGGAGAGAGGGCTGCTCCATAAAGTGGGAGGAAGAAAAGATAGTCTAGCTCTTGATTCTGTGTCCAAACAACACAAATAAGTAACAAATTATGCTAGCTGGTTTACAATTATTTGAATAAGTTGTCTCAAAAATAACATAGTATAGAATCCAGAATGCAAAAAGGGAAAGGAAAGGGAAAGTGCAGTCGCTCAGTCGTGTCCAACTCCTAGCTACCCCATGGACTGCAGCCCACCAGGCTCCTCCGTCCATGGGACTTTCCAGGCAAGAGTACTGGAGTGGGGTGCCATTGAACAAGTTTACTTTCTCACAGTTCAGAGAATAGAAGGCCAAAATAGTATAGAATCCAGAATGCAAAAAGGGAAAGGAATGGGAAAGTGCAGTCGCTCAGTCGTGTCCAACTCCTAGCTACCCCATGGACTGCAGCCCACCAGGCTCCTCCGTCCATGGGACTTTCCAGGCAAGAGTACTGGAGTGGGGTGCCATTGAACAAGTTTACTTTCTCACAGTTCAGAGAATAGAAGGCCAAAATCAAGGTGTCATAAGGCTATCTCCCTCTTCTCATCTTTTCCTAGTTTCTGGTGGTGGCCAACTGTCCTTGACTACATCTCTCTAATTTCTACCTCATGTGTGCCTTCTCAGTTGCATCTGACTCTTTGAAACCCCCTGGACTGCAGCTTACCAGGCTTCTCTGCCCATGGAATTTCCCAGGCAAGATTACTGGAGTGGGTTGCCATTTCCTCCTCCAAAGGATCTTCCCAAGCCAGGGATCAAACCTGCATTTTTTGTGTGTACTGCATTGGCAGGTGGATTCTTTACTGCAGCACCACCTGGAATCTCTGCCTCAGACATGGTTTTCTCCCTGAGTGTATTTGTGTCAGTTTCTCTCTGTTTCTCCTCTTGTAACAACATCAGTTCAGTTCAGTTCACTCACTCAGTTGTGTCCGACTCTTTGTGACCCCATGAATCACAGCAGGCCAGGCCTCTCTGTCCATTACCATCTCCCGGAGTTCACTCAGACTCACGTCCATCGAGTCCGTGATGCCATCCAGCCATTTCATCCTTGGTCGTCCCCTTCTCCTTCTGC
>SJYX01018914.1:12002-30973 GCA_006410675.1 Oreotragus oreotragus
AAATAGATGGGAAAACAGTGGAAACAGTGGCTGACTTTTTTTTTCTGGGCTCCAAAATCACTGCGGATGGTGATTGCAGCCATGAAATTAAAAGATGCTTACTCCTTGAAAGGAAAGTTTTGACCAACCTAGATAGCATATTAAAAAGCAGAGACATTACTTTGCCAACAAAGGTCCATCTAGTCAAGGCTATGGTTTTTCCAGTAGTCATGTATGGATGTGAGAGTTGAACTATAACAAAAGCCGAACGCAGAAGAATTGATGCTTTTGAACCGTGGTGTTGAAGACTCTTGCAAGTCCCTTGGACTGGAAGGAGATCCAACCAGTCCATCCTAAAAGAGATCAGTCCTGGGTGTTCATTGGAGGGACTGATGTTGAAGCTGAAACTCCAATACTTTGGCCACCTGATGTGAAGAGCTGATTCATCTGAAAAGACCTTCACACTGAGAAAGACTGAAGGCAGGAGGAGAAGGGGCTGACAGAGGATGAGATGGTTGGACGGCATCACCGACTCAATGGACATGGATTTGGGTGGACTCTGAGTTGGTGATGGACAGGGAGGCCTGGTGTGCTGCGGTTCATGGGGTCACAAAGCTGAGTGGCTGAAATGAACTGAACTGGCAAATGTACACCTTTCTCTTATTATTATTTCCTGCACATAGAGAGTGTACAACTCAGAGAATCAGAATGTTCCTTAGAATAACCTCTGACAGGATGGATGCTATTTGTTCCTTGCTTATTTGATTTTTTTCAACTTTCTGGTTCTCTACACTGTCTACTAACTTATTTTGTTGAGAAAGACCAAATTAGAGACTTCAGAGCAGAGAGGAACACAAAGGAGAACTATCTGTTGAATTTATAATACCTTTGTGGGGAATTCAGGAAAATGTCTATAAGAAAATATAAAAACAAAGCAAACATGCTTCATAACAAGGTATAGTGTCCCAGTAATAAAAAGCTGGGAGAAAAATACTGTTCACATTTTAGTCCAAAATTTAATGATCATACCATCTATAGTCTTCTATTTAGTGATGCTGCTAAAGAGTCTTATTATATTTCATGTCTGTTCTTCTACATGATCACAAATAAAATAAATGCTAGTCTTCCTCTAGTTCCACCATGGAATTTGGTTCTGATTAACTAAGTTTTGAATTCTGAATTGTTTGTAAATATATTCTGTGAATATTTTGTCCTAAATAAAGGGAGGGAGTTATACCCTACTTAAACAATATAGATCATTTTAGAATGGCACATGTTCCTTGACTGTTTGGACTTCTAATTTATTATAATTTCTTATATATTTTTCATGTTGCACAGTCCTTATATTCAATTTCTTATGAAGGTATATGAGCAAAGTTTTCTGTCAAGCTTTATTATTTGTCACCAAAATAAAGTTAGAAGCTCAGTCTACACCATCAAATTCTTAGTATGATACTTCACTGTAATGTCTTAGGTTCTTCAGTTTTTGAAAAACTAATGATATTTAACATAGCTTCTCTTGTCCTATTGTCTGAACATATTTTATTGATTTGGTTATGATATTTTTTAGCAATATGGTGATGACTTTTATATATTTACTAAGTGACAAATTGATCTATTTTAATTATGCATCAAAAAATTGACAGAAATTAGGAAGGAAAGAAGGAAAGTAGAAAGGAAGGAAGAAAACAGCATTGCTTACTATTAAAGAGATTTGTTTTTATTCAAAGCCTAGATTTTAAGAATTGAATTTCAGAAAATACCATTATCTTGGTGAAATAATGTTATATTAAGCATCTGAGATGATTTAAGTTACTACTGTGGTTTCTATATTTTTGTAGAAATGATAGAAGTGCCAGCAATTTTCTGTCTCAAAAAAATAAAAATCAGACAGTCTCCAGAGAATGCCAGCTGATTTACTGACCACTTGTTGAGTGAGTCTTGACCTCTCCTTAGGAATACAGTCAGAATTATGATTCTTGGACAAATCAAGAATATTTGATATATGTGGAAACCTTGATGTCAGATTTAAAAAATCCACAAAAAAGTAAAAATATGCATCAAAACAAAAGTTTCTACATAACTTTAAAAATTAAAATATTCTTGATGCTTATGTGGTCCTCAGGGTACAATTTGGTATTATATGTCTATCTAGAAATAGAGACTTCTAAGTATAAAAATGTATATCTTTCTTCACTATTTTACATCATTTTTTATGGGGCTGAAAATAATTTTTTGCTGTTTCTGTTACTTTTTTATATCCACCAACATTAACATATATACACAGTGCCAGTCTAAACTACGAAACTATCAAAAAACATCCACACACATGTTTGGAGCCACTGGAACATTGAAAATTTTGAGGAATTCTTGGCATAATATTATCATAGCACCAATGTTCCTGGGCAAAACAGTAAAAGTTTTTTTAATAAATAATTTTAATGAGCTTTGGTCCCTTTCTTACTTTGAATTTGTATGTGTTTTTGTGTGTTTCGGATAACAACAACTTCGGCAATTTTTTTTTTTTCCAACTCTAAATATCCATTAACTATCTAAGATCCTGAAATGTAGAATAATGTCTGTGTAGAGAAAAGAAAAAAAAAAAAGANTCCCTCCCTCCCTTCCTTCTTCCTTTCCTCCTGCCTCCCTCAGCTTTTTTGTCTGTGATAGAAATTGTTCTGAAATCCTTACAGCAGAATCCATAAATGACTAAAGGTAATTCTCTTAAATTGTTGAGACCAGGATCTCTGGAAATGAATGGAAACTTTTGCAACCAGAAATACATATGAAATAATTACTGCTAGGAAATGGGTAGAGGGATATAAAAAGACATCTTTAGGAGATGGAAATAGCAGGAAAAGTAAACTTTCATTGAAATTTTAAAATCAGTTTCATAGTTCACGGGGAGCTCATGAGAAGTGGTTCTTTTAGGTTATTAACTATCTGAGTATTTCATTATTTTATGTGACACAAAGCAATCTGTCTCCTCTATCAGATACAAAATAATCTTCACATTCAAACACTGTCATTAATTTTAGTTCAGTTGATCAAGAAAGAGAAGTGTTTATTATCTCTTGGTTCATGCAATTAATTTCATTTTTAATAGTGTTCTCAGATAATATCTATCAGTTTGATGTGATGGGAAGCCCTGGCATGCATTATTATAAAATAAAAAATAGTACAGCAGGGCAGATCTTGGAACTGGTTTTTCAACTTGATGTTCCTTCTATACAGATTTCCCGGCTGTAAATTGGGTTCTTCAGTTTGATTGCCCAGAAGATGCCAACACATATATTCACAGAGCGGGTAGAACTGCCAGGTAGGTGTGCCGACCTGTGTCTTTGCTTTTGGTTTTACCTAAGTGAAAAAAGGTGCTTTCTTAATTGTGTACAAATAAAGAATGGAGGAATTCAGATGAGTGCTGGTCTGACATTTTTCTGATGTAGGTTGCTATCATGTAGACAGCTTTTACACGTCTCTTGGCTGAGACTTGATGATGAGGGCTGAGAAAAATCCACGAAAACTTATTTTAGTGTTTTGTTCTAACTTTCTTCCCTTACTAAGCTTTTCATTAGAATTACTCACTGGGCATTATCTCCTTGATGAGTTATAAGACTGTTTATTCAGTCTTTGTTTTCAGATGACAAAACTTGAATGTTTTGAGCAGTTAAACATTTTGTTTGAAAATCTGTAGAGCCAGAATTTGAACCCAGGCAGTCTGACTCCTATAGTCTAGATCTGTGCTCTTACCTTCTCTGGTACAGGTAATAAGCAAGAAGGTGGTTTTGAATAATAGGTTGCTCTTTTCCTTTTTTCGTGTGGGAATTACAGGCATTGCTGGGGACCACTCCCATATATATGCTCTTTTCACCACCCCCACACATCCCATCACCCAATAAATTACCCTGTGTTGGCTCACAAATATGGGGGAACTCTCTGGAAAAGAATATATCAAAGTCGGTTATTTGGGGATTAAGGGCAAAGAAAGGTATATGAATAAATCAAAAGGATAGCATGTTATATCATTACTGTTCTGGTTTCAGTAAAGCTGGGAGATTGTGCTATAGGTAGAATTATAAATTATAAATAATATATAAATGTTTCTGGGTAGTATTTTGTGGTATGGTGGTTTAGTTGCTAAGTCGTGTCCAACTCTTGCGACCCCATAGATTGTAGCCCACCAGGCCCTTCTGTCCATGCGATTCTCCAGGCAAGAATACTGGAGTGCGTTGCCATTTCCTTCTCCAGGGGATCTTCCCAACCTAGGGATCAAATCTGGATCTCCTGCATTGCAGGCAAGTGTCCTGCATTGCAAGCGGTCTTCTGCATTGCAGGTGATCTCTTTACTGACTATTTGGTAGTACTTAAAGTTCTTCCTTTTACCTCAGTAAATTCATATCCAGAAACTAATCTTAAGAAAATAAAGTTTCTATAAAGATGTTCATCTTACTGACATTGATAATAAGAATTGGGAATAACCAGTTAAGTGTTAGACCCAAGATCACTAAACATATGGCAGAAACAGAACTAGAACTCAGATTTTTTTGACCCCAGATTTCATTCTTTTTTCACTAAGTAACCATGCATGAAAGACCAGCCATGTGTGAGGTAGCTTCTGCACAAAAATAAGGTATAATGTGCATTCCATTAAGGAAGTTTGTTACCTTAAAACAAACCTTAAAACAGTCTATAGTGGAGACATATACAGTATTAGAGGTATTGACAGAAGTTTTGTGGAGCTCTGGAGGAAGTAGAGAAGGAAAATTTCACTGAGGAGAAACAGCTGGGTTTAGTCTTGATTGGCAGATACAAATTCTTAGGAGGCAACTTGATAAGAGATATTTTTTTCTCTATTAACTACATGTATCTCTCTGTTTTTTAATTCAGACTCAAATACCATCTAATCTTGATAATTTTTTTGAAGGTGAGACTACTAGAAAATTTGAGAATTCTACATGTCCATATTCTAAAATGTGATTCTTCCCCTACGCATCTCCAAACACTGAGCCCCTAGTCTGTAATTAAATATTGTTCCTAAACTTAATGAATGGTCTGTGTGCTGTGCAGTATTGCAGCCTCTTGCAACCTGTGACTTTTAAAGTTTAAATTTAGTAAAATTAAAGTAAAAATTCAGTTTCTTATTCACACTAGTTACATTTAAACTGCTTATAACCACATGTAGTTAGTACCATATTGAACAGAGCAGGTATAGAACCTTTTTATCATTGTGGAAAGTTCTATCAAATATTACTGGTATATGTTTAAAACACATTTTGTTTAAAATTGTTGAATCAAAGAACCATAGGTTCATATAATAAAGCCATAAAATAGACATTAGAACTGAGGGTAATCTAGATTCACTCACTCATTTATTCTATCTGGATTTAACAGGTACATATTAAGTGCCAGGCATTGTACCAAGTAGGCAATATAATGAGCAAAACAGACACAATTCTGACATCTTTCATCTTGAAACCTAGAGGGAATACAAACAGTAAAATATGTAATTTCAGTAGAATGTGATTGATTATTTGCTTCTATCTCTAATTTTGTTGCAGTCAAGAGAGCAAATGACAACTCTCTTGGGTTTAAATGTACAAAGAGAAGTAGACATTTTTGTCTGTTGAGAGGTTATAATCTTTCTGAGTCACTAATGAAAGTTTTCTTTCAGGGAATTCTGTAGGATTTTGAGGTGTGAGCTTATTGATAGGCATTTTTACCTCATTTAGATTCAAATATGAGATTCTTTAAATGTAATTACATTTTGCTCTTTAAAAATTTGGCAACAACCTAAATAGTAATCACAATAAGGTTATGATTGGTTATGATTAACCACAAATTGGTTATGATTAACTGTCTCTTTTGTTTTGCATTTTCTTTCCTCACAACTGCATGAGTATTTATAATGCAGATGTCAATGAGACATTATTGCTTAATGATGGAAGAGACTTCAACTATTGGTTTAAATGGACCAGTTATTTCTGATTTTTAAAACACTAACTTCAGTTTAATGAGTTCCCAGGGATGTCAGGATCCTTAAGACCCAAGATTTAAATCCTCATCTAAGAAAGTCCATCATTTGCCAGCAGGTTTGCTCTTCTACCTGTTTTGTACCCATTTCAACCAATGCACTCAAGTTTGAAAGTGTCCTCTACCCTTTGCTCATCTAGGAAGTCTCTTTGGAGTTAGTTCTCTTAAAATTTTCTTTATATCTACTGTTCGCATCCCATTCCAGTATTCTTACCTAGAGAATCCCATGGGCAGAGGAGCCTGGCAGGCTACAGTCCAAAGGGTTGCAAAGAGTCAGACAGGACTGAGTGACTGAGTGTGCATGTACTCACCATTTTTGGATGATTTTAAAGGGGAAAATTCTTTTGTTTGTGTTTGGTGAGTTTTGTTGTTTCAACTGAAGTGGAAGTTTTTCCTGTTCTATACCTTAATAAGATGTGGAGTTTCTTCCTATTTATTTTCTAATTTTCATAAACTGTTTTTTTAAATTAATTAATTTTAATTGGAGGCTAATTACTTTACAATATTGTGGTTTTTGCCACACATCGACATGAATCAGCCATGGGTGTACATGTATCCCACCATCCTGAACCCCCTTCCCACCTCCCTCCCCACCCCATCCCTCTGGGTTGTCCCAGAGCACCATCTTTGGGTGCCCTGCTTCCTGCATCGAATTTGCAGTAGTCATCCATTTTGCACATGGTAATAAATATGTTTCAGTGCTGCTCTCTCATATCATTCCACCCTCGCCTTCTCCCACATCCAGAAGTCCGTTCTTTACATCTGTGTCTCTTTTACTGTCTTGCATATAGGGTTGTCGTTACTGTCTTTCTAAATTTCATATATATGCATTAATATACTATATTGGTGTTTCTCTTTGTGTCTCACTTCACTCTCTGTAATGGGCTCCAGTTTCATCCACCTTGTTAGAACTGACTCAGATGTGTTCTTTTTTTATAGCTGAGTAATATTGCATTGTGTATATGTACCACAGCTTTCTTATCCATTCATCTGTTGCAGGACATCTAGGTTGCTTTCATGTCCTAATTTTTTAAATTAATTAATTTTAATTGGAGGCTAATTACTTTACAATATTGTGGTTTTTGCCACACATCGACATGAATCAGCCATGGGTGTACATGTATCCCACCATCCTGAACCCCCTTCCCACCTCCCTCCCCACCCCATCTCTCTGGGTTGTCCCAGAGCACCAGCTTTGGGTGCCCTGCTTCCTGCATCGAATTTGCAGTAGTCATCCATTTTGCACATGGTAATAAATATGTTTCAGTGCTGCTCTCTCATATCATTCCACCCTCGCCTTCTCCCACATCCAGAAGTCCGTTCTTTACATCTGTGTCTCTTTTACTGTCTTGCATATAGGGTTGTCGTTACTGTCTTTCTAAATTTCATATATATGCATTAATATACTATATTGGTGTTTCTCTTTGTGTCTCACTTCACTCTCTGTAATGGGCTCCAGTTTCATCCACCTTGTTAGAACTGACTCAGATGTGTTCTTTTTTTATAGCTGAGTAATATTGCATTGTGTATATGTACCACAGCTTTCTTATCCATTCATCTGTTGCAGGACATCTAGGTTGCTTTCATGTCCTAGCTATTGTATAATTTTCATGAACTGTTTTAATGTTTAAACATTTTTCAGTTGATTCAAATTTACCCTGTGGGCTGAAGGAAAGGAGAGAATAATAAAATAGTGAAAGATAAAACTATTTAACAATAGGATCGTACTAGAGGATTCAAAAGTAAATCTTTTTATTGTAATTAATTATATAATTTGGGCAAGTAATAGAGTTAGAACTAGGCTTTGTGTATGATTTCATTGTGCATTCGGACAGATTTGCCTTTAGACTTGTTAACCTTTTGTTTTCTAATTGGATCTAAGTGAATGGGACATGGGTAGAACAGCAACTTTGTTTTCCATTTTAATAGAAGGTACCTGGTGCAGAAGTGGTCTTTGTGTTGGGTACATTTTTGGATTATCTTTTGTAGTGAGTTATTTAGAGAAATCATTAGTAGTGATGGAATTAATATTTCACCACTGTTTAATTCACCTCAGTATGAATTTTTACATGTACCCATGCACACATTTGCATTTTGTGGCCTTGTGGGCCTCTGGATAGGTGGATATCATCTCTCATTACTGTATTGGACAAGGCCAGACTTTTTAGATGTGCCAGTTGTGTGGGCATGAACAGGGTAAACTGATTACTTTGTAGAATACATTTAGCAGTGTTTTAAATTATCCATCCTGTATGAAGATTATTGGATATCTCAGTATATCAGAAAAAGATCCAAGAAGGGGAGATATTTCAGGGTGCTTGTGTTCCTGGAGAGTTGTTAAAAATCTTACATAGTTGAACGTGCCATGGTGAGCATTAAATTGGTTTTAACTGAGGAGATGAAGAGGTGGTGGTACAACATCACAATGATCGTGTTTGGAGAGAGAATATCAATTTGAAAAACTATTGTAATGTAGTTTCTGTTATGGTCATTAATTTTGAAAGTACAAGCCTGTTTGACCCTTTGTAACCAATTTTGATGGTCAGAGATGGGTTTACTTCTGTATTTTTTTCTTTATAGATAAATGTGAGTTATCACATTGCTTTGGTATTTAGATTTCAGTGGGTGTATTTCAAAGAGAAAAGTATACTTTTAAGTATAAATATTTAAAACAATATAATGGAGATTATATTTGTGGTTTATTCTAAAACTATTAAGAAGCCTATTGTATAAAAATGTAGATATCATCATAAAACATGTGATTGTTCATCAAGCACAAGGACTGTTGTCTTTTTGCCTGTCTAGCACAAGCAAACTCTCAGGTACAGATATCACAATATGCCATGATTGATTAAATTAATGTTAGAAATTAAATAACTAAATTAACCAGTTAGATTTTGTTATCTCACCATGTTTGTGAATTTCCACTTGAAATAATGTCCTTGTCTTTAGGATAGCTTATTAATAAATATGCTAACATATGCTAATATATAATATTATAATAATATATATTATGTTAACATAATTTATGAATTAAACCCAGAAAAATAGAAACAGGCATAGTTTCTACAAAAGGATATGTGATGCCATGGAAAAACTTTTGAAATGTATGAAACTATAGAGAGGACATATAAAATAGATTTTTAAATAAAATAATATACAAACTAAAAAAAAAAAAATTTTCAGTTGATTGTTTTAGATGTACAATTAGTGGAAAAGTTGATCATATATAATGCTTATTTTCCCTTAGACAGGCATAGTTTCTACAAAAGGATATGTGATGCCATGGAAAAACTTTTGAAATGTATGAAACTATAGAGAGGACATATAAAATAGATTTTTAAATAAAATAATATACAAACTAAAAAAAAAAAAATTTTCAGTTGATTGTTTTAGATGTACAATTAGTGGAAAAGTTGATCATATATAATGCTTATTTTCCCTTAGGCAGTCTAATAAAAAAAAAAATAACCAAACTGCAAAAAGTTAAAAGTTGTTGTTAATGAACTTAGAGATAATTAGAAAGTTTCATGGGCCATCAGACTGGATAATTGAATTGAATGAAGGCTAAATTAAAATGTGAAACTAATTAAAATCCTGTGTATATGCTGTAATTAAAGTTAGGTTGCCATATAGTGCTTGCTTTTGAAAGTGAACTATAATATATGAAAACAGGTAAATGCATTCAGTGTGGCAAATAGCTACAGTTTGGGGGAACCCTTTTTTCCCCTTTCTGTATTTTAGCTAAAAATAAATGGTGATTTAGGTACTTGCCTTAAGAGCTTTTTCTGTTTGAATTTATTCACCTATTTAAAATTCTTTTGATCTTTAGCAATTTAGAGAAATTTCTATTTTTCTTAACTGTCCACACCCCTTTTAACAAAATGGTTTCATTTAGAGGCCAGAGAGGCAAGGAAATGAATGCAGTTTTATAAAGCTCTGTCCTGCAATACATTCTGCTGCTTAAAAGCAAATGTCTTTAGGGCTTGTAGGTTTTGGTACTCATGAAACAAAGCTCTTCTCTTTCTTATAAAAATGCTCAGTTGAAAAGAAAAATATTTGGGAATGAAAATCCTTACACATCATACACTCCTAATTTTTAAAATGCTTTTTGGGAAGTAGGGGTCTGTGGGTGTAAGATGGGAATTTATATATATGTAACTGTGTATATATAAATAGTTTAGAATTTTAGGTAGAAGATACTGTTTGGTTTTTCAGAGTAGTGGTAAAATTCCAGCAATATTTCAACTGAGCCTTACTTGTCTGGCTGTGTCTAGTGAATCTCAGATTTTATTTGTGGGGAGTGTTAGGTAGCAAAATGTGGTTCCAGTAGGGGGCAGCAGAGACTAGTTTATTACATTGCATACTCAGCCACAGCAAATACGAAGATGGGAAGTAGTTAAAATTTCTGATGTGATAACTGGTGAAGAGTTCATGGTTTATTTGTTGAAAATTCTAGTATTTTATGGAATAGATAATGAAAAATTTAAAAATAGTGTTTTTAATTGGTTTGTAAATTGAAATAATAAAAGTGAAAAGACAATTTCCATGAGCATTAATTTATTGAAGCATACTGTGTTTATCTTAGGAATAATCTTTGCTAGTGAAAATTCCTACTGCTTTGATTCCTCCCTTGACTGAAGATCCTAACTTTAGACCACTCCTCCTAGAGACTGGTGCTTCTTCAAATGGCCTTCTGCCTTTTTTGTTGTTATCTACAATTTAAAGCTTTAAAAAAGGGCAAGACAAATCCTTTATTTTGCATCAAAAAGCATTGAGCTGGGTTAGGCTATGACCACATAGCTATGGAGATAATAAAGGGACTGATATTTCTTGTTGTTTACTCACTCAGTCATGTCCAACTCCTTGTGACCCCATGGACTGCAGCGTGCCAGGCTTTACTGTCCTTCACCATCTTACAGAGCTTGCTCAAACTTATGTCCATTGAGTCAGTGATGCCATCCAGTCATGTCATACTTTGTCATCCCCTCCTGCTCAATCTTTCCTAGCATCAGGTCTTTTCCCATGAGTCAGTTCTTTGCATCAGGTGGCTGAAATATTGAAGCTTCAGTTTCAGCATCAGTCCTTCTAATGAATATTCAGAATTGATTTCCTTTAGGATTGACTGGTTTGATCTCCTTGCAGTCCAAGGGTCTCTCAGGAGTTTTCTCCAGCATCACAGTTCAAAAGCATCAGTTCTTTGGTGCTCAGCCTTCTTTATGGTCCAACTGTCATATCCATACATGACTACTGGGAAAAGCATAGCTTAGACTAGACAGACTTTTGTTGGCAAAGTGATGACTCTGCTTTTTAGTATGCTCTCTAGGTTGGTCATAGCTTTTCTCCTAAGGAGCAAGCATCTTTTAATTTCATGGCTGAAGCCACCATCTGCAGTGATATTGAAGTCCAAGAAAATAAGGTCTGTCACTGTTTCCATTGTTTCCCCATCTATTTGCCATGACGTGATGGGACTGGATGCCATGATCTTCATTTTTTGAATGTTGAGTTTTAAGCCAACTTTTTCACTCTCCTCTTTGACCTTCATCAAGAGGTTCTTTAGTTCCTCTTTTCTTTCTGCCATAAAGATGGTGTCATCTGTTTATCTGAGGTTATTGATATTTCTCCCGGAAATCTTGATTCCAGCTTGTGCTTCATCCAGCCCAGCATTTCGCATGATGATTCTGCATAAAGTTAAATAAGCAGGGTGACAATGTATAGCCTTGATGTACTCCTTTCCCAATTTTGAACCAGTCTGTTGTTCCACGTCCAGTTCTAACTTTTGCTTTTAGACCTGCATACAGGTTTCTCAGGAGGCAGGTTAGGTGGACTGGTATTCCCATCTCTTTAAGAATTTTCCACAGTTTGTTGTGATCCACACAGTCAAAGGCTTTAGTGTAGTTAGTGAAGCAGAAGTAGATGTTTTTCTGGAATTCTCTTGCTGTTTCTGTGATCCAACAGATGTTGGCAATTTGATCTCTGGTTCCTTTGCCTTTTCTAAAACCAGCGTGTACATCTGGAAGTTCTCAGTTCATGTACTGTTGAAGCCTGGCTTGGAGACTTTTGAGCATAACCTTGCTAGTATGTGAAATGACTGCAATTGTGCAGTAGTTTGAACATTCTTTGTCATTGCCTTTCTTTGGGATTGAATGAAAACTGATCTTTTCTGATTCTTTGACCACTGCTGAGTTTTCCATATTTGCTGGCATATTGAGCAGTGCACTTTAATGGCATCATCTTTAAGGATTTCAAATAGCTCACGTGGAATTCTGTCACCTTTACTAACTTTGTTCCTCGTGATGCTTCCCAAGGCCCGCTTGTCTTCACACTCCAAGATGTCTGGCTCTAGGTGAGTGATCACACCGTTGTGGTTATCTAGGTCATTAAGATCTTTTTTGTACAGTTCTTCTGTGTATATTTGTCACCTCTTCTCAGTATCTTCTGCTTCTGTCAGGTCCCTACCATTTCTGTCCTTTATTGAGCCCATCTTTGCATGAAATGTTCCCATGGTATCTCTAATATTCTTGAAGAGATCTCCAGTCTTTCCCATTTTATTGTTTTCCTTTATTTCTCTGCATTGTTGGCTTAGGAAGGCTTTCTTAGCTCTCCTTGCTATTTATTCGATATTTCTTAGGAGTGTTTTATTTCCTAGCACTTCCTCCTTGTTTTCCTGCTTTCTGTTCTCAACACAGCAGACAGAGTGATCTGTTAAAAACACAAGTAAGTTGTATTTCAGGAAAGGGTATTGGTGGCAACATAGAGGGTGAACACACACGAAAAAAGCAAAAATACAAGTCAGGTCTTGTCATTCCTTTCATGGCTTCCTTTTTCACTCAGAGCAGAAGTTTAATGGGTCTATATTCCTGAACCCCTCTCCAGTCTTGATTCCTATTAGCCTCTTCTTGTTCCCTTGTTTTTCACTGGTCTTGCTGTTTAGAAGCCAGGCATGTTTTTGCCTCAGAACCTTTATATTCTGTTTCTTCCACAGGAATGCTTTTTCCTCAAGTATCCACATGGCTGTCTTTCTCTATACTGCCCCAAACACTCCTCTTTACCATGCTCTTATATTTTCTTTTTTCTATAACACTTCAGTTCAGTTCAGTTCAGTAGCTCAGTCGTGTANTCTCTTTTGCTGTCTTGCATACAGGGTCCTCATTACCATCTTTTTAAATTCCATATATATGTGTTAGTATACTGTATTGGTGTTTTTCTTTCTGGCTTACTTCACTCTGTATAATCGGTTCCAGTTTCATCCATCTTATTAGAACTGATTCAAATGTATTCTTTTTAATGGCTGAGTAATACTCCATTGTGTATATGTACCACAGCTTTCTTATCCATTCATCTGCTGATGGACATCTAGGTATTTGAAATTTCTGTTGTGCTGTTTTCTGTATTGGACTTACCAACATCAGCAACAAAGAAGTAGATACTGCCTGAGTTAAAGCTAGTAGAATTGGAACTTTCATTACATGTATGCTATGCTACTAATTTCATGTGTCATAGCAATCAGACCTATTTCTAACTAATTACATGCTAACTTCAAAGTCATGTAAACATTTAAACAATTAAATAGTTTTATCCTTTGGATCATAAGCATTTAGGATAAAACAAAATGTACTTCTCATAAAGTAGATCATCCCTCTGAAACAATTAAAAGTGCTTAAATATGTCACTTAAATATTTTATGATATTTTATGAATGCCATAAAACCTTGTTAAAAGTATTAGATATTCTCCCTACAAATACATAAGTGTAATGCAAAAAAAAAAAAAACCTCATAAAAATTTAAACATTCTTTAACTTACCTTTCTGTATGTATTTAAATGAAAATTAATAGACAGTTCTTGCAAAAAAGACAAAGGAGTAAGGAAGGATGGGAGGGAGGGAGAAAGAAAAGGAGAAGAAAAGAAAAAAGGAGGCAAAAGAGATCCTGTCTCTTATACACATCTAGATGTGTATAAGAGACAGCCTATATGCAGGTNCTTACCTTTCTGTATGTATTTAAATGAAAATTAATAGACAGTTCTTGCAAAAAAGACAAAGGAGTAAGGAAGGATGGGAGGGAGGGAGAAAGAAAAGGAGAAGAAAAGAAAAAAGGAGGCAAAAGAGATCAGGCCTTAATTTCATCAAATAATTGCAGACCCATGAAAGAACAATACGTTCAAAGATTCAGGATGTTTACTTTTCCCCAATATTAGTGGTATATTTTATAAATATATAATTATTAAGAAAAACAGTCTTTGTATTTTTGCTATAACAGATCTTCATGAAGAAAAGTTTTTATTTTCCCAAATTTTTTTTCACTTAAAATCTTTTATTTATTCAAGAAAACAAGTATTAGGTTGTGAACAGTTTAATATTTAATTATTTGGCCTATAATCAGATATTTAGATGAAATGTCTCAGGATTTTTTTATACACCCACCTACTTAGCATACATAGTCCTACTACCAGCCCAGCTAACAAATATTCATGGTAAAAACATATTATCAATGCTATCACAGCCTTCTCACAAGAAATTCACAGTATTACTAGCATAGGGTAATTTACTCAGCATTTGTCTCAAGACAGGAGATAATATTCCTTTCTTTTCTAATGTTAGTTAAGTTCTATGGAAAGGGATGAGAAATACACTGCAACTTAAAATAAAGCGCAACTTCACTTACAGTTTGAGAAATAAGTATTCAACATGCCACTGATATATAAATGATATCACAAATTGCAAGGGAATAGTTTCATCTGTCAACTTAGGCTACAATACTCATGTATTTTAAACACCAGTCTAGATGTTGCTGTGAAGTTTTGACTTTGAGTAAAGCAGATCACCCTTCTTAATGTAGATAGATCTCATTCAATCAGCTGAAAAGAATGGGTGCTTTGAAAAAGAGGCAATTGCACCTCCAGACTGCCTTCAGACTTGAGCTGAAGTATCTATCCTTCCAGTGGTCCCCACTCTGCACCCTTACCCCTGACAATTTTGCATTTGCCAGTCTCCATATTCCTGTGAGCCAGTTTCTTAAAATGTCTTATTATGTATACATACACACATCCTGTTGATTCTGTTTCTCTGAAGAACTCCAATACATAAATACTCTTGCATATTATGCCCAATAAATGCATCTGGTAGATCAAAGGTCAATTAAAAATATAATAAAATAATCACAGGATTAGATAAGCATTGCAAATGATAAATTCAAAAATATTCCCATGATTATTCTTCATATCAGTTATGTATTTTATGGCTTAAATATTTTGAGATACTCTTCTATATTAAACTGTTGTATAGTTTTTATTCTGTTTCATGTGACACAACATCCATAAGCTTTGCTAAATAAGAATATACATAAAACAATGAATATTTAGCTATAGGTATTCAACAAAATAAACAACAATGCATGGGTTTCTTTGAGGTATAAGAATATCAACAGATACATTTACAACTTTATAACTAATTAAAAACTATAAATTTTTTTCTCTTTGTATTTCAAAATATATTATGGTTATTTATGTATGATAAATTGTAAAAGTTATTCAGTATTAACTATCAGTAAGTGAAATGTATTTGTAGCTATTAAATATGAAAAAAATTTAAAATTATGTTTCATACCAGCTACCCAGTCAATCACAATATTGTAGAAAGATGTCTCTCTCTTACTACTTAAGGCACAAAAATTATTGATATTAAAGAATAAACAAAGAACAATTTTTAAAAATTGTCTTTCTTATTACTACTATAGCAATTTAACATGACTTACAATATATATATAAGCAAATATTTTGGAAAAAAAAATAATTCTTTCAGAAGACATTCTTGAAAGAGCCTAGTGAGTAAGATAATGAAAAACTACTTATAAACTAAAAGTGCTATAGCATGAATGGTGATTAACATAATAAAGTCATTTTTGCTTTTTAATAAAATTTCTACCATTTTGAGATATAATTCATGTAAAAGAAATTTGAAGATGCATTCTTTCAGGACCAGTAGAGAGAGAGGGAAAGATACTAATAACTCATACAAAGAATTTCCTAATTTCCATGTCATAAGTCTTCCCTTTACTTTCACTCTAAGAAAGTTAAGATAGTTGTTCATGTATTAAACCTTAATTTAGAAACCAAACAACTGATTGAACATTTTCAACTACCTTATTTCATCATTGCTTTTGGCAAAGACTGCTAGGAACATAACTTGTATTATAATAAGGAAAGATACACACACACAGCATAGGATCAACTGTTGGGCAAACAAGCCAAAAGGGTATTAGAATCACCTCATTATAGGTTTTAGACTTGTGTCTGCGATTTTAGGGAGAGTTTAAGTGGTGGGGCCTTGCTCTTGGATTGGATTGGTTTTACCATTACTAAGTGGAGGTGATTTTTGCGATTGTGAATCCTTTTATTTAGGAAGTTGGAAGACTAGTGTGAGGGTAAAACCATAGCATGTAAAGAGGCAGTTGTCATTCTTTTTAGTCAGGATAGGGAAATATTTGTTTATTTTTATGGTTTGGACAATGCTTATTATTGTCTGTGTTCAGACCTGAGTGGAGAGTGGTCTTGTTTTTATTTTGAACAATTTCTATCAGAATGACTTCACTGTTGTTGGTATTCTATGGAATTGTTTATGATCTACCGAAGAACAAGACCTAGTTGTCAGGTTCCAGATGCCAAAGATTGCTTTTACATTTCTTACTACTCTGCATAAAATTTCTTTTAAAACATTTTATGTATTTTTCTCCTTTGTCAGTCTCCTTATTTATTTTCTACTTTTACTCTTACTCTTCTCATCTAATATTTATTGTGATTTAAAAAAACAAACAAAAAAAAAAAAACACAAAACACTGTGCTGTGATCATTTCTCTGCTTATAACCCTGTAATGGCAGAAAGTGAGGAGGAACTAAATGAGGGTGAAAGAGGAGAGTGAACAAGTCAGTTTAAGTCTCAATATTTAAAAAACAACAACAACAACAAACCCTAAGAACATGGCATCCAGTCCCAACACTTCATGGAAAACAGAAGGGGAAAAAGTGGAAGCAGTGACAAATTTCTCTAAAATCACTGCAGATGATGTCTGCAGCCAAGAAATTAGAAGACAATTGCTTTTTGGAAAGAAAGCTGTGACAAATTTAGACAGTGTATTAAAAAGCAAGGACATCGCTTTGCTGCCAAAGGTCCATATAGTCAAAGCTATGTCTTTGCAGTATTCATGTACAGGTGTGAGAGTTGGACCATATAGAAGGCTGAGTGCTGAAGAACTGATGCTTTTGAACTGTGGTGTTGCAGACTCTTGACAGTCCCTTGGATAGCAAGGAGACAAAGCAGTCAATCATAAAGGAAATTAACCCTGAATATTCACTGCAAGGACTGATAGTGAATCTGAAACTCCAATACTTTGGCTACCTGATGTGAAGAGCTGACTCATTGAAAAAGACCCTGATTCTGTGAAAGACTGAAGACAGAAGGAGAAGTGAGCAACAGAGGATGAGAAGGTTGAGTGGCACCACTGATTCAATGGACATGAACTTGGGCAAACTCTGGGAGATGGTAAGGGACAAGGAGGCCTGGATACAACCTTTCATTGCATGGTTCTGCCTTCAGAGAAAAGGCTAATCTCATTAACAAGGATTAGAAGAGTCCTCAGTATTTTGGCTCAGTCTGTTTATACACAGATTTGGAAGAAGGAAAGCTGGAAATGCTCTGTGTCATTAGCCTGACTGAACCAGCACTCTTGTATGGAAAGCAGGCATTTACTCATTTTATGAAAAGAGTGAAAGAAATATAGGATCTTTCCAAACAGACTGTTACTCCTAAAACTGTCCAGCCTGTGAGATCTCCAATATAAATAAGGAGGACCTATGTATGCATACATGCATACATATACACATACACACTATTATATCATGCTCCAACTGTAATTATTTTATTTCTGCTAATGTGGTATTCTTTCTTTTGCTTCATTGAATTAGCTCATGATTACTTTGGATTAGAATACTTCACTGCTGTTACCTTGTTTTATTGTTCCACCCCTTCTCCATGCTCTGTAGATATTCTGATTCACCATTCGTAGCTCCATTTAGAAATCACTCTCTTTTATTTGTAGAAGGAAGAAGTACCATTACAGTTTTCTCTCCCTAATTAATTTGGAAGCTTATTGAGAGTTCATAACATTTATTCCTTTGCATTTTCAGTATCCAGAACAGCATTTGATCTGTAACGGGTGAAATTAAGAAAATTAGCTTAATATTAGTAAGAAGTTAGAATTTTTTAGCTTGAAATTATTTTCACATTTTTTCTAACCTATGGTTAACACATTTCAAGGAGAGATATACAATAATTTTACTTTTAATTTCCTGACTTTATCTGTTAAGTATAATACTGAAACAGAATATATTATAATTGAGTATTAGTCTGCTTTTGCTTTCATCAATCTTCATTAATCTTTTATATTTTTCTGAGTTAATGATAATCAGGGATCATGGCTCTTTTATTTTGCTAACATCATTTTCCTCTCTTTTTGAAACAAATATATAAACATATACTATAAAAAAGGGACATTTAGAAGGAAAAATGTCAGAAATTTCTCCCTTCAGAAAATGATTGCAATTGAAAGTAAAATTAAATTGAAAATTAAAGCCTTGCAAAAGTTTCAAAATTCATAGGTTCAAAGCTCTTTTTAAGAAATCCTAGTTTCTATAAAACTCCTAGAGGAGAACATAGGCAAAAAACTCTCCGACATAAATCACAGCAGGATCCTCAATGATCCGCCTCCCAGAATACTGGAAATAAAAGCAAATATAAACAAATGGGATCTAATTAAAATTAAAAGCTTCTGCACAACAAAGGAAACTATAAGCAAGGTGAAAAGACAACCCTCTGAATGGGAGAAAATAATAGCAAATGAAGCAACTGACAAACAACTAATCTCAAAAATATACAAGCAACTTATACCTCTCAATTCCAGAAAAATA